>JAMXBD010000550.1:0-600000 GCA_024138025.1 Combretum micranthum
AATACAAAAGTAAAGATAATACATAATAAGATAGCAAGAAATAAAAACATAATAAAATAGTCAAGCATTGGGAACCTTAACTTCATCAAGGTATCCCGATCATGTATTGGGAGCCTTAGCTTCATCAAGGCAACCGGACTAAGAATAGACTAGTCCCAAAGAAAAAAAAGAAAAAAAATCGTTTTGACTTGATATGGACAAGTCTAAGACTAGAAAGACTAGTCTTAATAAATAGCATAAAACAAGTAAATAAATAAATTGCAAGACATGAAAGTAAATAAATAACAAATGAGCTTATATGCTCTAAATAAATATATATACATAGTATACATAATATTATATAAGTTCGATTAGAGCAAAAATAATAATAACAATAATAACAACATAATGTAAAATAGGAACATGAACAAAAACAAAACATGAACATATTGTTGCTTCTTTAACTCATATGAGTCTAAGAAACATACACCAAGCTCATGCTAAGTTGTATAAACATGATAAAGAATATAGGTAGGATTTTTACCTAAGGTTTAATGGAGGATTTTGAAAGAGATGAATGGGTTTTGTGTTTGTTATTATTATTTTTTTTTTGAAGTTATAGGAAATGGTAGAGAGTATTTTGAGAGAGATTTGTTGGAGAGAGGTTTTGAGAGGAAATTTTGATAGAGTTTTGTTGTGTAAAGTGGATGTGTGAAAGAATGAAGGAGGAAGGGGGTATTTATAGAATTTTTGGAGTGAATTTTTGATGTAATAAAATAAATTGAAAAAGAAATATTATAGAGAAAGAGAGAGGGGGGTTGGCGCATAAAGGATAGAGAGAGGGAGGATTTTTATTTGTTTTGTAATTTTTTGTAAAGAAAAGAAATAATGTGTAAAGTTTGATGTGAATAAAGTTGTATTGGAAATGTAAAAAGTAAGAAAATAGGTATGTAGGTAGTAAGAAATAGGTGTAAAAAAAAAGTAGAGATAGTGAAATAGTAATGAATAGTAAGAATAATATTATGAATAGTAGACTAGACATATAAAATACCGATAGTAATAAAAATACGCGTAAACAAGCTATATCTGTTATTTTTAGTTACCGAAAAATTCTAAAACTGATATTTTTGAAATCCTTGTTTAATTACAAGTCTTTTAGTGTTATTGGAATATTTTTATTATTCCGAGCTCCGGGACACACTTTTCAATAACTGATTTCGTTTGAGTCCGAAGGACACTCGAAATTCACGAATCTGATATTTTTATGTTATCCTATATTATTACGAACTATTTTAAGCCATTAACTTAATTTTGTTTTCTAGGGTTTGAGAACGCGGGATTGCCGGAGTTGAAATTGTTTAATTGTCTTGACCTTTGTTGACTTTTGAAACTCCGGTTTGACTAGTCAGGGTTTAATCCATCTTTGCCATAGAAATTGAGGGGGTTATATCCGGGATCGGATAGTTGGATCTTTTCATATTTGGGTTTTCGAATGGAATGATTATTGAACTTTCTATTTTCGTTTTTAAAGATTCTTTTATGAAATCCCGTGATCGAATTTGATTAAGGTTCGGTTTCAACCTAGGTCAAACTTTGGGGTTTCGATTTGATATTCCAAAACCATTGTAGAAAAATTCGGGGGCTTACAGTGAGCATTTAGACTCTAAGAAATATATAGATATACGTATACGTAATAATATATATACAAAGTTAAGTTAGGAGCATAACAATAATATCAACATGATAGCATAATATTAACAAAATAACATAATCAGAATTCTTGACATGTGCAAGATCAAAACATGAGCATGTTGTTACTTCTACAACTCACATGAGTTTTTAAGAAACAACACCATGGTCATACTAAGTTACATGCAATGGGAAAAACAATGGTAGAAAATTTTTTTAACCTAAAAGTGTGTTTATGTTGAAGGAAGAAGGTGATAGTTGCAAAATTATGTGAGTAGTGATATGAGGTAGATGGTTTTTGTATAGAGGAGAATGTTGGAAGGAATTAGTTGAAGAGAGTTTTGGTAGAGAGGAATTAGATAGAGAGGAATTATGGAGAAATTTTGAGAGAGTTTTGTTATGTAAAATGAGTATGTGAAAGAAATGGAGGGAGAGGGGGTATTTATAGAATTTTGTGGAAGGAAATTAGATGTAACAAAATAAATTAAAAAAGAAAAATAAAATAGAGAAAGTGGAGGGAGTAGTGCCGGTTCTATAGATAGGAGAGAGAGAGAGAAAGATTTATTTTATTTGTTGTTTTGTAATGAAAAGTAATTAAGATGTGAATTATGATAGATGTGAATTTGTATTGAAAAAGTAAAAAGTAGAAAATTAGGTGTATGGGTAATAAGAAAAAGTAGAGCTAGGTGAATAATAATGAATAGTAGAATAGGACAATGAATGGTAAACAAGACTAATAATATACCGGTAGTGAAGAAAATACACATATAAATGTGATATTTGTTATTTTTTTGCTACCAAAAAATTATGAAACTAATATTTTTGAAATCCTTGTATTAATATGAATCTAATGGTATTATCGAAATATTTTTACTATTCTGAGCCCCATGACACGCTTTTTGACAATTGATCCCATTCGGATCCGAAATACACTAAAAATTAGTGAATCTAATATTTTTAAGCTTCCTTATATTATCACGAACTATTATAGACAATTATTTCAATTTCACTATTTAGGTTAAGAGCGTGGGATTATCGAATCTAAATACTAGGGTTTGTTATAGTCTTTTGTTGACTTTTAGGGTTTCTGATTGACTACTATTTCTAAGATTTAAGCATAAACTTAGCAAAATTTCAAAGGTTTACAACCTATCCCTTTAAAGAAAGTTTTGCCCCCAAAACTTGATGTTGGTACCTGGTTCCTAAAAAAGGTTCAGGTATTTCTTTCGGATCTCATCCTCGGCTTCCTAAGTAGCTTTCTCGCGTGAATGATTCCTCCATAAGACTTTGACATATCGAATCTCCTTATTTCTTAGCTTCTTAATCTTTCGATCTAAGATTTGAACCGAGTGTTCCTCATAGGTCAAATTCTCCTTTAATCTCATCGATTCGAGCTCTACAATCTAATCAGGGTTGGCTACATGCTTCCTTAACATCGAAACATGAAAGACTTTGTGTATTCTTGACAAATTTGGCGGCAACACCAAGCGATAGGCCAATTCTTCCACTCGTTCAAGAATCTCAAATGGTCCAATATATCTTGGGCTTAGCTTTCCTTAAGCTCGTACACGGTGGATACTTTTTATTGGATTTACCTTTAAGTACACATGATCACCAATGTTAAACTCAAGAACTTGATGCTTTTGATTTGCCCAACTCTTTTACCTATCTTAAGCTTCCTTCATCCTCTGCCGACTGATTCTAACTTTGTTCATGGAATCTTGGATAAGATTCGGTCCGATGGTTAACTTCTCCACATCATCCAAAATAAAGGTGATCTACATCTCCATCCATATAAGGCTTCATAAGGTGGTATCTTGATCGTCGAATGGTAACTTCCTTTGAACTCCATGACACACGCCTCAACATATCTTCCAAGGTCTGAATAGTTCGCTCTGACTGTCCATCAGTTTGCGGATGATAAGCGGTACTGAAGTGTAACTTAGTTTCCATACACTTTTGAAGACTTGTCTAAAACTCTGACACAAATCGGAGGTCTTGATCTGATATGATTCTTGTTGGAACTCCATGTAATCTTACAATTTCCTTCACATATAGCTGGGTAAGTTTCTCTATTGAATAAGTCATGCTGATAGGAATAAAGTGTGTCGAAATTGAAAGTTGATCCACTATGAGCCATATGGCATCACATCCAGCTGATGTTCGGTGTAGACCACACATGAAGTCCATCGTAACTTGATCCCATTTCCATTCTGGTATGGTTAACAATTTCAAAAGTCCTTGACGCTTGATCTTCACTTGTTGGCATGTAGTGTCACGCCCCATAGGGTATCCTATACGTAACAGTCTGCCACATACCATATAAGATTCCCAAATTACCGCCTTAGTCCTTCGAGAGTCTCATATAGATGTAAGGCGTACCTTTACGACAATAAAATACAAGTCCGAATGGAGATAAAAACTTAACTTGGCATACATTAGCAGTAGGATATAACTCATGAAACATAATTAAACATTACATTTACTAAAGGGCATTCCCCCGCAAAAGAATAATTAGTGGTCTTATACAGTCATCCAAAGTCTTAAAAGTTTCCTATGGAAGTCTAAACAGAAATTCAACTTCTAAGGGAAACTCCTAGCTCCTGTACGTGCACAGTTGGGTCACGTGCCTAAGCTATAAATTTGGTAGCTGCAAAAGGAAGAAACTGCAGGGACGTAAACTAACTAGCTTAGTGAGTGAATTCTTCCACAATAACATCCATTTCACAACAATTCAAAAAAGTGATTAAACAAGCAAGTGTATGCACCAAACACATGAGAACAACATATATATGACCATCCGAAAATCATATGTGGATGGACTTGGGCCCTCCATCCCTGGTTAGAAGATTAACGAATACTACAGTACTAACTTTATGCCGTTTATGGTTCACGGGTAACCAAACAATTATTTCGTTTCTGGATCACGATTAATCGAACAATTAATCTCGTTTATGGATCACGATTAACCGAACAATTATTCTTGTTTATGGATCACGATTAACCGAACAATGGTAATGCTCCTTCCCATTATGATATGCATATGTCAGCATTTGGCATTAGTCCGAACAGTCGATTAAGTCATTTTATTCAGGCGATCAAACAATTTCTCAAACAGTACATCATCACTAACTACACAACCAGAATTTATCACCCGGTTTCGATATTCTTATTTTGAGTTCTCATATCATCATCAACATACAATTTCCCATTATTCCCCATCATACATATTCAATTTATTTGGTCTACATTCTAGTACACTAATTTATCAAGCACATACAATAAATGAATTGGGAAGAGAAACTCACTCAGCCATGGGTTTGCCGGTCTTTTAATAGTAATAGTCCGGAGGTAAGGATTCGACGTCCTCGGGTTCGCCTAATCACAAAAGAAATACCCTAATAAGTATTCTACCATCTAAGAACACCAAAAACTCAAAGACAACTTAGTGAAATCGAAATTCGCGTCATTTCCGAAATTCCGATTTAAAATGATCATAACTTGGTTGTTTTAACTCGAAATTTCACAAATTTTATATTGATTTCTACCTACTTTGAAAGAGCTTTCTAAATATGATGTTTAAATCAAGTGTTGAAAATATCTAAGCCTCGGAAATGAAGGATCAAATCTGTCCAGTGGTTATATTGATTCCGAAAATGTGATTTTCATGAATGCTCTTAAGATTCCTAAGTGTAAAATGAAAATAAATGTCATGGAAATGAATTTCCCTATCATGAATGTCATGATATGAACTCTTAGGTGCCTAAGTTCTTATAAATTTTTAGATTTAAAGAATTTAATTAACCTTTATCTTATGACACTATTTCATACCATTGTTTAACAAATGAATTTGCTATACTTGGTCACATTTACTTATTCTAGGGATTTTCCTTAGGAAAACTCTACTTCCTTTATAGAGATTTTGACCCTTACATTATCTATATCCTAAGGTCTTTATTTTTTTCATTAAATCTTCATTTATAAACTTTTAAGTGAGTCTTATACTAGGGTGTTCCAAAAATCTGAATTTAGCAAAATTTATTTTTAAGTTGATTCTCTTAAGAAAAATGCATTTTATACTTAGAACTTTAGGTATTTATTTTACCTATACCCTAAGGAATCCATTTATTCAAGAAAATACCATTTTTGAAGTTGGAAAACTAGTGCTTTCTAACCATCTATTCATTATGACGAATTTTACTTACAAGACTTTCCACTCAAAACTTCTATTAGACTTCATCTCTTGTTTTAAATATTTCCTTTGGTAAAAACTCATTTAAACTCATGAAAAATATCATCAAACATCATCTATCACCTATAGGCTTCATTTTTCTTGGAAAATACATGTTTTGACGTTGATAAAAGGGTTTTTAGACTAGGTTTCCGATGTCATCCGAATTTTCCTTAGTTCATTTCTTGAAAAGTGTTTTCCTTTTTGGTTTCATGGACTCATCTATTTATAGATCTATATACTAGCAAGATTATTTACTCAAGACAAAAGCATTGATGACCATTAATGCACAAAAACTCAAAATAGAGATGAGATCTTAAATGCCTACATGAATATGAATGGTAAAATGATAGATCTACTATCTTAAGTGCTTAAATAGGTTTTGAAAACATAAAAACTTCATTTTTATGAAAGATCTTTTGTTCAAAACACTTTTAGATGGATGATCATGAAGTTTATAACATGAAAGCTTGTTTAAATGCAAGATCTACTTTGTGATGGTTTGGTATTCTTGTTTTGATATTTCCTTGTCCCTAACAAGAGCTCATGGGGACCTTTGAATGGAAATATCTAAGAATATCCTTGCCATTACAAGGATCTAAAGGTAGGGAAGTAAGGTTCTTGTACTTAAAGTAAAATAGGAGACAAATGGAAAGAAAAAGAAAAGTTGTGTGTGTGTGTGTGGGGGAGCACTATGGCTCACGGCAACAAGGAGAGGGGAGGGGCAAAGAGAGCTTATTACACCTTTTGGAAAGTTTGAAATGAGAAGAATAAAGTGAGAGAGATAAAATGTAGTTTATATATGAAGTGAAATTAGGTTAAATGGGATAAAATAAATTAAAAAAATTGCACAATGGAGCTTGATTGGGGGGGGGGAGGGGGGAGGGGTTGGTGGGGTTCACGCCGGCCATTTGTTGGAAAGTGGGGGGGAATTTGATTTTTGATTGATTTTTTTGATAGTTTGTACATTAAATGTCATAAATTGTAATAATGATTTAGAGACAAATAAGTCTTGGAAAAGAAAATGAAATTAAGTGGTTGTAAGGATGTAAGAGTAGGGTATACTTGTGAGTAGTAATTGGTTGTACTTATGAATAGCAATGAATAGTGATCAAGACAACTTAATTACCGGTAGTAAGAAAATACGAATACAAAGGCTATAACTGTATTTTTTATAAACCGAAAAATTATGAAATTTATATTTTGAAATCCTTATTAAATTTCGATTCGAATGTGTATTAACAAGTAAATTTTTGAAATTCAAGTTTTGGGGCACGTTTTTCTGTAATTGGTCTCGGGAAGACCCAGAATTGAAATTTTCTCAAAATCTGATCATTTCTTGGTTTGAAATATAATCAAGAACTATATTCAAAATTAAATTTTCTTATAAAAGTTTCTTAATTGGAAACCGAGGAAAAGCCGGATTTAGGGTTCCTAGTTCTCACTCCAGTCTTAAGCTATTCCGGTTTAGGGTTTTGGTTTCCGGTTCTTGAGTTATCTTGGTTACTAGAAAAACCGGGGTTTACAACCTACCCACCTTAAAAAGTTTTGTCCTCAAAACTGAACTGACGTACCTTGTTCCTCAAATAACTCGGGGTATGTCCTTCGAATCTCCTCCTCAGTTTCCTAAGTTGCTTCCTCGAAAGCGTGGTTTCTCCACAACTCTTTGACATATCGGATACGAGATGCTCTTCATATGTGAGATTCTCATTTAGCCGAATGGGTTCCGATTCTAATATCCGTTAAGGGTTAGGCACATACTTTCTTAGCACCGACACGTAGAACACATTATGAACTCCCTACAAGCTTGGTGGTAAGGCTAGCCGATAGGCTAAATCTCCCACTCTCTCCAAAATCTCAAAGGGTCCAATATACCTTGGGCTTAATTTCCCTTGAGTCTGCATTCTCTTTATGCTCTTGATCAGGTTTACCTTTAGATAGACATGATCACCTACTTGGAATTCAAGTTCTTTTCTTTTCAGATCAGCCCAACTCTTCTGTCTTTCCTAGGCTTCTTTCATCTTCTGTTGAATGACACAAACCTTATCAGCTGCTTCCCGAACCAATTTTGGCCCAATAGCAAGCTTTTCCACATCATCCCAAAACAGAGGGGACCTACAACGCCATCCATATAAGGCTTCGTAGGGTGGCATCTGAATGGTTGAGTGGTAGCTATTGTTATAAGCAAACTCAATTAGAGGTATGTGATTGTCCCAACTTCCTTTAAATTCCAAAATGCATGCTCTTAACATATCCTCTAAGGTTTGAATGGTTCGCTCAGACTGCCCATCTGTCTGAGGATAGTAGGCAGTACTGAAATGCAAGTTGGTGCCTAGGCTCTTTTGTAAGCTTGTTCGGAACTTCGATACAAACCTTGGATCCCGATCTGAAACGATCCCCGCTGGTATACCATGAAGTCATACAATCTCTCTGATGTAGATCTTAGCCAACTTATCCAGCGATTAGGTCATATTGATTGGTAAGAAGTGTGCTGATTTTGTTAAGCGATCTACTATTACCCAGACTGCATCACATCCCATGGAGGTTTTCGGGAATCCACATACAAAGTCCATGGAGATCTGATCCCATTTCCATTCTAGAATGGGTAGGGGATTTAATAATCCTCCCGACTGTTGATGTTCCACCTTAACCTGTTGACACACGGCACACTTCATAACATAATCATCCACATCCCTCTTCATACCATTCCACCAGTAGTGGCTTTTTATGTCTTGATACATTTTTGTACCTCCCGGGTGCACGGTGTAACCAGAGTTGTGAACTTCGCTCATGATTTCCTTTCTCAGTTCTTCGTCTTCCGGTACACACAATCTCCCCTTCATTCTGACCACCACTTCATCATCTAGGGTAAAGTCAATATACTTTCCTTTGTCTACTTCTTCTGTAAACCCCGGAAATTCTCAGTAGCTAGAAAACCCCAGGAGTTGGAAACGAAACCCTAATCCGATCAGATTGAGTTTAGTAAATGAAGCCTAGGAACCCTAAATCCGGCTATTCTTCGGTTTCATAGTAAAATAAATATTATGGAGTAAATGAATTTGAATTGTTGTTCCCAAGTACATTTCAAACCTTTGAAAGTTTTAAATTCGGGAATTTTTCAATTCCGGGCCTTCCCGAGCCCAATTACGGAAAAGCGTGCCCCGGGCCATGGATTCAGAAAAATGTTCCGGAATATTCATTAGAACCGTAATTTTATAAGGATTCCAAAAATATCAATTTCATAATTTTCCAAGCTATAAAAATTACAGTCATAGCTTTTCCCGTGTTTTCGGAACAACCGGTAAAGTAGATGTCTTGTCTACTATTCACAAGTACAACCTACACTACACACTACCCATACCCTATTCTTACATCCTTACAACTACTCATTTCAATTTTCTTTTCCAAGAAATTTTGTCTTTTGAATAATTATTACATTTTCATTTACTAAATTACAAATTTCATTTTTTTTTTTCAAAACTCACACACACACACACACATATGGCCGGCGCCCCTCCCTCAATTTCTCCCTCTCATTTGATTATTTTTACTCCTTTTATTAAAGCTAAACCCTAAATTATTTGATATATAAACTAAATGTGCTCTCTCTCTCCTCATTTCTTTCATTTCAATTTTTCAAAAGAGATCAAAACCCTCTCTTCTCTCCCTCCTCATTGCCGAGCACTCCCCTTCCCCATTCCCTCACATTTTCAACTTGGTTTCTTCTCTTTTTCACTTCAAGACTCCATTGGTATGTGTATGTAAGCCTTGTTTCTTCCTATTCTTGTAATGGCAAAGATATATCTTGTGTGTTTTCTCATTTAATCCCAATGAGCTCATGCTAGGGACATGAAAACACATGAACAAGAATATCAAGCCCTCACAAGACATGGATCTAATGTTAATGTGTTTTTGTTAAGATCTCATCTTGTTCATGCATGTAAAGTAGTGATCTTGTACATATATTGTTGTTCATGCCATGAGATCCATACTTTATATATCATATGTAGTAGATCTAAGGTTTAGACATTCACAACTTCATGTACATGCATGATCATAGGTTCATTTTGTTTTATATGCTTTGATGATCATAAAAATGAAGTCTTGTTCATGTGTATAGATGTTAGATAGTATATCTCCACATATAGGTGGCAAGAACATTGAAAAAGGAAGGACTTGTTAGATATGAAAAGTTGAAAATTCGGATGAAATGGAAACCCTACCTTAAAGACCTCCAAAATCAACTTTAAACCATATTTCATAAGAAAAATGGAGGGTATGTGTAATAGACATGTTAAAGGAATTATTTTCATGAGTTTAGAGAGTTTAGGCATAATAAAAATAAGGAAAACAAGAGGTGAAGTTAGAATGAAAAATGTTGACTTTAAATGTGTAGTCAAATTCGTAACTTTGTGTAATGCCTAAATAAACACTTAGTATTTAAGTCTAAAATGGATGTTTTATAAGCTAAATGAAGTCCTTAGATAATGTATACATTGAAGCTCCAATTTTTAATGCATTAGACAAGATTTCCCTTAAGAAAAATGTAGAAAAGGAAATTTGGAAAATTCGGATTTTCACAAATAGCTTATTTAAAAACATGTTTACCAAATGAAAAATGTAATTTTTATGCATGAATGGAGGCCATGACTATTATAGACTTTGAGAACCTATTTTTAGTTAAATAATAAGTAGATTACAAGATTAAAAACCAAAGAAACCCTAAGAGTATAATGTGGGAAAATAGCTTCTTAGAATTAGTCTTTATGAGACTTTCCCCAACACTTAGGAGTTCCTAAGTTATTACTACAAAAACATCATGACCATGCACATATTGAGTTCATTACATGGCATACACATTAGTAGTTCATTCCTAAATCATTCATGCATGAATCACCAACTAGGAACATTTCTTATCAAAAGCAAAGCACATTTTCAAAGTTGGATCAATTGCGGAACAGAACTGATCCCACTGTTCCGTGACCCTATTATTTTCAAAACTTGGATTTAATACTTGAAATAGATAGATCTTTCGAAGTAGATGAAGATCGATATAAAGTTTGCGAAATTCCGAGTTAAAATGACCAAGTTATGGCCATTTTAAGTCGGACTTCCAAAATAGCGAGAAATCCGAATTCAACTAGTCTAGATATATAGTTTGATTTAATTACATGGTAAGAATCTCATTAGGATTATTCTTGATTGGTAGGTGATTCCGAGCAGGACGACACTCTACCTCCCGATTATTATTATTAAGAAGTTTGGTGTCCAATGGCCGAGTGAGTTTACTTCCATTCTCAATTAATGCATGTGATTGTAATGTAGTGGCATTAGTGCTATAGGCAAAGATAAAAGAAGTTGTATAAGCATGCTGGGGTACATGGGAATTATTTATGTTATTGATTGTTGATATGTGAAATGGAGCTTAAGGTATATCGGAACCGGGTGTTAAGATATTGACTGCTTTACTAGAATCTCATGATGAATGTCTGCGAATACTTGTTGGTCACTTAAAAGAATGAATTAATGACTATTCGACTCCGACTATAAATTGAATTCATTCATGTCACGATGGGGTTGGAGCATTTGCATTGTTGGTTAATCGTGATCCATAAAACGACTTTTGGTTAATCGTGATCCATAAAACGAGTTATTATTAGTTGACCGTGAGCTTAAACGGCGTCGTACCGCAGGATTCGTTAATCTGCTAACCCGGGATGGAGGGCGCAAGTCCATCCACATATGATTTCCGGTTGGTCATATGTTTGCTGAATTCATTTGTTTGATGCATACACTTGCCTGAATAATTACTTGTTTGACTGAAGTATGTTTAATTGCGTTATGGAAGTATTGCTCACTAAGCTAGTTAGCTTACGCCCCTATAGTTTCTATCTTTTGCAGCATGAGTTTATATGGCTTAGGCCAAGACAAGCCACAGCGCAGGTACCGGAGATAGGAGTTTCCTATAGAAGTTTAATTCATTCCTTTTTGTATAGACTTCCATTGGAAACTAAGGACTCTGGATGACTGTAATAGACTGTTATTCTTTTGCGGGGGAATGCCCCTTAGATTTGTAAACTTTAACATTATGCGTTTTGATTTATTATCTATGGCTAATGAATGCCTCGTTAAACTGTTTAACTCCATTTGTTGAAGTATTCTATTGTCGTAAAGGAACGCTTTACATCTACTTAAGACTTCCGAAGGCCCCGGGTAGGGAACTCGAGAGTCTTACTTAGTATGTGGCGGGCTGTTACGTTTAGGATACCCTACGGGGCGTGACAGTTTAAGTTGGTATCAGAGCCCTAGGTTATAAAACAAGACAATAGAATTAAAAGAAACCGGACCTAGAAATCTAACTACTAGGTTAAATGGAGTTAAAAACGTTTTCTTGCTAGTCTAATTAGTAGTATTGTTTGATGTAGGTCTCTCTGGGTGAGACTAGGGAAAGGGCAAGGAATTTTACAAAGAGAAATGATGAAACGATGGTAGAATATAGACTGAGGCTAAGAGAATTGTGTGAGGATTTCCCTAGCCCGACATCCCCGGACCCTAGGGGAAATGTACAGGTTATGGAAGGATGGGCTGAGATATACCAGATGGGCTTCAGTAGTGGATCAATTGAGTTATGATCCTATGGGAAGAAGGAGCTGGACAAAGTTGAGACAATCTATACTCTAGAGAGGATCATGGTTGATTACGGGCGTGAGCCCATGACGAGAGAAGCCACATTTATTTGAAAGGTGGAGGAACCCGAACCCCTCCAGATTTTAGGGTATGGATCCCCATAGGGCCCTTATATGTTTATGCTCATGATAACTTATATGATCACCACTGGAATATAGCTGATGCATGGAATCACATCACCTGGCATGCAATCTATTTAGACATCCTCCCCCCCCGAGTAATAGCTCCACCTCCAGCTATTGATATAGGTATGCAGCTGAATGGAGCGCCTGTGATTGGAGAGGATGAAGAGGAAGAAGAGGAGGAGGAGGATCCCGAGGAGGATCCGAACTGGGAACAAAATGAGGTACCTAGGACCCCTACCCCGCCTGTTGAACCAGAAGTACAGGTAAACCCAGAACCCGATCAAATTATATGGGATTTTAATCGGATGTTGGACATACCAGATAGCGGGAGGGTAGAACCCGAGGTAGATTCCAGGGTATGGAGAGATGTGTATGTGGAGGGTGAGAACCCACCTGTGCTTGACCTAGCAGTAGTAGAACCGAGGCCCCAGTGCCTATGGAGACTGAAAATGTGGCAGATGAGCCTGTGAGAGAGCCTGAAGTAGAGGTGAACCGCCTAGGTGAGCCCGAGATAAGTGAGGAAGAGGAAGTAAGCCCGCAAGAGGGGCAAGGGACTGAAGAAGAAGAAGAAGAGAAGAAAGTGAGGATCCGGAGCCTCTAGTCCGACCCGCTAGGAAGCGGAGGATGACCACCAGGGAGTATCTTAGCTTGTTCGTCCGACAGGACGATGGTGGTTCTACCAGCAGGAGACGACCTCCTAGCCCGACCCCCGACGCTCTAGTGATGAGTAGAGACCGGGATGTTAGCTAACCCATAAAGTCCAAGCGGAGTCCTGATTTTCTTATTTTTGTAGTAGGCAATGCGGGATGCCAATTTGCCTTAGGATTTCAGGATAGTTAGTATTTTATTTGTTCTTTTTCCCTGTATTTTGTCATGTTTTCGGGAATAGGGAAATTGATTAGAATAGGAAGGAGCTTAGCTAGCCAAATTTTGGGAACTAAAAGTTGATGTAATATTTGTATGGCTCGCTAAAGAAATGAAAAGGATCACTTTTGTTTTAAAGAAATGGAGTTGTGAAAAGTACGCATTCTAGTCATGATACATAAGAGAACATTAACTGCATATAGATTGCATAAGCATTCACTCATTCGCATTATTGTTGTGAAATATCAATTGGTTACACTATGTGTGGATTCTTCTATTTCCTTTGTGATTCTTTTAATTATTCCTTATTTTCTTTTATGGATTGATATTATGACTCATCTTATGACTTTATGGAATTATGTATTCCTTTTTCCTTCTAAGTTTAAATTCCAGATTCTCGCAACTTCTGAGCTTGTTATTAATCTTATTCCTTGAAACCTAAAACCCTAAAGATACTAAAAATCCATTAAACATTGTGTAAACAGACGTAACCGACGAACTCGGAACCAAGGACAAGGGTCTAACCCTAATGAAGCCGATCAACCGGCTATACAACAACCTGACCCCCAAGGAGTAGCACCCCAAAACCAACAGGGCGATGTGCTGAATGCGATTGGGCAATTGGCCAATCTCTGAACACCTTTATCCAGAATCAAAATCCAGTACAGAACCCACACCCAGGTCAGAGTGCGGGATTCAGCACCACATCCGCCGCCCGCAGATCATCGGAAATGACTGCAGGCACCTGCTCCACAAGAGGAGCATTCCTATAATGTGCAGTTGCCGCACCCCCCCCCATACAGGAGACCCCACCGAAGCTCTTTACCGGACTTCATTAAGAGCAACCGGTACTTTGATGGGGCATTCGGCAAGCCGGATGAAGCTGAGGATTGGTTGGCTCAAGTGGAACGTTCTTTTGCTGCATACGAGATTCCACCTTACTTGCAGCTAGAGTATGGGACGTATATGTTAAGATACAATGCCGAGTCTGGTGGGACTCCAAGAGAAGGAATTTGACATCCCCGGCCACCTGGGAAACCTTTCGCCGGGAATTCTTGAATAATTATTTTCCCTCTAGCTTGAGGGTGAAGTATAGTGCGGATTTCCTTCATGTAAAGCAGAAAGGGAGAACGTAGAGCAATATGAAACTGAGTTTGTTCACCTGCTGCAGTATGCCCCTGAATCTTTCAGGGATAGTGAGGAATTAAAGAAGCAGGTATTTCTGGGAGGCTTGGACGAGGAACTGCGGATCAAGCTAGAAGAGTTCGGAGTAAGAACCTATCCCGAGATGGTAGAAAAGGCTCGGGTCATTGAAGGGGCTAGGAAAAGGAAGTATCAGGAGCCCGAAAAGAGAGTATTCGGGAAGAGGCCGTTTGATGCCTCGAGCTCAGGGTTCAAAGGTAAACGGTACAGGCCGTACCAAGGGTTTAAAGAGGAGTCTAGCAGCAAGCCGACCCAGTTCAAGACCAATGTCACATGTTGGAAATGTAAGGGGACACATGCACCTAGGCAATGCCCGCAGTTGAGGAACAAGTGCTATTTTGTGGCGATGCTGGCCACATGGTTTTTACGTGCCCGAAGAAACTGGCAGTAACTTGCTTCATTTGCAAGGAAAAAGGGCACTTAGCTTCCGAATGTTCACAACGAAAGAGCGTGGCCACCCGACCCTTCGGAGCCTCGAGTAATACCAACCCCTTGAGGTCTGGTAACAAGAGCGGAAGTCGAGCAGCTTCCGCGATGCACGGGATGAGGCTGTACAATTTGGAAGGCCAATGGATGGTGGAAGAAGACGAAGATGAGGACGTAGAGTTGGCAGCTTTGGATCAAAGCGAGAACTGATGGTGGCCTGGTGACAGGTTAGTAACAGAAACCCTCCTAAGTTGAAATTAAGTTGTTTAAATTGATTATTGTTTAAATGAAATTGTATATATTATGGAAAGCTGGAAGTAGAGACCCTATGTGGATAGCCTTAAGAATATTTTAAGGTTCATATGTGATGGGTGTTTGTTGACCTCAGGACACATACAAGTAAATAGCGTGGAAGCCTATGCTTTGTTTGACACGGGAGCGACCCACTCGTTCATCACCTATAGTTTGGCCAACCGACTCGGATTGCCCATAGCCACAACCACGGTTAGCTTGAGGATTAAGACCCCCACGGGAGTGTGTGTCGACCCGAGATCTGATAAAAGACTGTCCATTGGGAATCCTTGGTCGCCACTCCAAAAGTGATTTAATTGTGTTGGAAATGAATAAATACGAAGTTATCCTCGGGATGAATTGGCTAAGTAGAGTAAAGGCAATAGTGGATTGCCAAAGAAGGACTGTATGTTTTTATGATCAATCGGGAGAAAAAGTAGAATTTATGGGAGATGCCTTAGTCCCAAGAAGGGTTGATCTAAGCTCGTTCGAGTTGATGATGGAGGATGAGGAGATAATACCGATTGAGGATGCCTTGGATGAAGGGGAAACCCGTGAGGAAAAGAATATTCCAGTGGTGAATGAATACTTGGATGTGTTCCCAGAAATTTTGCCGGGATTACCGCCAAGAAGAGAAATTGACTTTGAGATTGTGTTGGCTCCAAATACCGAACCGATATCTAAAGCGCCATACCGGATGGCACCGGCTGAGTTGAAGGAGCTAAAGACGCAGTTACAAGAACTTCTGGACCAGAAATTTATAAGACCAAGTGTATCGCCATGGGGCGCACCCGTCTTGTTTGTGAAGAAGAGGACGGATCGATGAGGTTGTGTATCGACTACCGGAATTGAATAAGGTGACTGTCAAAAATCGATATCCCTTACCAAGAATCGATGATTTGTTTGACCAGCTGCAAGGAGCTTGTGTGTTCTCACGTATTGACTTACGTTCGGGGTATCATCAGCTAAGGATTAAGCCTGAGGATGTGCCTAAGACAGCTTTTCGTACTCGTTATGGGCACTACGAGTTTCTGGTAATGTCATTTGGACTGACTAATGCACCGGCTGCATTTATGGACTTAATGAATAGAGTCTATAAGCCGCTTTTGGATAAGTGTGATAGTCTTTATAGACGACATCCTCATATATTCAAAGACCAAAGCAACATGAGGAGCATCTCCGTTTGGCATTGCAAACCTTACGAGATAACAAGCTGTACGCCAAGCTGTCCAAGTGTGACTTTTGGTTAGACAGGATATCCTTCCTCGGACATGTGGTAACGGGTGATGGGATATCAGTTGATCCCGAAAAGATCAAGGCGATAGTGGATTGGAAGCCACCACAAACAGTTACTGAAGTGAAGTTTCTTGGGATTGGCTGGCTACTATCGCAAATTTGTGAAGGATTTTTCAAGATAGCTAAGCCGCTGACTCAATTGACTCAAAAGAACGAAAAATTCATTTGGACAGACAAGAGAGAACAAAGTTTTCAGGAACTAAAGCGACGACTGGTCTCGGCACCGATTTTGGTTTTACCAGATCCGGAAAAGTCTTACACGGTACATAGTGATGCTTCAAGAAATGGTCTTGGATGCGTCTTGATGCAAGAGGAAGGTCATTGCGTATGCTTCTCGGCAATTGAGACCGCATGAGCAGAATTACCCTACGCATGATTTGGAACTAGCTGCAGTTGTCTTTGCCTTGAAGTTATGGCGACATTATCTGTATGGACAACGGTGTGAGATATACACAGATCATAAAAGCCTTAAATACCTGTTCACACAGAAGGAGTTGAACATGCGGCAAAGGAGGTGGCTGGAATTAATAAAAGATTATGACCTGGGGATAAATTACTGTCCAGGGAGAGTAAATGCAGTCGCGGACCCTAAGTCGGAAGAATCACGGGGAGGTAGCCGCTTGATTACAAGCCAGAAGGAGTTGATTAAGGAATTTGAGAAATTAAGGATCGAGTTCATAGATCGAAGTGCTGAGCTTGAGATATCTAACTTGGTGCTGGAACCAACCCTCGTAGAAAGAATCAAAGAAGCACAAGGTATGACGAAGTGATACAAAAGATAAAAAGGGAAACCCAAGCGGAAAGTACCTTGACTTTGCCGTGGATGAGGAAGACGTGATCCGAATGAACGGAAGGCTGTGCGTACCAGAGGATGAGGAGTTGAAGAAGGAAATAATGAGTGAGGCACATAACTCCGGGTATACCATGCATCCGGGAGGCACCAAAATGTACCAAGATTTGAAAAGTTGCTATTGGTGGAATGGGATGAAGCGAGATGTGGCAGATTATGTAATGAAGTGCGCAGTATGCCAACAGGTGAAGGTAGAGCACCAGAGACCGGGCGGATTGCTAAAGCCCTTACCCATTCCTGAATGGAAGTGGGATCAAATATCCATGGATTTTGTTTGTGGCTTTCCCAAGACTCCATCGGGTTGTGATGCAATATGGGTGATAGTGGATCGGTTAACCAAGTCGGCGCATTTCCTACCCATAAATATGACCTATTCAATGGAAAGTTAGCCAAGATTTATATCAGAGAGATCGTAAGATTACATGGCATACCTGCAGGGATCATCTCATAGAGACCCGAGATTTGTGTCCAAGTTTTGGATGAGCTTGCAGAAGAGCTTGGGTACTAAATTGCATTTCAGTACGGCTTACCATCCCCAGACCGACGGACAGTCTGAGCGACGATCCAAACTCTTGAAGACATGTTAAGGGCGTGTGCCCTGGAATTCAAAGGGAATTGGGATAGTCATGTACACCTTATCGAGTTTGCCTATAATAACAGCTATCACTCCACTATCCAGATGCCCCGTATGAAGCTTTGTATGGACGGCGTTGTAGGTCCCCTTTGTTTTGGGATGAGGTGGAAAAGGTAGCAATTGGGCCGGAATTGGTACAGGAAGCCGCGGATAAGGTGAGGTTGATTCAGCGGAAAATGAAGGAAGCCCAGGATCGACAAAAGAGCTGGGCAGACTTGAAAAGACGGGAGCTTGAATTTAAAGTGGGTGATCATGTGTACCTGAAGATAAACCCGATTAAAAGTATCAAGAGGATGCGTACCCAAGGGAAGTTAAGCCCGAGATACATTGGACCTTTTGAGATCTTAGAAAGAGTCGGAGACCTGGCGTATCGGCTAGCCCTACCACCTAATTTGTCCGGGATTCACAATGTGTTCCATGTGTCAGTTTTGAGGAGATATGTTGCCGACCCAGAGAGGATTCTGGAATTGGAACCAATCCAGTTGAAGGAAAACTTGACATATGAGAACACCCAGTAAAGATATTGGATAAGAAAACTCAAAGGCTACGAAACAAAGACATTCACTACGTGAAAGTGTTATGGAGGAATCATGCCTTTGAAGAAGCAACCTGGGAAGCGGAAGAAAATCCGGAGAAAGTACCCCGAGATATTTGAAGGACAAGGTACGTCAGTTCCGTTTTGAGGACAAAACTTTATTTAAGGTGGGGAGGTTGTAAACCCCGGAAATTCTCAGTAGCTAGAAAACCCCAGGAGTTGGAAACGAAACCCTAATCCGATCAGATTGAGTTTAGTAAATGAAGCCTAGGAACCCTAAATCCGGCTTTCCTTCGGTTTCATAGTAAAATAAATATTATGGAGTAAATGAATTTGAATTGTTGTTCCAAAGTACATTTCAAACCTTTGAAAGTTTTAAATTCGGGAATTTTTCAATTCCGGGCCTTCCCGAGCCCAATTACGGAAAAGCGTGCCCCGGGCCACGGATTCAGAAAAATGTTCCGGAATATTCATTAGAACCGTAATTTTATAAGGATTCCAAAAATATCAATTTCATAATTTTCCGAGCTATAAAAATTACAGTTATAGCTTTTCCCGTGTTTTCGGAACAACCGGTAAAGTAGATGTCTTGTCTACTATTCACAAGTACAACCTACACTACACACTACCCATACCCTATTCTTACATCCTTACAACTACTCATTTCAATTTTCTTTTCCAAGAAATTTTGTCTTTTAATAATTATTACATTTTCATTTACTAAATTACAAATTTCATTTTTTTTTCAAAACTCACACACACACACACATATGGCCGGCGCCCCTCCCTCAATTTCTCCCTCTCATTTGATTATTTTTACTCCTTTTATTAAAGCTAAACCCTAAATTATTTGATATATAAACTAAATGTTCTCTCTCTCTCCTCATTTCTTTCATTTCAATTTTTCAAAAGAGATCAAAACCCTCTTCTCTCCCTCCTCATTGCCGAGCACTCCCCTTCCCCATTCCCACATTTTCAACTTGGTTTCTTCTCTTTTTCACTTCAAGACTCCATTGGTATGTGTATGTAAGCCTTGTTTCTTCCTATTCTTGTAATGGCAAAGATATATCTTGTGTGTTTCTCATTTAATCCCAATGAGCTCATGCTAGGGACATGAAAACACATGAACAAGAATATCAAGCCCTCACAAGACATGGATCTAATGTTAATGTGTTTTTGTTAAGATCTCATCTTGTTCATGCATGTAAAGTAGTGATCTTGTACATATATTGTTGTTCATGCCATGAGATCCATGCTTTATATATCATATGTAGTAGATCTAAGGTTTAGACATTCACAACTTCATGTACATGCATGATCATAGGTTCATTTTGTTTTATATGCTTTGATGATCATAAAAATGAAGTCTTGTTCATGTATAGATGTTAGATAGTATATCTCCACATATAGGTGGCAAGAACATTGAAAAAGGAAGGACTTTGTTAGATATGAAAAGTTGAAAATTCGGATGAAATGGAAACCCTACCTTAAAGACCCCAAAATCAACTTTAAACCATATTTCATAAGAAAAATGGAGGGTATGTGTAATAGACATGTTAAAGGAATTATTTTCATGAGTTTAGATGAGTTTAGGCATAATAAAAATAAGGAAAACAAGAGGTGAAGTTAGAATGAAAAATGTTGACTTTAAATGTGTAGTCAAATTCGTAACTTTGTGTAATGCCTAAATAAACACTTAGTATTTAAGTCTAAAATGGATGTTTTATAAGCTAAATGAAGTCCTTAGATAATGTATACATTGAAGCTCCAATTTTTAATGCATTAGACAAGATTTCCCTTAAGAAAAATGTAAAAAGGAAATTTGGAAAATTCGGATTTTCACAAATAGCTTATTTAAAAACATGTTTACCAAATGAAAAATGTAAATTTTTATGCATGAATGGAGGCCATGACTATTATAGACTTTGAGAACCTATTTTTAGTTAAATAATAAGTAGATTACAAGATTAAAAACCAAAGAAACCCTAAGGAGTATAATGTGGGAAAATAGCTTCTTAGAATTAGTCTTTATGAGACTTTCCCCAACACTTAGGAGTTCCTAAGAGTTATTACTACAAAAACATCATGACCATGCACATATTGAGTTCATTACATGGCATACACATTAGTAGTTCATTCCTAAATCATTCATGCATGAATCACCAACTAGGAACATTTCTTATCAAAAGCAAAGCACATTTTCAAAGTTGGATCAATTGCGGAACAGAACTGATCCCACTGTTCCGTGACCCTATTATTTTCAAAACTTGGATTTAATACTTGAAATAGATAGATCTTTCGAAGTAGATGAAGATCGATATAAAGTTTGCGAAATTCCGAGTTAAAATGACCAAGTTATGGCCATTTTAAGTCGGGACTTCCAAAAATAGCGAGAAATCCGAATTCAACTAGTCTAGATATATAGTTTGATTTAATTACATGGTAGAATCTCATTAGGATTATTCTTGATTGGTAGGTGATTCCGAGCAGGACGACACTCTACCTCCCGATTATTATTATTAAGAAGTTTGGTGTCCAATGGCCGAGTGAGTTTACTTCCATTCTCAATTAATGCTGTGATTGTAATGTAGTGGCATTAGTGATAGGCAAAGATAAAAGAAATTGTATAAGCATGCTGGGGTATATGGGAATTATTTATGTTGTTGATTGTTGATATGTGAAATGGAGCTTAAGGTATATCGAAACCGGGTGTTAAGATATTGACTGCTTTACTAGAATCTTATGATGAATGTCTGCGAATACTTGTTGGTCACTTAAAAGAATTGAATTAATGACTATTCGACTCCGACTATAAATTGAATTCATTCATGTCACGATGGGGTTGGAGCATTTGCATTGTTGGTTAATCGTGATCCATAAAACGACTTGTTGGTTAATCGTGATCCATAAAACGAATTATTATTAGTTGACCGTGAGCTTAAACGGCGTCGTACCGCAGGATTCGTTAATCTGCTAACCCGGGATGGAGGGCGCAAGTCCATCCACATATGATTTCCGGTTGGTCATATGTTTGCTGAATTCATTTGTTTGATGCATACACTTGCCTGAATAATTACTTGTTTGGCTGAAGTATGTTTAATTGCGTTATGGAAGTATTACTCACTAAGCTAGTTAGCTTACGCCCCTATAGTTTCTATCTTTTGCAGCACGACTTTATATGGCTTAGGCCAAGACAGGCTACAGCGCAGGTACCGGAGATAGGAGTTTCCCGTAGAAGTTTAATTCATTCCTTTTTGTATAGACTTCCATTGGAAACTAAGGACTCTGGATGACTGTAATAGACTGTTATTCTTTTGCGGGGGAATGCCCCTTAGATTATGTAAACGTTAACATTATGCGTTTTGATTTATTATCTATGGCTAATGCATGACTCGTTAAACTGCTTAACTCCATTTGTTGAAGTATTCTATTGTCGTAAAGGAACACTTTACATCTACTTAAGACTTCCGAAGGCCCCGGGTAGGGAACTCGAGAGTCTTACTTAGTATGTGGCGGGCTGTTACGTTTAGGATACCCTACGGGGCGTGACATATGCTTTGTACTAATATCTTTTAGTAACTAAGGTAGTCATTCTTAAGTTTTAATATTGTGTACGGCAGGTTATCACGTTTAAGGTACCCGTTGGTGTATGACAAGAACCCACACTCACTCCTACTTTCAACACTCTAACCCTCACTCTAAAACTCACTTGCTCTCACTGATTTTTGCACACACCAACACCTACATGCATTTCACATCAAAATTTCTATTGTCATTACCATCTCCAAGTAAGTATCCTCTTCTTTTCTCTTCCATTTCTTAGTCTTAATTTGTTTATTCCTTCTTGAGCTTCAATGGTTTCCACATGTGAGTGGCTTTATAGTGATGCATGTTTACTCTATGCCCGAATTTGTGCTTTCCATGTGCCAATGTTGCATTTTTGAACTTTAGTTTTGTTGATCTATGCTCAAAACAACATGATCTTACCATGATAGCTCATGCCTAAGGCTCTTATGAAAATTTTTATGGCTATAAAACTTAAGCCTTTTGCTTGAATCATGAAATTCCACACTTCTAATGCCTTGCAATGTAATTTTCTTGAGTGATTTGTGGCTGCATTGTTCCAAATCATGCTTTAAAGGCTCATAAACGTGATTGGGGGGAGGGTTCCGAATTTCAAATTGTGTTATGTTTTGATGGATTTTAGCGCTTTGGACCGGTGTTTGTTCCTTAAATTGTTGTCAAGAATTTGTTCCCGGTCTATAGCATGACTTGCTTCCCATACCCGTGCACAAATTTGAATTACCCTACGTTTTGCATTCACACCCCCCCACTCTGCATGTGTTACGCCCCGGAGGGTACCCTAAACGTGGCAGTCCGCCGCATATAATATTAAAGCTAATGAATGACAACCTTAGTCATGCAGGAGCTTCGATATCATATATAAGGCGTGCTTCCAAGATAGTAGGAGACTCACAGGGGTATTATGTTTAAGCAGATAATAAAAAGCAAGCAAGAACTTATATAAATAAACATAAGATTTCCATAAATAATATCCTTACATCATCTTAGTGGCATTCCCCTGCTTTAAAAGTCTTCCAAAATAATAACAACTATAACATAAGTCTACTATAGAGATTTTCCTAGAAGCCTATGTTCAAAACTTAAATATATAAAGCTTCTCCCAAAAATTCCTAGTAGCTTATACTCGTACCTGGCATATGGGGCTCCTTGGGGCCAACCAAAGATAATCGTACTGTAACAAAAAGCTATAAGGGTATAATCAAAACTAGCTTAGTGAGGTAATTCCATCTATAAGACATTTCCATAATTCATACAAGTATTTTAATCAAAGCATATGAGAATGCACCAATCAAATGAACATACAAGATACACATGATTAATCGAAAATTAAGTGTAGCATGGATTTAACGCCCTCCATGACAAGGGTTGGGAGGTTACAGGCCCATACGACCATCAATATCTGCAGATTTACCGGCTCCTATTTGCCCTGTAGACTTTCCGGTTCCTACTAGCCACCATGTAGACTTTCAGGCTCCTACCAGCCACCACTACCATTTCCTCGTTTCCCCACACGAAGAATAGTGGTGAAACAGATGTGACTCATGTGAATGATATGCATGAATTGATTTCAATATAATTTTAACCATAAATGTTTAGTTCAAGTTAAAGGTGATCAACACAATTTTTATCATATTAAAACAATAATCACAATTTATTTATCAAACCAACTTGTATTCAATCATTCATAATACCAAGTCACACAATAATTATCTATTTTATCTTTTTCTTAATTGCTAGTGCTACTAATTACAAGCACAAAACAAGGAAATGTAACTTAGTAAAAGGAATAACTCACTCCATATCGGTAGATATAATCGAAATAGTCCTCCAGATAGACGATCTCGGGTCCTTCGTTACCTAACAAGATGAAATAGCCAAAATGAGTGTTTCATAAAACTTCTATTCTTGAAGATTCTAAACTTTTCTTAAAATCGTGGTAAAATCGTATAAGAGGAAATTTCAACTTAAAATAGCCATAACTTGCTCATTTTAACTCGGAATTTCGCAAATAATATATCGTTTTCTACCTACTAGAAAAGATATACACATTTCTAAGCTTATTTTCATCAAACTAAGTCGTTTGGGTCCCGAAAAGGCAGCGACCAGATTCATTATGAATTTGCAAAAACTTGATTTCTTCCTTTTATCATAAGCTCACTTGAAGAGATAGATTCTCCAAATATTTTTGTAATCTTTTTGAAAGATATAAACATTTATGTAATGACTCATAACAAATGTATGAAGTAAGTGAAGTTGTCTCAATTTATGAAAAAGTAAAGTTTTGAAAGATTTTGAATTTAAGAATTTTTGAAGTGTCCATTTTTACTCTGAAAGATTTTGAGATATTTGAAATGAGTATTTCTTTCTCTAAATTTAATTGCTTGTAATTGCTTTAAAATTATTTTAAGTTGTTTATGATGAGTATCTCTTTTCTTTACCTAAATCTTATTTTCATAATCTTCTTTAATTTCTTAAGGAATGATTTTTATTTTCTAAACTTAGTTTCCAACACTTTTTGAAAGTATTTGACACTTCTATATTTAGAAAAATGACTTCTTGACTTCTTGATATCATCTTATTTTAATGAAAAGAAATTTCTATTATATGAAGAAAAGATGAAGTTGTTGAAAAATCCTTGTTTTCTTAAAAATCCTTTTTATGTATGTTTGTAAGAATCTATTAGGAACTCCTCTAAGTTTGTTAAAAAAATAGCTCCTTAGTTCTTAGAAAAACATCAACTACTTGTTTTTGTTTCTAAAAAAGAATATTTATTTTTAAGAAAATATTTCTTCATTTGTTTTGTTGAGACAAAACCATTATGTTCATGCATGAATATGAGTCATAAGTTATGAAAATATAAAGGAACATAATACTTGAAAGAATAAACTCATTACTACTCGCATATAATATACCGTTTCCTACCTATTCGAAAAGATCTATCTATTTCTAAGCTTATCTTCGTCATATAAGGTCATTTGGGTTCCGAAAACATTGGGTTTAGATTTAGAACGAATTATTTTTAAACTTTTGCAAATCCATTTTCTAACTCAACTTTCTTTTTAAAGAAAATTTTCTTGCATCAATATAGATATATTTTTTATAAATATTTTGAGCATATCGGTAAGCTCACTTTATATGCAAAATTTCTAATGGTAGTGTCTCAACATTTTATTTTATAAAACAATTCTTTTTAAAGTGTTATTCCTTTTCAAGTATTTGGAAGGAACTTTATGTTTTTGTTATAAATGAGTACATTCTTGTTTTATTTCCTTCCTTCCTTTTTCCAAAACAAGCAAATTTTCCTTTAACCTTAGTTTTTCATAAATTTCACTTCTAGTGACAAAATATCAATTTTTATCAAAAAGTATATTAGGTTGTTGAAAAACCTTTTTATAATTTTGTATTTAGGATAGTTTTAGAAAATAAATCTTGTTTTCTTATATTCATTTCTAAAATATAAGCTTTTGCTTTTCAAAACTTGTTCTTTCATTTCTTTTGAAAAGAATCATCTTTATAAAATCCATTATTATTAATCTTACTTTATTTCTATTCTTTTGAAATGAGTTCCTTCTTTTAGAAATTTGAAAATCGTTTTTCCTAAATGGGTTCATAACTTTATGAGTTGATTTTTATCTTAACTTTGGAAACTAGTTTGTTTCTTAGTTTTGGTTATGGAGTTTAAAAGAATTTAATCTTTAAGCCTTTTGTAAGGACTTTGAAAACTAACAAATTAATTTACTAGAACTTAGGTTCCCATAATGAAAATATTTACTTCTTACGTTTCCTTGGTAAAACTGTCTTTGATACTTAAGAAAACTTTGAGAAAACTTGTATTAATCTATTTCCATGTTGTTTGATAATAACTTCATTATTTTGTGACAACTCACATAATAAAAAATTTATCTTTAAGTTCTTTTAATAAAATAAAATTCTATTTTTGAATTAGTTGAGACATTAACATTATGTAGATGCAAATATCATGAGCGTATAAAATAATAAGAACATAAGAAAATACTAGAAACAAATAATAAGCAAGAAAATAAAATATCAAGCATTGGGAACCTTAGCTTCATCAAGTCATCCCTAGACTAAGAATGGACTAGTCTCGAAAATTTAAAGAAAATAAACGAAAGGTTGTTTTGACTTGATATGGACAAGTCTAAAACTAGAAAGACTAGTCTTAATAACAACATAAAATGAATAAATTATATAACTTGAAAGTAAATAAATAACAAATGAGCTTATATGCTCTAAATAATTATATATACATAATATACATAGTACTATATATATAAGTTAGATTAGAAGCAAATATTCACAATAATAATAACAATAAAATAGGAAGTTTATGTACAAGAACAAAACATGAACATGTTGTTGTTTTTACTACTCATATGAGTTTCAAAACAACACCATAGTCATGTTAAGTCACATGACATGAGTAGATAAATGGTTGAAAGAGATTTTTACCTAAAGTATTTGTGTGGTATGAAGATGGTAGTGAATGTATGGTTATGTGGTTATGAAGAGATGGTAGTTGTATTGCATGAAGAGAAATTCTTGTGGATATTTGGTAAAAGAGAGTTTTGGTAGAGGAAAAGTTTATGGAGAGTGTTTGTGTAGAAATTTTGAGAGAGTTTTGACAGTGAAATGAATTATGTGAAAGAATGAAAGAGGAAGGGAGTATTTATAGAATTTTTGGAGTGATTTTTGGATGTAATAAAATAAATTAAAAAAGAAATAAAATAGAGATAAATAAAGAGGGGGAGGCGCCGGTTTTGGGCATGGGGAAGACCAATTTGTACAATTTTGATTTAATTTTGTGTAATAAAGAAGTAATGTGTAAAGTTGATGTGAATAAAGTTGTATTGGAAATGAAAAAAGTAAGAAAATAGGTATGTAGATGTAAGAAATAGGTGTAAGAAAAAATAGAGATAGTGAAATATAGGGTTTGTAAAGATGAAAGAGGAGGAATGAGATGCTTAAATAGAGATGTAAGAGTGTTAAATAATTGAAAAAAAAAATAAAAATCCAAGCAGCTGCAAGGGGGGGCTGGCGTGATTTAGGGGTAGGGGAGGTGGTTTAGTTGAGTTGAAATTGTAATTTTGAAAGTGTAACTTGTAGCTTCCATTCTAACTAAAAGAGACTTTTAAAATATCAAATAAATAATTAAAAATAATGAAAAGTGGCTAATTTATGGGGAATGGGCAGCTGCAATTTTGGGAAGAGGAGTGTAAGAAAAAGCAAAAGAAACATAATAATGTGTAGTAATGATAATGTATGTGTACTTGAGATGGGTTGATAAAGTGGCTTTTTGAATAAGAAAATATATAAAATAAATTAAGAAAAATATTTTTATTTAAGTGCAGAATTTTTATGATTTAAATAAAATAATCAATTAAATTATTTTTAGAAATTTAACAATTAAGTTACCGGTAAGAGTAAAAAAGCTTATATGAGCTATAACTGATATTTTTAGAATCCGAAAAATTCTAAACTTGATATTTTTGAAATCCTTATAAAAATACGAGTCTAAAAATATTAAAGATATATTTTTAATTTTCCGAGCCCCGGGACACGCTTTCCAAAGCAGTATCCAAACGGGTTCGAAATAAGCCGAAAATAACCAATCTGATATTTTTAATAAATCAAATATTATTACGGACTATTCTAAACACTTTAATTATTTTTCGACTCCTCGATTTACGAACTCGGGTTTGCAGGATCTAAACTGTAGGGTTTTACTCAAGATCCGTTGACTAAGGTCTCCGGTAGACTTTCCGGCTTAAGGTTTAGGGCTTAGAAAACAGGGGTTTACAACCTACCCACCTTAAAGAAAGTTTTGTCCGCAAAACTTGAAAGACGTACCTGATCCTCAAACAAACTAGGGTACTTCTGCCGCATTTCACTTTCTGCCTCCCAAGTTGCTTCCTCATGTGTATGATTCCTCCAAAGAACCTTCACATACTTAATTTCCTTATTCCTTAACTTTTGTATCTTTGTGTCCAAAATCTGTACGGGTGCTCCTCGTAAGTGAGGTTTTCTTTTAATAACACCGGTTCCAATTCTATAACTTGATCCGGGTCGGCTATGTGCTTGCGAAGAAGAGACATGAAAAACATTGTGCACTCCCGAAAGATTTGGCGGTAAGGCAAGGCGGTATGCTAATTCTCCAACCCGTTCCAATACTTCGAAAGGACCAATATACCGGGGGCTCAACTTTCCTTGTGAGCGAACTCGATGGATACTTTTGATAGGATTTATCTTTAAATACACATGATCACCCACTTGAAACTCAAGAACCCTTCTTTTCAAATCTGCCCAGCTTTTCTGTCTATCCTGAGCTTCCTTCATTCGTTGTTGGATTATCCGAACCTTGTCGGTGGCATCTTGCACTAGATCGGGTCCAAGAACTACCTTCTCAACATCATCCCAAAACAACGGGGATCTACACTTACGTCCATATAAGGCCTCATAAGGCGGCATCTTGATAGTCGAGTGATAGCTATTGTTGTAAGCGAACTCAACCAAAGGTAAATGCGCTTCCCAACTTCCCTTGAACTCCATCACACATGCCCTAAGCATATCTTCCAAAGTCTGGATCGTTCTTTCCGACTGTCCATCAGTTTGAGGATGATAGGCTGTGCTAAAATGCAACTTTGTCCCCAAACACTTCTGCAAGCTTATCCAGAACTTAGACACAAATCTCGGGTCTCGATCCGACACAATCC
The DNA here is from genome assembly GCA_024138025.1 of Combretum micranthum. NCBI lineage: Eukaryota > Viridiplantae > Streptophyta > Magnoliopsida > Myrtales > Combretaceae > Combretum > Combretum micranthum. The sequence goes on from JAMXBD010000550.1 coordinate 29,127, forward strand.
CGGCTGGTACTCCATGTAAACGAACAATTTCCTTCATGTACAGCCTCGCCAATTTATCCATGGAAAAGTCATACTTATTGGCAAGAAGTGAGCAGACTTAGTTAACCGATCACCACAACCCATATAGCATCATGACCTGACGGTGTCCTTGGTAAACCACAAACAAAGTCCATAGAAATCTGGTCCCACTTCCATTCTATAGGCAAAGGTTTTAACAATCCACCCGGCCTTTGATGTTCCACCTTCACTTGTTGGCATGTTGGGCACTTAATCAAAAATCTGCCACATCCCGTTTCATTCCGTTCCACCAATAATGTCCCTTAAGGTCTTGGTACATCTTGGTTCCTCCCGGGTGTACCGTGTACCCAGAATTGTGTGCTTCACTCATGATTTCCTTCCTCATTTCTTCGTCATCAGGCACACACAATCGTCCTTTCATCCTACCATCCTCATCATCTATTGAAAAATCAGTATACTTTCCCTCCTGAACTTCCCTTTTTATCCTTTGTATCACTTCATCATAGCGCTGAGCCTCTTTAATCCTTTCCACCAAAGTTGGTTCCAACCAAATTTGCTATTTCCATTTCCAAGTCTTGCCCAACAAATTCGATGCTTAGCCTCTCAAATTCTTTAATCAATTCTTTCTGGTCCGTCAAAAGAGTTGCGACCTCCCCGTGGTTCTTGCGACTCAAGGCATCGGCAACTGCATTCACCCTTCCCGGGCAATAATTTATCCCCAAATCGTAATCTTTAATTAACTCTAGCCATCTTCGCTGCCTCATGTTCAACTCCTTTTGGGTGAACAAATACTTAAGACTCTTGTGGTCGGTGTAGATCTCACACCGTTGTCCATATAGGTAATGTCTCCATATCTTCAAGGCAAAGACAACAGCGGCTAGTTCCAAGTCATGCGTGGGGTAATTTTGCTCATGTGGCCTTAGCTGTCTTGAAGCATAGGCAATCACCTTTCCCTCTTGCATGAGAACGCATCCGAGACCATTTTTCGAAGCATCACTATGTACCGTGTAGGGTTTCTCGGGGTTTGGCAAAACCAAAATCGGAGCAGAGACAAGCCTTTGCTTCAATTCTTGAAAACTTTGGTCCCTCTTTTCCGTCCAAACAAACTTTTCATTCTTTTGCGTTAACTGAGTTAACGGCTTGGCTATCTTGGAAAAGTCTTGGACAAACTTCCTGTAATATCCGGCTAAACCCAGAAAGCTCCTTACTTCAGTCACGGTCTTAGGTGGCTTCCATTCCACCACAGACTTAATCTTCTCGGGTCTACTGATATGCCTTCACCCGACACAACATGTCCCAAAAATGAAATCCTATCTAGCCAAAAGTCACACTTAGAAAATTTGGCGTATAGCTTATGTTCCTTAGGATTTGTAAGGCCATGCGAAGGTGCTCTTCGTGTTGCTCTCTTGTCTTCGAGTATATCAAAATATCATCTATAAACACAATCACACATTTGTCCAACAATGACTTATATACTCGATTCATCAAGTCCATGAAGGCGGCAGGCATTCGTTAATCCAAAAGACATCACTAAGAACTCATAATGTCCATAACGAGTCCGAAAAGCAGTCTTGGCACATCTTCAGGTTTGACCCTTAACTGATGATACCCTGATCGTAGATCAATCCGTGAGAATACACTTGCTCCTTGTAGCTGATCGAAAAGGTCATCAATCCTTGGAAGTGGATACTTATTCTTAATTGTAACCTTGTTCAACTCCCGATAATCAACACATAGTCTCATTGAACCATCCTTCTTCTTAACAAATAATACAGGTGCACCCCATGGTGACACACTTGGTCTTATGAATCCATGGTCCAAGAGTTCTTGCAATTGCTTTTGTAGTTCCTTTAACTCGACAGGGGCCATACGATACGGTGCTTTAGATATCGGCTCAGTATTTGGCACCAAGTCAATCTCAAAATCAATTTCCCTCTTAGGTGGCAAACCTGGTAGCTCATCCGGAAAGACATCGAGAAATTCTTGACAACCGTTATATCCTCAATCTTAGGTAATCCTTCTTCTTTTTCTGTTGCATTAAGACAACCTTCACTTTCCATCATCCTCTCCATCCATAAGCAACTCAAATGAGCATAGATCAGTTCCTCTTGAAACTACTCTCACCTGTGAACTCAACATCCATTCCATCAACATCCTTGAAATTTACTTTCTTCCTTCGACAATCCACAACGGCTTTAGCAATGGCTAACCAACTCATACCCAAAATCACTTCATATTTACTCATCTCCAATACTATCAAATCACACTTCGTACCATGCCCATGAATCTCCATTGGACAATCCTTTAGCATCTCATTTGTCGTCACCACACTCCCAGTCGGGGTTCTAACACGAAAGCTAGAGGCAATAGTGGCTATTGGTAAACCAACTTGTCTAGCCAATCTGGTGGTGATGAACGAATGTGTGGCTCCCGTGTCAAAAAGAGCATAAGCAGTCGTCTTAGCTATCCGTATGTGTCCTGCGTCCAACACTTACTAATCACTACCTTCACACCATCCTAACTTATCTTCCTAACTACTTTAACTTAACCAAACTTGTTTTTCTTTTCTTATACTTGAATCTTAACAAATCAAAGCAGCAGAAAAACAAAGACAAGAGTTAGAGACCTACCTGTCACAAGACCGAAGTCCGGGCCATTATCCTCCTCGAGAGCAGCCAATCCGCAGTCTTCATTTCCCATCTCTTCGCATACCCATTGCCCTTCGAGGTTGTAGATCCTCATTCCGTGCATTGCTGACCCAGCACGGCTACTATTATTGTTCCCACTATTCCCGTTCCCGGGTCTTGCTGCTGCTGATCCCCCAAAAGGTTTAGCTGGAGCATTCTTCCTTTGAGGGCACTCATTGGCAAAGTGACCAAATTGCTTGCAGACAAAGCACATGGTCGTAGTCTTCTTTGGGCAGTTAGCAATCTTGTGGGATGAGTCGCCACAGAAATAACACTTATCTGCCAACTGTGGGCATTTCTTGGGGTAGTGATCCCCCTTACATTTCCAGCAACTGACACTCTTAGGGGTAGCCTGTCCCCCACTAGTGTTACCCTTATAGCCATAAGACGGCTTGAACCTCTTGTGGGAGAATCCAGATCCTGATCCCCCATAAAACTTCTTTCCAAAAACCGAGGTGGCTTCTCAGCAGTCTTGCCCTTCCTTTTCTTAGCCCCTTCCACTATCCGGGCTCTTTCTACTAGCTCAACAAAGTTCTTAATATTAAACTCTTCTAGCCTCATCCTCAACTCCTCATCTAATCCATTTAAGAAAACTCGTATTTTTAGCTCCTCACTGTGCTTGTAAGAATCCGGAGCATATTGCAGTAATCGACTAAACTCAGTTTCATATTGCTCTACAGTCCTTCCCTTCTGAGCAATGTTCAGGAATTCTGAGCTGAACTGCACCCGGAGACTTCCGGGGAAGTAATTCTCCAAAAACTCATGGCGGAACCTTTCCCAAGTAACTGGTGGCATGAGCTCTCTTTCTTTCGATTCCCACCAAACCCGTGCATTCAACCGAAGCAGGTAAGTGCCATAATCAACTCTCAGGTGGTGTGGCACTCAAAAGCCCTGAAGGATCGCTCTATCTGAGCTAACCAATCCTCAGCCTCATCCGGTCTCCCAAAAGTCCCTTCAAAATATCTGTTACTCTTAATGAACTCGGGTAGGGAGCTTCTGTATGGCCTCATAGGTGGTGGAGGAGGCAAAGGCGCAGTGTGAGAGTGCGCGCTTTCCTGTGCTGGCATCCCCACAGAAGCTTGGGGTGCAGGTGGTGGCGGAGTTGGAGCTGGAGCTTGTGCTTGTGCCGCTGCCGGCAAACTTTGTCGAAGTGCTTCGAGCACTTGTCATTTGTGCCATTTGTCCAAGCATGGCTTGCAAAGCTACCTGTGTAGCATCTGCAGGAGGATTTGGAGGAGGGGCGGCTTGTTGCCCTTCTTCCATATTGGGTTGATTGGAGGCGCTTTCCTCCTGACGTCTCCTTCTTCTACCTCGGCTGTAGCAAATTTTATTTTTGTCTAGTTAAGTAATCTTCTCAATATATTCTATTAATGTTTTCAAACGAGGTAACGGAAATAAAAGAAGTAGTAATACGAGCGAAAAATACAAGTGTGAAAAGGTAAATCAGGGAATTTAAGTAATAAAATTCTGAGATCATAAAACATAAATATAGCTTTATTGAAATTTGAACAACACATGCAAAAATCCTCATAATCAAAAATCAAGTAAAATTTTATACTATAAGCAACAACGAAACAATCAACATGTAACAATAACAATACAATACCAAAAGCAACTAAAGTAACTAAGCGCATTCTATGGAGTCTCATTAGGTCACCTATGAAGGTTTTGGATACTAAGTCGATTGTTTCCTAGTGGTTACTATCCACAAGGGTTAAGTGATAGGATTTTAGGGCCGATACTATGGTCGTCTTCCCATCTAAGTCTTCCTTAGTAATTCTATTATTCCTTTTTTATCCTTTCTTAAGGCTATTTATTTGTAGTTATGATTGTAAACTCTTAACCATGCTCTGATACCAACTTAAACTGTCACGCCCCAAAGGGTACCCTAAACGCGACAGTCCACCACACCGATATTTAAACTTAAGTATGACACCTTAGTCATCCCATAAGTTTACATATCGAGTGTAAGGTGTACTCACAACTTTTAGGATCACACTTTGATTCGAGTAGTCTTAAGAAAGCATACATAGCATTAAGAATATAAATCACAACAAGATAAACAGTTAAACTTTACAAAAGCCAAGGGGGCATACCCCCGCCAAAATAATAGGAGTCTACATCGTTTAGCTCCAATTACACATATCTGAATTACATTAAAGAGATTTTCCTAGAAGTCCACGCCTATACTAGGTCCCGACTTCCTCAAAAGCTCTTTAATCCATGTGATAAACCTGCACAAAATGTCCTCTCGGAACATCCAAAAATAGGAACACTGCAACAAAAACTGTTGGGGTATAAGCTAATGCTTAGTGAGATTCATTTTCCAAGTAACATGCCGACCAAGCTAAAATATCTATACAAGCAAGTTATAATTAAGCAACCATATGAATGCACAAGCAATGAGCAAGCAAGCATATGACTTTCCGGTAGTCATAAGTGAATGAATTTACGCCCTCCATTCGGGGTTTGGGGTAGTTCATAAGTCATGCAACTACAATTCCAAAGTTGGTCCATAAGACATGCAACCATAGTCCCAATCTTAAGTGGGGTGGTCCATAAGACATGCAACCACAATTTTTAATGTTGGTCCATAAGTCATGCAACCATAGTTTCATTATTGAATGGGGTGGTCCATAAGTCATGCAACCCTAGTCCCCTTCATTAAAGACCCGCTGCCTCCCAATACACCTTTGTCCCACCAAAGCATACTCGACAATGATATGGACTCACTACGTGATATGCATGTACAATTTATTCATATAATCATGATATTACTTAGATAATTTAAAGTGACCATACAATTTCAGACATTCCAAATCTATACTAGCTCATACAAGATTATTGCAACAAAGCTTGCCTCGATATACTTATCGTTCATTCATGCAAGTTTAGATCACCATTCAATCACAATTTTATCTTTTCCTAAGTCTAATGCCACTACTACTACAAGCACATCCAAGAGCATAATTAATTGAGAAATGAACTCACTTGTCCATGTAGTGAAAATCCACTAGTCGTAATAGTCCTCGGGAAGTGGTAACCCGTCCTCCAATTCACCTAGGTACAAAGAATACCCTCAATGAGTATCTCTTATGAAGTTCTATTAAACTTAACAATTTTATTTACTAAGTTCGTCAATTTCCGTCTAGGTTGAATCCTTAACTTAAAAAGGTCATATCTAACTCATTTTAACTCGGAATTTAGCTTATAATATACCGATTTATACCTACTTCGAAAGAGCTATCCATTTCTAAAGTTAATTCAAACATTTAAGGTCATTTAGGGTCGGAAACTACTGTACAGTAGGGTTGCGAAAATTCCAGATTTGAGCCTTTGTGAAAAATTGCCATATCTACTCTATTTAACTACTTAGACCAATTTATTTTAGTCCTAAGCTTGCAAGGAGATTCTCAAAACAAAATTAAGAGATTACACACTTATCTAATACCAAACATAAAGTTCAAATGAAACTTCTAATAAGAATCCATTTCATAAAACCGAAATTTACAAGTTGAAACTCATTGTCTTGTTTTGAGTAATTCCTTTACTAAAACTTACTTAGTTCAATGAAAATAATTTTCCTATATTATATATCATCAAAGCATTCCATTTTCAATATAAAATACTTGTTTTGAGATCAAAAAGAAGGTTTTCAAAATTGGTCTTCCCATAATTACGAATTTCCACTTTGAAGTTACAATGAAACAAGACCTAAATTTTTCTTTACAAAACTTGATTTAAGCAATACTTTTAGGAAAACTCATTTAAACTTATGAAAATTCATTCCTTAAGATATCTATACAAGAGCCCTTATATTTTTGTCTAAATCTTCATTTTAAAGTTGATGATGGGTTCCAAAAATAGGTCTTGGTCTTGATCCGAATTTTCATAAATTTATTTTGGACATATCTCTTGAGAAAATTCATCAAAACTCATGAAAAACAACCCATTACATATTATATCTAAGAACCCTTCATTTCTTGAATAAAATCCTCATTTGTGAGTTGAAAACATGTTTTTATTTTGGATCTTTGTCTTGATCCGAAAATACAATTTTTGTTTTTGAAAATAAACTTTGAAAATCAACTTTGATTCTTGTAAGATGAAGCTTGATGATATACATCCATCAAACCTTCATTTTCTTAACAAAAGCTTCCATTTTAAGACTTGAAAGAGGGTTTTTAAAATAGGGCATTGACAAGTTACGAATTTTTCTTTTTCATTCCAACTTGAATCTAAGATCTACTCAATATATAACCATGAAAGCATAAGAAAAACTTAGTAGTAGCCTTAACTCTAGATCTACACATAAACATAACTAAAGCTTGATAAAACTCTAGATCTACAAGTATCACATAAACAAGAAGATAAACAAGCCTTCCATATAACAAAAATACTAAGAACAAAAGAGATCATCATCTAGAGGAGTGTTTCACTTCTTGGCATCATCATCCATAGCCTTTTAAGCTTGTGGAATGTCCTTTGATGCATGAAACATCCATGGTATCATCCTAGAACATCTTATAAGAGCAAAAGGAAAGATTACCTCAAATAATTGCAAGAAATATGTGGGCAAGAAAAAAATGGGGCAGCTTGTTTGTGAAGAAGACAAGCCAAGAAGAAGAGAAAAGAGAGGGAAAAAGAGAGAGGAAAAATAGGGTTTGTAAAGATGAAAGAGAAGGAATAGATGCTTAAATAGAGATAAAGTGTGTTAAATAATTTAAAAAAAAAAAACCAGCAGCTGCAAGGGGAGGGCTGGCGTGATTTTAGGGTGTAGGGGAGTGGTTTAGTTGATTGAATTGTAATTTTGAAAGTGTAACAAGTTGCATCCATTCTAACTAAAGAGACTTTTAAAATATCAAATAAATATTAAAAATAATGAAAAGTGGCTAATTTATGGGGAATGGGCAGCTGCAATTTTGGGAAGAGGAGTGTAAGAAAAAGCAAAGAAACATAATAATGTGTAGTAATGATAATGTATGTGTACTTGAGATATGGGTTGATAAAGTGGCTTTTTGAATAAGAAAATATATAAAATAAATTAAGAAAAATATTTTCATTTAAGTGGCAGAATTTTTATGATTTAAATAAAATAATCAATTAAATTATTTTTAGAAATTTAACAATTTAGTTACCGGTAAGAGTAAAATAAGCTTATATGAGCTATAACTGATATTTTTAAAATCCGAAAAATTATAAACTTGATATTTTTGAAATTCTTATAAAAATACGAGTCTAAAAATATTAAAGATATATTTTTAATTTTCCGAGCCCCGGGATACGCTTTCCAAAGCAATATCCAAACGGGTTCGAAATAAGCCGAAAATAAACCAATTTGACATTTTTAATAAATCAAATATTATTACGGACTATTCTAAACACTTCAATTATTTTTCGACTCCTCGATTTACGAACTCGGGTTTGCAGGATCTAAACTGTAGGGTTTTACTCAAGATCCGTTGACCTAAGGTCTCCGGTAGACTTTCCGGCTTAAGGTTAAGGCTTAGAAAATAGGGGTTTACAATTACTATGAAGATCTTATGTTTATTTATATAAGTTCTTGCTTGTTTTTATTATCTACTTAAATGTAATACCCCTGTGAGTCTCCTACTATCTTGGAAGCATGCCTTGCATGTGATATCGAACCTCCTACATGACTAAGGTTGTCATTCATTAGCTTTAATATTATATGCGGTGGACTGCTACATTTAGGATACCCTCCGGAGCGTGACAGTATGTATATGTAGTATATAACATGTATGGTGATGGATATTTATCTTTTGATGTTACCACTAGAAGAAGTTAGGAGTAAAGTTAGTGCAATTTTTGGAATGTACATAAAACGCTAACCATATAATATTATGCATGCTTTGGTTATGTAAATATATGTGTGTGATATATATATATATATATATATATGAATGTCTTTGATGTCTTTTAGTGAACATGAACTATGATTTAATCTAGATAAGACGTTTAATGTTAATAGAATGCCAAGAGGAATAGATAGGAGTAGAAACACGAGAATATCTGCAAATCCACCAGAAAATGTCCTACACCAACCCAGAACCGACTAGAAGATGTTTTGCAAAATCTCTAACAACAAAATATATTGATCTTACAAGCTTCGCAAAATATGCAAGCAACACATGTAGTACCACCAACTGAGGCACTAGCAATGCCTCCAGCACCTTCTAGAGGAAATGAAAAACATACTACACCTGTTCAAATTCAGGAAAATAGACCAATAAACCTTGATGAATCTGCTACTGAGGTGCAAGGACCACCTCGATATTAACAAGAATTACCACCATCACCACCGTTACATCCCCAGAGGAACTTGTTGCCAGAATTCATTAAATGCAACAGGTACTTTGAATGACTACCGGGAAAGCCAAAAGAAGTTGAGGACTGGTTAGCTTAGATCGAGCGATCCCTTGATGTTTTCTAGGTACCGGAAGCTCTGAGGGTACCATATGGAACATATTTGATAAGGTTAAGAGTAAGAATATAATAGAATTCCAAGCAAAGGACATTGCCATAACCTATTACCTGGGAAGTAGTTAGACAGGAGTTTTTGAAGGAGTATTTCTCGAGCAACCTAAAGGCTAAATACAGTATTGATTTGACGAATCTGACATAAAGGAGTAAGACAATTGATGAATATGAACATGAGTTCAATTGGTTACTGCAGTTTGCTCCATATGCTTACTGAGATAGTGATGAGCTAAAGAGACAAACTTTTATGTCTGGATTAGAGCCAAATTTTCAAAGGAGACTTGCTGAGTTTAAGATTGCAGATTTTGCGGCTATGGTAGAGAAAGCTAGAATCATTGAGCATGTAAAGAAGTATAAGGTTGAAAGATATAGGAAACGTAGGTAGACATTTGGTAAGAGAACTCATGAAGATGTAGGAACGAACTTTGTTCCTAAAAAAAAGAACTACTTTAAAACTATGGGAAATGTGAAAGGTGGAAATGTTGAAAGGAGTAATACTTCAAGTTGGAAATGCAAGGATGCTCATTACCTAAGAAATTGCCCACACCTTCAGCAAAAATGTTATTATTATGGTGAAAGTGGACACATGGTTTCCACTTGCCCAAAGAAGAATGGTGCGACTTACTTCATTTGTATAAAGGTTGGACACATATCAACTCATTACCCACAAAGGGTGAATACAACTGCTGGTCCTTCATAATCTAAAGGAGTAATCGATGTGACTGGATCCAAAAATGAGAATACCAATGCTAACAAAGCTACCACAATAGCTAAGGTCTATGCTATGCATGGAACTCCAATTGAGGATGTGGGAATAGAAGAGGAAGATGAAGGAAATAGATGGGAAGAAGTCAACCTTGATGACTATGGTCTTATTGCAGGTATGTAGTTACATATTTGCTTCTCTAAAGTTATAGTGTTAAACACAAACACGATTAGATGCACAATAAATATGTTTATGAATTAAAAATAACATATAATTAATAAATAATAAATAGGAACAATTTAAATGAGAGATCAGACTGCGTATGCTTTGTTTAATATGGGTGCAAGACATTCTTTCATAAATGTTGGATTAGCAAGACGTGTAGGATTTCCAATTGAGACCATGAATAAGGAATTCAGAGTGACTACACCAACAGGAGATTTAATGATAACTCGAGAGATGAGAAGATATCCACTAAAGAATGGAGGTTAGGAATCGTCTACTGATTTAATCTTGGTAGATATATAGAAATATGATATTATTCTGGGTATGACATGCTCAACTGCTGTAAAAGAAAAAGTTAACTGTCGTCTCAAAATAATATCTTTTGTTAACAATCAAGGAGAGAGAAAGGAATATAGAGGTGAGATACTCAAAGAAGTCGAGAGTAGGATAAAAACAAGTAAAGTTGAAAATGAAGAAGATATGGAGTTAAACAGATGCATTCTTGGAGCAACCGAGGGTGAATCCAAAGAATCAGATATTCTTATTATAAGAACAGTATATGAATATCCAGATGTATTTCTAGATGAATTACCTGGATTACCTCCACATAGAGAAGTAGAGTTTTCTGTTGATTTTATACCCTGAACTGAACAAGTATCAAAAGCTTCCGTATCACATGGCACCTATGGAATTGAAAGAATTAAAGGTGTAATTGCAAGGAATTGTTGGATAAAGGATTTATCAGACCTAGTGCTTTGCCATGGGGAGCACCGGTATTGTTTGTTAAAAAGAAAGATGATTCAATGAGACTCTGTATTGACTATAGGGAATTAAACAAAGTAATTATTAAGAACAAATATCCTTTACTAAGGATTGATGATCTCTTTGATCAATTGAGAGGAGCAAAGGTATTTCTTTGAATTGATTTAAAGTCATGCTATCATCAAATCCGAATTAAGGCGAATGATGTACCAAAGACTGCATTCCGAACTAGGTATGATCATTATGAATTTTTTGTCATGCCATTTGGACTAACAAATGCACCTGCAGTTTTTCATGGATTTGATGAACCGTATCTTTAAACCTTTGTTGGATATCAGTGTGATTATTTTCATAGATGATATATTAGTGTATTCATCTACTGAAGAGCAACATGATGAACACTTGAGGAGTGTGTTACAAATCCTAAGAGATAACAAGCTATATGTCAAATTGTCTAAATGTGAATTTTGGCTTAAGAGTGTAATATACATAAATAAAGATAAAAGAATAATGATTTATGAATCATGAGATGATATAGGATGAGTTTAAGGTCAAAACAAGTAAATTGTAAAGGTTTAAGTTTGGTTGTAGAACAAATGTTAAAGTTCGGATTTCTTCAATTTTTGATAAATTGTACGCCGCTGGCGTAGAGACGGTGTAGGAAGGGAACAGTAGCATTTTTCTTAACGTTGGATGAAACGCTGCCGATATACATTAGGGTTTATCTTAACACCGGCTGAGAACGTCACCAGCGTAGGGTATGGATTTGCCAGCGTATGTGGTAGGATTGAAGTTCTGGGAATTCAAAGCCCCATTGAACGCCGGCAGCGCTCGTGTAAATTTTGCTAGTGTAGGGTGTATGCCAACAAGAACTACACGTACACTGCCAACGTAGGGCCAATGTATGACCAAATTTATATAAATACGAGACGTGAAAAACGGCTTTGACAGAAACGTTTATTCATATTTCTCCTTCGTATAAGAGAGTTTTGGAGTGTTCTTAGATATCTAGGCTTGGAGAATCATCCGGAGGGTGTTTTTGATCTAAAGTAAGTGATTTTAACTTTCTCTCATGGATTAAATACGAATTTATATGAGTTTTCTTAGGGTTTTGTTGTGTTTTTAGAGGAAAAACGTGAGAAAGATTTAGATCTTGGATTTAATCTGTCTTAGTTGAATAAGAAGTGAATGTTGTGATTAAAACAAGTATAATGTTCTCATATTAGATTTATACAAATTTCATGCAAATTCTAAGGATTTTGTGATTTGTCTGCATAAAGGAAACCCTAGATTTGGTTGGAATCCGAATTTGTGTATGTGAGTTAGATTTTGGTGATCTAAATCAGTAAGTTTCGTCCTTTCTTTGATGGAGTTGAATAATGTATGATTAGATGATCATTATGTGTTCTTATTGTCATATAATATTAAGGTTTTGAAGGATTGTCGAGTTCTATAGATTATTGTGGAAGATTGATCGGGTTAGACGGTACAAGTTGGTGATTTTCTTTGTCAAGTTAGGATTTCGGGAGTTATAGTACATTAGGAATTGTTTATATGGTGTTCATATTTGTTATATATATGTCTGTTGTTAACAGGAATTTGGAGATTTAGGTTGTTGTTGTATTGTCATTATTGATTGAAGTGTTGTAGAGATTTGGGATATTTGGTTGTGGTTAAGTGTTGTCGATAAAGGATTTTTAGGAGATACAGATTGGAATTCCTGAAACTGAGAAAGGTACGACCAATCTTTGCTTGTTGTTTTTACCTGTAAGTTTAGTATTGATTGAATGCTTGTAGGAATAAAATTTCTTAATAAACCTAATCGTTATTCGGGTTAATAATTGTATGGTTGATTGTGCTTGGCTTTGACTAGTAAAGACCTGGTAGACAGTGATACTGGTGAGGTACCTTGATGATCTTAGTGTGAGGTTCTCCCTAGTGGACTCATGCCTTGATATGATTCCGATAGAATTAGGTGTTCTGGATTTGGAGTGTTTGGGGAGTACCCACTCATCCGTATATCTATATGATTATTATTTTCAAAGAGTTGTATGATTTTCAATAGGGTCTGAGTAACTCCGAGTTCAGGATTAGAGTATACCTAATACTAGACTGTGTTGTTTTGTTGGCTTAAGAAAGATAACAACATGACTATTTGCATTAGTTTAAGTTACATGAATTACCTGTCTATTGTATGTGTATATGCAATTGTTTTTTGATTGGAGTTATCGTACTGGGTGTCGCCGCTCATTTTTTTAAATTTCAGGTACAAGTGAAGAAGATATAGTGAATGATCTTTCCGGATATGACTTATTCTTTGATAGCGGGGATGGTAATAGTGGACCTGACTACCCAGCCGAGAGTTAGGCTTTATATATCAAATTTCTAATAAAATACATGTTTTGATCATTTGGATTTGTAGTTGGATGTTTTTTTTAGTTTTACATGAAAACATTTTTATGTAAATAGTATTAAGTCTCTGTTGAATTTGTTGACTATGAAGTCAACTTGGATTTTATGTTTGAACAAGGAGTTTATATTTTATGAAGTATGAGTTTTAATTTTTAACAAGTTTCGTATCCTATGAGATGCCCTGTCACGCCCCATAAGGTATCCTAAACGTAATAGCCCGCCACATACTATATAAGACCACAAAATCCCTATCCGAGCTTTTCGGGAGTCTTGTATAGATGTAAAGCATCTCTTTACGACAATAGAATACTCAATCAATGGAGTTAGGAAGTTTGATGCGGCATTCACTAGCCATAGATAATAAACCAAAACGCATATATATACATTACAAAAGTCTAAGGGGCATTCCCCCGCAAAATAATATCAAGTCCATTACAGTCATCCAAAGTCCTTTAGTTTCCAACGGAAGTCTAAACAAAAGTGAAGTAAACTTCTAAGGGAAACTCCTATCTCCGGTACCTGAGCTGTGGCTTGCCTCGGCCTAAGCCAAATGAACTCGTGCTGCAACAAATAAAAGCTATGGGGGTGTAAGCTAACTAGCTTAGTGAGTATAAACTTCCATATCACAATTAAGACAATTCATTCAAACAAGTGATTATTCAAGCAAATGGTATGCATCAGACAAATGAGTTCAACAAACATATGACCAGTCGGAAATCATATGTGGATGGACTTGTGCTCTCCATCCCGGGTTAGCAGATTAATGAATCCTACGGTACGACGCCGCTTAAGCTCACGGTCAACTGAACAATAATTCGTTTTATGGATCACGATTAACCAACATATTCGTTTTATGGATCACGAAAAACCAACCAATGATAATGCCCCATCCCCGTCATGATATGAATGAGTCCAATTGAAATTGAAGTCGAATATAGATTAATTCAATTCTTTTAGATGACCAACAATTATACGCAGACAATCAATATAAAATTCTAGCTAAACAAGTAATAGCTTAACACCCAGTTTCGATATTCCTTAAGTTCCATTCACACATCAACAGCAGGCAATATATAATTCCCATATACACCATCATGCATAATCATCTTTTTATCTTTGACTAAACAACTAATGCCACTATCATAACAATCACAAGCAATAATTGAGAGCGGAAGTAGTACTCACTCGGCCATGGTTCACCGGTCTTTTAGTAATAGTAATCGGGTGGTAATGTATCGTCTTGCTGGGGATCACCTACCAAATAAGAATAACCTAATAAGAACCTCATCACTAAACTAATTTAAGCTATACATCTAAACTACACAAATTCGAAATTCTCGCTATTTGCGGAGGCTTCGACTTAAAACGGCCATAACTTAGTCATTTTAACTCGGAATTTTGCAAATTTTATATCGATCTCTATCTACTTCGAAAGATCTATCTATTCCTAATATTATTTCTAGGTTTTGAAAACATTAAGGTCACGGAACAGTGGGATCAGTTCTGTTCTGTAACTTTTCCAATTCCGAAAAATTGTTTCGCATTTGATAAAAATGTTCCTAGTTGATGATTCATGTATAGATGGTATATGAATGAATTCCTAATATGAATATCATGTAATGAGCTCAATATGTGCATGGTTTTGTTGATCTTTGATGATGGACTCTTATGAACTCCTAATTATTAAGAACTCCATAATGATCACCTATGAAAAGCTATTCTTTCCAACTTTACATTCCCTAGGGTTTTTATGATTTTATTCTTGAAATTTACTTACTATCTAAATAAAAATGAGTTCTCAATATCTATACTAATCATGACCTTCATTTATGCATAAAAATCCACATTTTTCATTGGGTAAATATGTTTTTAAACAAGCTACTCACAAAAATTCGACTTTTGTAAATTTTCTTTTCTTGCATTTTCTTTATGAGAAAACTTGTTTAATTCATCAAAAATTGAAGCTCCATTATATCTCTTATCTAAGGACTCCATTTAACTCATAAAACATGCCATCCAAGCTTGGATACTAAGTGTTTATGTAGGCATCATCCTAAAATACGAATTTGACTTCTAATCACTATCTCAATATTTTTCATTCTAACTTCACTACTTGTTTTACATTTTTCTCATATCTAAACTCATCTAAACTTATGAAAATCATTCCTTAAGGGCATCTATTACATATACCTTCCAATTTTTATGAAAAATATGAGTTTTAAAGTGGTTTAAGTGGTGTTTAAGGTAAGGTTCCAAAATCATCCGAATTTTCAACTAAGCATTTCTAACCAAATATTTTCCTTTTCAAGTTTCTTGTCTTCTATGCATGTAGATCTACCATCTAACCTATCTATACATAGACAAGGCTACATTTTTATGATCATCAATGCATGAAAATCAAAATAATCATATGAACATAAATGTGGATGAAGATGTGGATGTCTAAACATTAGATCTACTAAATATAATGCATGAATCATGAGTTTCATGGCATGAACATAAATATCTATGCAAGATTCCTACTTTATATGCATGAACAAGATAATATCTCAACAAAAACTCTTCTAAACACTAGATCCACTTCTTGTGATGGCTTGATATTCTTGTACAAGTGTTTTCATGTCCCTAACATATGCTCATTGGGATTATATGTGAAAAACACACATGAATAGCTTTGCCATTATAAGAAAAGGTAGGAATAAGGTTTAGAATCATCACCTAAAGAAGGATTTGAAGATGAAATGAAGAGAAAATGAGTTGTGTGTGTGAGTGTGGAAGGGGGAGGGAGTCACGGCACAAGAGGGAGAGAAAGAGAGGTTTCTTCTTTTAGAAAAATTTGAACAAGTGAAAATGAGGAGAGAGAGAGAGAAAAAGAAGCTTATATATGAATAGATTAGGGTTTTTAATTGAATAAAATAGCAAAATAAATCAAATGAAGGGGGAAAAGGGGAGGGGCGCCGGCCATTGTGGGTGGGGGGGGGGGGCGCGAATTGTGTGTGTGGAAATTTGATAATTTGTAATTTAAGTAATTAAAATGTAATAAATGTAATAATTATTTAGGAAACAAAAATTCTTGAAAAAGAAAATTATAATGAGTAGTTGTCAGGATGTAAGAATAGGATATGGGTAGTTTGTAGTGTAGGTTGTACTTGTGAATAGTAGACAAGACATTTACTTTACCGGTTGTAGCAAAAACACAGGAAAAGGCTATAACTGTAATTTTCATAGCCCGGAAAATTATAAAATTGATATTTTGGGAATCCTTATAAAATTACGGTTCTAATGAATATTCCGGAACATTTTTTTGAGTTCGTGGTCCCGAGGCACGCTTTTCCGTAATTGAGCTTGGGAATTCCCGAATTTAAAACTTTCAAAGGTCTAAAATATACTTTAAAGCAATAATTCATATTCATTTACCTTATAAAACTTCTTTTATTATGAAACTGGAGGAAAGCCGGATTTAGGGTTCCTAAGCTTCTCTTACAAGGCTTATACTGAATCGGATTAGGTTTTCGCTTCTCAACTCCTGAGGTTTTCTTAACTACTGAGAATACCGGGGTTTACATACCTTATGTGTTTTTATAGGTGATATTTGATATTTTTGTAGATATTAGAGCCTTTGTGTGTCCTATATAACAGAGGATACATGGCGGGTTGTAATGCCTTATTGTAGGGCATTACAAAGAACATATCATTCCTTAGACATATTGTTTTTTGTGAAGGAATATCTGTTGATCCTGCGAAAGTTAAAGCTATTGTGGAATAGAAAAGACCTAAAACTATTGTAGAAGTTAGGAGTTTCTTGGGATTATCAGGATATTACCGGAAATTTGTACAGGATTTCTCAAAGATTGCACGACCACTGATGCAGTTGACAAAGAAGAATGAGAAATTCAAATAGAATGATCAACGTGAACAAAGTTTCCATGAATTGAAAAAGAGGTTAGTATCAACACCAATAATGGTTCTGCCTAATGACAATGATCCTTATGTTGCTATAGTGATGCATCCAAAAATGGTTTAGGATGTATACTAATGCAAAATAGGAAAGTAATAGCATATGCTTCTAGATAATTGAAGCCACATGAGATGAATTATCCCACCCATAACCTTGAACTAGTTGATACTGTTATCGCACTCAAGATTTGGCATCATTATCTGTACGGACATAAATGTGAAATATATACAGACCATAAGAGCCTGAAATATATATTTACACAGAAAGAATTGTATATGAGTCAATGTAGATGGTTGTAATTGATTAAGGATTATGAATTAACCATTAATTATCATCCTGGCAAGGTAAATGCTATAGTTGATGCATTAAATCGTAAGAATTATGGAGAAGTAGCTTCAATGCTGACAGAGAAGAAAGAACTCTTTAAGGAACTTGAGAGATTAAATTTGGAGTTTTCAATGCAAGGCTTGGAAGCAGAACTTGGAAACTTGTATCTTAGAGCCTACTTTACTCCAACGGATTAAGGAAGCTCAGAAAGAGGATATGGAACTTCAAGAGATTAAACAAGGGATGTCACAAGGAAAATATAAGGATTTTCATGTGGATGAAAATGGAGTGTTGAGAATGAGCAAGAGATTGTGTGTACTACATGACGAAAGCTTGAGGAAGGAATTAATACATAAATCACATTATTCTGGATATTCTATACATCTACAAGAAACAAAGATATACTAAGAATTGAATAGTGCATATTGGTGGAATGGAACGAAAAATGATGTTGCATAATCTGTTGCTAAGTGTGATGTGTGTCAATGGGTAAAAGCTGAATACCAAAAGCCCGGTGGATTATTGAAACAGTTGTCAATTCTAGAATGCAAATGGGATCAAATTTCTATGGATTTTGTATATTCATTGCCTAAGACAAATGTGTGACATGATGCTGTATGGGTCATTGTAGATAGACTCACTAAATCAGCTCATTTCTTGTCAATCAGCATAACATATCTACTATAAAAGTTGGCACAAATATACTTGAAGGAAATTGTGAGATTACATGGTATACCTGCCAGTATAGTGTTTGATCGAGATCTACGATTTGTTTCTATATTTTGGCAAGGATTGCAAAAAGCTTTGGGAACACAATTGAAGTTCAGTATAGCTTATCATCCTCAAACCGATGGATAGACAGAAAGGACTATACAAACATTAGAGGATATTCCGAGATCATGTATACTAAAATTCAAAGGAAATTAGGATTAACATTTACCATTGGTAGAATTTGCGTACGATAGCAGTTACCACTCGAGTATTAGGATGCCACCATATGAAGCACTATATGGTAGAAAATGTCGATCACCCTTATTCTGGGATAACAAATATTATCGAATAAGTATTTATCATACGTGTCACTTGGACCCACAAAATTGACTTTTTGAACAAGTTCATATTTTTTCCCATTCCTTACACAGTTGTTGGTTATAAATTCATCATCTTCTATTTGTTTTTGTAATTCTATTCCTTCTATCCTCCTTACATTTTTTTAAAATTTTTTTCCACTTTCACTTCTTCTCCTTAAAATCTGGTGTAAATTGGAGAAAATAAAAGGCTGAGATTTCTTGAGATGTTATAGTCGAAAATTCATACAACAAATTGTACCAAAATTTAACAAAAACAAAGACCTAAACCAATCAGGATCACCCAACTCAGAATCATAATAAATGTATAAGATTATTTACAACTATAAGTTGCATTTTCGGTGGATCTTCCCCTACTTTCAGCCAAAAATTTGCAACTGCTCCTTGCCTATATATATATATATATATATGTACAACGAGCTAACAAACAAAGCTTTTAAGCACTTAATAGACACATCAAAACCATAGCACAACACATACAAATAGCAAACTATCAAGCACAAATACAACCCTATATAAAACAGCCACAACAAGATATAAATGGAAGCTTAAGAAGTAGAGAAGTGAAGGTAAGTAAAAATTCGTTTTATGTCTATAAATGAAATAAACAATAGCTTAAACAATATTTCTATTTAACTTAGGTCCATTTCAAGGTTGGAAAAGGATCGAACCTTTCCTTAGTAGTCCAAACAAGGTAATATCTCATCCTAAAACTTCATGTATGTATTATGACATATGGAAGCCAGGAAATCATAGAGTATGATGATTGTAGGACACTATATGTGTTTATATATCACACATAATACATGTGGAGTATAGAAAAATATTTAGAAGTAGTTGAAATGCAAGTATAATATACATAATATAAGAAAATTGAAATTCGAAAAAAAGGAAAAAGGAAGAAGATGATAAACAGTAACTTACGCCGGCAGCTTATAACCCAACGCCAGCTGCGTAAAGTCATAAGCAGGCGACGTAGAGGTAGTGTAGCCTGAAATAGAGGCTATGTAAATTTTGAAAAACGTAATTTTTATACAAATGCCGGAATCAACGTCGACGATGTTTGTTTCCGGTATACATGCAAAATTTTCCAAATTAAGCTTGTTCATCCGAATCAATATATATATATTATATTATATTATATTATATATTTAAATATACATATATGTATATATATATGCAATGAAGAAGAATAATTTATAAATAAGAAATAAATACAATACTAAAAAAGGGAATGATAAAATGTAATATGTAATTTAACAACTCCTAAAATTAATAGAAAATATTTTTACTAATATTATAATTGTTATCCTATTATTACAACTATTAGGATCATTATTAGTTTAATTAATAATAAGAACATTTTAAAGATATTAATAAAAAAATTATTATTGTTATTATCAATATTATGACTATTAAAATTACTATTATATGATTGTTATTGATTCAATTCTTTTGACTATTATTATCGACATAATTATTTTGATTAGTATGAATATTACTATTATTACTGTTATAATTAACATTATGATTATTATTATGATTATACTATTATAATGACCTCTCATATTATTGTTGTTGTTGTTGTTGTTGTTGTTGTTATTATTATTATTGTGATATGTAATATTATTATTATTGCCATTGAAATAACTATTGTTTTAATAAAGTTATTAGGAAAAATAATATTAGTGTTGCTAATAAATTATTTTATAATTATCATTATTAATATTACTAATATTATTATCATTATTGTTAATATTAGTGTACCTTATAAATGAAAATAAAGCATAATAATTGTAAAATACATATTTTACACATAAGAATGGAAATTTAAATAAGGTAAATTTTCAATTAATGCGATATCTATACATAACAAGAAAATTATATGAAGTATATGAAAAGAAACATGACGACACTAAACAATAGTAAATAAAAATGAATACTATAGTGGGTTAGATAAGGAGCTATGTAAAAATAGCAATACCAATTTTTTGAATAACCAATAGAAATATATAAATATCTAACAAGATCAAGAAAAACAAAATGAAAATAAATAATAAGTAGTAGATATCCGTTACCATAAAAGGACTGATAAGGTAATAGAAATTAAATTAAATATTAAGATAGGACACTTAGACAATAATAGAAGTTTAGTTGTGTTATCTACATTATGTTAATAAGTATTTTGTCTTAATAAATGACAATGAATTGTAAATAATATAAATAGAACTAATATATCTTAAATGAATTATTTTACTAAGTGAAATCACATTAGGATGATTAGACTAATTAAAGTAGATTTAGTAATTTAATTAGGTGATTAGTTTCAATTAATTCGTCTTAGATTAATATACTAGGTAAAACTATAAAAAGAAAGGAGTGCATAATTTCTAAAATACGTCTAATTTAGAATTAGTGTAAATTATATTCTAAGTTAATACCATAATTAATATGGTGGATATGTTGTTTCAAATATCTTATTTTTGGAACTAATAAAAGAATAGATTGATTAAATAATAAATATCTGTTATTTCATTTTCATAGGAAAAATATATCAATTCTCGAATTTTGCAATAGCATATTCCGATAGTTTAATGAGGACCATAGGTGAATAACTTTAACTTTATCACATTGTTTGCGATTGTAGTATAGCTGCATTTGAATAATATATATTCAACTGATGTGCATATAGGATTTGGTATAATGCATGATGATTGGCGTATGATTGAATGCCAAATTATCATAATATAAGTGATAACTCTATTGTATGATAATTACTATATGAAGCATGTTAATATTGTCTATAAATTGTATGATCACCTTAAACTTGACTAAAAACTACTGGTACCATAAATGAAATTGGACATGAATTACATTACATGAACATATTGCATTTTAAAAAGGAGGATGACCCCGCTTGTATTAGCATTTCGGTTCTCTAGTGACGCACCTACTTTTTCTAGATGACATTTTCCTAGTTCTTTTAGGAGCACCTTTGTTCTGTTATGTTCTACGGGAACTAAGTGGTATCAAAGGAATACCACTTGTGGTATCGATATGAAATGGCTAATACTTAATGGTGTTTATTTGTTCCAAGGATAAGAGTGAAAGGTTTAAACAATTTGAGATAGTTTATGGTACCCATTCTTCATTGGTACTCTGATTCTCCTGGGCACGGTTGTCACGCCCCGAAAGGTACCCTAAACGTGGCAGCCCGCCACATATAATATCAAGGCTTAAGGATGGCTACCTTAGTCATGCGAAAGCCTTAGTATTATATGTAAGGCGTCAAGCACGGTAATAGGAGACGCTTTTGGGAAGCATAGTTTAAGCAAGTAAAGATGAACATACAAGAATCTAGAAATAAAATATATCATATCATTAATAACCAAGGTCTATTACATAATTTCTTAGGGGCATACCCCCGCTAATCCCAAGGATCGAGATAAACTTCATAACAACCAAAATACTACATTAAAGATTTCAAAGGAATTCTAATCTAAGTCTTCGAGTAGATTTCCTCCAAAAGCTTCAATATAAAACGTACACGGATACGGGAAGACCTCTGGTACAAAAATAGGTGTTCCTGAGAATACAAATATCTATAGGGGTGTAAGCTTATGGGCTTAGTGAGTAAATCCCAAATTTCATACTCGAAGAAAATTATCAATCAAGTTTATTATTCAAACATGAAATGCAACAACCACGTGAGCATACAAGACATATGACTTTCCGGGAATCATATGTTGAATGAATTACGCCCTTCATTCGGGGTTGGGATTCAGGCCAATTACAGCCACAACTTTTAAAAACACTTTTATAGATCTTACCGACTCCTATACGCCATCAAAAACTTGTAGTTATTACAGGCTCTTACTAGCCACCAATTTAAGTAGTTCTTACTGGCTCCTACTCGCCACTTACATGATATACCGGTTATGTCTACCACCACTATTATACACTTGTCCCACCAATTGTATAGTAGTGAATGCAATGTGACTCAACATATGAAGTGCATGAATAATTTCTTTAAAGTCTAGTAGTTACATTTAACTTCTTTCAAGTGATCAACCAATTTCAAACAATTCAAGATACTAATGCACATACAACTTTATTACAAACAAATTGAGTTTCGATATACTTAGTATTCTTTCAACATATTATCATACACTTCCTTTTGATTTTGCTTAAATTCTAGTGCAACTAATTTTACAAGCACAATCGAGAGTATGAGAAAATTGACGGGAAGTAACTCACTCGGCCATGATGACACCGTTCTTGAATTGGATGGGTCGTTCGGAATTTCCACTTAATCGTAGTAATCCTCGGGATACGAACAATCCTCCTCGTGATTATCTAATCAAGAAGAATACCCAAAATGAGTATTTCATGAAATTCTTATCCTTGAAGATTCTAATCTTTTCTTAAAATCGTAGTAAAATCGTATAAGGGGAAATTCCAACTTAAAATGGCCATAACTTGCTCATTTTAACTCGGAATTTCGCGTATAATATATCGTTTTCTACCTACTCGAAAAGATCTACGCATTTCTAAGCTTATTTCCATAAAACTAAGTCGTTTGGGTTCCGAAAAGGTAGCGATCAATTTGCCACGAATTTGTAAACACTTGTTTTCCTTCTTGTAAACAAAGCTCATTTTGAAAAGATAAACATTTCAATTATTTTGTAAACTTTTGAAAGGTATATATATATATATATTTAATGACTCATAACAAATGTATGAAGTAAATGAAGTTGTCTCAACTTAAAAGTAAGGTTTTAAAAGACTTTGAACTTGAGATTCTATTTTACTTTTGAAAGATCTTTTAGTTATTAAGATGAATATTCTATTTCTAAATGAAATCTCTTGTAAATACTTTAATTTTCTAAAGTGTGGTTTTATTTTCTAAACTTGGATTTCAAAAGTAGCAAAATGACATTTTTATTTCTTGTAATGTTTCCAAAAGAATTTCTACTTCTTGATAAAAGATAAGTTTTCATAAAACCTTTTATGTAAGAAAAATCATTTTCATACATGTTCATGGGTTTTTAAGAAATCCATTTTCCATATTTATTTCTTTTAGAAATAATCTTTAATTCAAGAAAACACTTTCTCATTTATTTTTGTTGAGACAAAAACATTATGTTCATGCATGAATATGAATCATAAGCTATAGAAATGTAAAATAATAACTTGAAAGCTTAAGTAAATAATAAAGTAAATCAAGTATTGGGACCTTAGCTTCATCAAGGTACCCCGGGACTAAGAAAAGACTAGTCCCGAAAAGAAAAGAAAGAGAAATTGTTTTGACTTGATGAGGACAAGTCTAAGACTAGAATGACTAGTCTTAAAATCAACTTGAAATAAATCGCAATAAAGTAAATAAATTGCATGAAAGATAAATAAATTGCAAGATAATGAGCTTATATGCTCTAAATAGTATATATAGTTATATAGATATATTAGATAGTAGTAACATAAAGGAAATATAAAGAACATAAAGGAACATAAAGAGATTGATATTATGAACAAAAACAAAGTATGAATCTAATGTTGCTTTCTTAACCTTCATGGTTTTAGAAAACATACACTAAGCTCATACTAAGTAGATGAACATGAAGAATTCTTGAGAAATTTCTTACCTAAAGGAAACTAAACTTAAGAAGACTTCTTGAGAGAACTCTTGAGAGAAATTGGAGAGAAATTTTTGTAGAGTAACTTTAGAGAAGAAGAGGTGTGAAAGAAGTGAAGGTATGAGGGGGTATTTATAGGAAAATGTGGGAGATAATTTGTGTTAATTAAATAATTGAAAAAAAAAACAAATTGAGGCATGAGAGAGGGGGCCGGCGCCAATTTGGCATATGGGAGAGAGAAATTTTTTTTTTGTTATTTTGTTAATTAAAAGTAAGAAATGAAAGATGTGAAATTGTATTGGAAATGAAAATGTGTAAGAAATAGGTGTATAGGTTGTAAGAGTAGGTTGTAAGAAAAAGTAGAGATAGATGAATAGTGTAGAATAGTAGAAAATAGTGTAATGTAAAAGTAGACATGACAATTTAATACCGGTAGTAAGAAAATACACGTATAAAAGCGATATCTGATATTTTTAGCTATCGAAAAATTATGAAATTGATATTTTTGAAAATCTTATATTTTTACGAGTCTAACGGTATATTCAGAATATTTTTCCTATTCCTGGCTTCCGGACATGTCTTTCAAGAATTATGTCCGATCGGGTTCAAAGGATACTTGAAATTCTTCAATATGATATTTTTATAAAACTTATAGCTATTACGAACTATTATAGCTAATTTTTCCAACTTCGTTTTCTAGGGCTTGAGAAAACGGCAATGCCGGACTTAAGCGGTTACGGTAAACTAGGGTTTGGTTGACTCTGGAAATCCGGTTGACTTCCGTTTAGGGTTTAAACTATAATTCGGATCCAAAAATTTTGGGGATTTACAACGGTACATTACTCTTCATGGCTTCCTTCCAACCCTGATGGGAGGGTGTAAATCTACATCCTATTTGGATTCCTGTTATCCAACTTATACTTGCTCATATGATTAATTGTTGCATGGCATACGTTTGCTAATTAAACTTGTTTATTATTGTTTGATGTGTGGTTTGGTCAGTTTATCTCACTGAACCTGTGGTTCGCTCACCCCCCAATAGTTTTTGTGCAGAATTAATACTAGTTAGGATTGGGCTATGCATGTGTGAAGAAAACTTCTCCAACGAACTCTATTGAAGATAGAGATATAGGATATGGTAAACTTAGAATGTAAATTAGATGAAATTTATAACAATTGAAATTTGTAGTTTGTAGTTTGAAACCCATTTTCAACATTTGGTAGTGGACATCGATTCTTTGCGATCTTGGTAGAAATTGAAAAATCATATTCCATAGTTGAAATCTAGTAATATAATATATCATTTATATGATAAACATTGATAAATAAATAGAGTCTTGTATACTCTGACTTCCAAGACGGCTCTCATATTACGGGTACACATATGATATGATAGCTTTAAATTAATCCTACTAGGCCCCTTTTTTAGGCATGATAATTGCTCTTTATAAGCTCATTTATTTCACTTGTATATCATTCATCTAATCCCAAAATATTCTTTAACTATCCATACCACTTCCAACACATTTCCTCAAATCCTATTATCTTTCCTTTATATTTGTTACCAATGTAAAGATGAGGATGCCTAGGGTATATACTAAATCTTTTAAAATCGCCAGATGACTTCAACTTTTCCTTTGACATCCATGCTCATAATATTCCAATATCTCCTCGATATTTGGTTCTCTAATGCACTTTGTCTCCATAATTATTACTTTATAAATCCATCCATGATGTTCTCGGATTATACTTGATTATTTTCCACTTGAATTCGATATCCTTCTACTCCTCTTCAATTCGTTTCTCAACAAAATATCTTCTTTAATGGTACTTTTACATCTGTTTAGCATAAAAACCAACCATAAAATCCTTCAAAACAACTATATGATGTGCTTAGAAATACCAATCCGACTTATTAGCACTTTCTAATCATTATGCCTTACCTTTGATTACCACTATTTCCCTTGAAACTTTCTTAAAACACAATCACCTTATAATTCCTCAAATCACAATTAGAAAGCTCCAATTATAGAACTTATAATATTCAACCCTAACTCCAAAGATTAAATCTTATATAAGGTTGTTATTTTAGATGATATTAGCATCTATGATTCTATTGGTTTAATCAAACTTTACCACCATTGTCAAACTTCATAGTTAATCCACAAGTTTCATTTATTATTTATGTTATTTTAATTGTCTCTCAAAACTTGTATTGCTACTTTATGTAATGATTTTTACCTATGGTCGCATATAGACTTTTCTAAGAATCCTTCTTAAAACTCATCATTATATATATTATAGTAGTTAAGATATCATTATTGTTTATCGTCCTTGTATTCCTCATATCTTATAACTAACTAAGATCTCCTTTCCTTCTTGTAATTGTTGTTCCACATGTATATTCATATCTTTATCAAATTCAACTATTCACTTATTTATACTGATTGTTTCCAAATTCTTACCATTTAATCTTCAATAATGATTTATCTCACTTGCCTTCATATAGGTACTTTTACACTTATTCAGCCTATAACCGCATATTACCATACCAACCGCCTATTAGGATTTTCTTTATACCTTCAATTCCTCCTAATCAAATCTTTTTTTTTTCACCTCCAACTTCTGTTTACTAAACATCGTTAGTATTGCCATCTCATCTCATTAGCATTCTTTGCTCTTCTCTTGTATTACCATCTAGTTCCTTGTAGTTCTAACAATTCTACGTCATACTGACACTTGTCATCTCAAACTTTACTGTAATTTACCTTAAATATTCATCCACTACAACATTGGAATTTTTCTCCATCCTTTACCAACCACATTTAAGAAGACATAATTATTTTCCCACTTCATACTATGCTTACTCCACTTTATCGAAGGAAAGGAAAGAAACATATCATAATCATATAAATAAATAAAAGATAAGATTGTCATGCTCCCAACTTAATATTTATAATAATTATCACATGTTATACTAGATGGGTTATTTTACTTACTTATAGGATTACCATTTACACATTTTTTTGGTACTATCATTAATGTTATGATTATGACATTTTTTGTGTTGACACTTTGTTTTACTTTAATAATCATTTCCCTCTCTCTATTATAATTATAATTTTATTCTATCTTTAACTTATAAACTTTCACTCATATGTTAAGTTTATTTATATATATATCACTATTTCTATTATTTAAATTTTGAAATTAAGAAATTTTTATCCTCTATCCCAACACATGTACATTCGTGAGAGGACTGATAAGTATCAACAACAGATGAATCGACCAATACTGGATTGACAAATGTCTCGACTCTTAAGACCGACTCAATACAACTTGACAAAACTAGAAAGAACAGGACACGAGGAGACTCGACACAACATGATAGAATAACTAATACTTTGATCTTGATAAGACAATAGGAATAGTAGAATGAAAAATGAACTCATCAGTCCTAACTCAAGTGTTCATGTCGTAGGTCCTTAAATGTTGTGTAATTATTGAATATTCAATTCTCAAAACTTATATATATATATATGTATATTATAATCTTTTTTTTTAAATTAACGAGTCGTTACTACCACTATAGAAAGCTGGGAGTAGTAGTTTTGTTTTTTTTTTTTTTTAATTTGCATCATTAAATTTAAATTATGGTTCTCATAAAACTTTGTTTAAGATTTACAAATGAGATTTATTAAAGATTTGTTTACATCATGTCATTAAAGATTTATAATTGATGATTTTTTTTAGAGTCATTAAAAATTTATTAACTATCATTAAAGATTTATATTTGTTAACCATCATTAAAGTTTAATTGACTATCATTAAACATTTGTTGACTATCATTAAATTTTTTTCCTATTTTGACTTTTCTTCATGAAAGTTATGATTATTAACTCCTTCATATGTATATATGTGTATATATATTCTCTTTAACTTATCTTACTAATTATTATTTTGTTGTTTATATCATTAACTTATTATGTAAATATGTACATGCATTATGGTAGAAATCTAAAAGGTCATATGTTTTGTAAGAGGTTGTGTGTATATATATATATATTATAAATTATCATTTCTTAATTTTTTTGCTTTATTTGTTTTACTTATCACTTTTCGATATATATTTAGGGAGCACTGACAAAACAAAAATGAAAAAAAATAACAAAAATTCTAAGAAAAGATATATGAAAATAATTATGAAACATAATAACAAATATATATAATACTTATAAATTATAAGCTAAAAGGAAAGAAACAATAAAGAAATCATAATTAGAAAGAAAAGAATCAATAAAGAAATCTTAATTAGAAAGAAAAGGATCAACAAAAAAGTCATAATTAGGAAGGTAAAATCTTTCATAAAGGGTAACAAATCTAAGATTTCCACTATTGCTAGCAATCCTATCATATCATGGGGTCCAAAACATCTTATAGACTTTCTCTTTATTTTCTAAACTACTGCTCTAACTTTATGAGAGAAGAATCTTTATCTCTTATCTCAGGTAAGGATACAAGATATTTTAGAGGTAAAGCAACCTAAAAGGATCAAAACACTAAGGTAAACTGCTAGATAGAGACAAAAATAATCTAGGCAAGGAAACTCAACTATTTGCTACCCCACTCATCATTGCTCACCGTCTTAAGGAGTCATAACTTAAATATAATAAGATCATAACCTATTGCTCTGATACCGAAAAAGTTGTAACACCCTAACTTAAAGGTATTACAACTCGCCACGTGTCCTTCTCTTTAAAAGAACATGCCAAGTCTATAAAATTCTAAATCTATAAAATTATTCAAAATACATATCTCCAATAACTCAAATAAAAGGTTATCTTAAATCATCATATATAAAATTCATCTCTTTAAAGGACATAACTAATATTAACCTAAAAACTATTTATATGAAATCCAAATAAGTCATATAAAGTCGTCTCTTAAAATCTTCCAAAGTTTAAAAACATAATCTCAAAAACTTCATATGATCTTCTCATCTTCACTTTTATTCTCCTGAATCTAAATCTACTGGTTCTCAGCAGGAAAGTCGAATCCACTATCGCCATTCCCATGATCAATATATATATCATACCCATATAAGTCATAAACTATCTCATCTTTACCTGTACCTAAAAAATATAAGAGTGAGCATAAAGACCCAGAATGCCATACCACAAACAAATGCACATGAACAAGCATCAAACAAATTCACATGCACTCCCAATAACTAATGCAACAACCACAGGATTATTATCTTTCAATTAGCCAGCAACCAGTAAGTTTAGAACCATTTGCAACTAGTCCTAAACCAGGAGTATAAACCCCTAAAATTTTCGGAATCGGTTTAGCACAAAACCCTAACCGGAAGTCAAACGAAACCTTAAAGGTCAACAAAACCCTAGTTTGCCGTATCCATCTAAATCCGGCATTGCCGTTTTCTTTGGCCCGGAAAAACGAAGTTGGGATAATTAGCTCGAATAGTCCGTAATAACCATAGGTTTTATAAAAGTTTCAGTTTCGCGAAATTCGGTGTCCTTCGAACCCGATCGGACACAGTTCTCGAAAAACGTGTCCGGAAGCCCGAATAGTAAAAATATTCCGAATATACCGTTAGACTCGTAAAAATATAAGTTTTCCAAAAATATCAATTTCATAATTCTTCGGTAAGTAAAAATAACAGATATAGCTATTATACGCGTATTTTCTTACTACCGTACTTTAATTGTCATATCTACTTTACATTACACTATTCATTACTATTCTACACTATTCTTTATCTCTACTTTTTCTTACACCTATTCTTACACTCTACATAACCTATTATCTTAACTTTTTACCTTTCCCATAACTTTATATCACATCTACTTCACACATTACATCTTTCATTTATTAAAAAGTCACAAAAATAAATCAAAACCCAACCACCCCCCCCCCCCCCCCCCCCCTCTCACACCATGGCCGGTGCTACTTCACTCCCCCATGCCATCAAATTGTTTCAATTTTTCTTTAATTTAATCACACAAAAACCACTCCTCATTTTCCTATAAATACCCCCTCCTCTTTCACTTCTTTCACACCACTTCTACACTAAAATTACTCTCTCAAAATCTCTCTAGAATTTCTCTCCAAGAAGCTCTTCAAGAAGTTCTCTTTAAGCTCATCTTCTTTAGGTAAAAGTTCTTCAAGAAGTCTCCATGTTCATCCACTTAGTATGAGTTTAGTGTGTGTTTTCTAAAACCATGAAGGTTAAGAAAGCAACAATAGGTTCATACTTTGTTTTTGTTCATAACCACAATTCCTTTATGTTCATGTTTCCTTTATATATTCATTATGTTTTTCTTATGTTCATTATGTCTCTTTTATGTTCATAACTATCTACTATATCTATATAACTATATACATATTCTTTAGAGCATATAAGCTCATAATCTTGCAATTTATTTACCTTTCATGCAATTTATTTACTTCAATGCAATTTATTTAATTCAAGTTGTTTTTAAGACTAGTCTCTAGTCTTAGACTTGTCCTCATCAAGTCAAAACAAGCTTTTCTTTCATTTATTTTATTATGGGACTAGTTTATTTCTTAGTCCCGGAGCCTTGAAAAAGCTAAGACTCCAATCCTTGATTTTATTATTTATGCCTTATGTTATTTTGCTTATTATTATTTTCATAATCATGTTCATTTAGATTGTTGTCCAAAAGTTTTATTTTCTAAAGATAATGAAATAAAAGAAGACTTTTTGTCACTTAGGAATAAGTTTATGTGAAACATAAAAATATAAGATAACAAAAAATAAACTCATTCATTTTCAAGTTACAAAAAGAATTCACTATGAATTTAGAAACTATTTTTACTTAAAAGCTAGTTAAATCTTTGTTACTCTACTTTGCTTTTCAAAAGAAAATATTCTTGTTGACAAAAATGGTTTTTTTCATAAAGAAAGAGAATAAGGTGGATGACTAAGGAAATTTTAAATAACGACCTTTGCAAACAAATAGGCAAAGAAAATTTATGATTTGAAAATAATAAAGTTATTTCTTTTCAAGTTACAAGAGGAAAATAATAGAATTATAGAAATTAGTTTTTCTACAAAAAGTCCTTGAATGTTCCACTTTGTTTTTATAAGGAAACCAAATTTTCATGCATGGGTAATTGTTTTTGAAATAGGAGACATGAGAAAGAGAATGAGAAATATCAAGTAAAGATTTTTGCCAAAATAAGTAAACAAAGGAATTTACACAAGAAAATGAAGAAAAGAATATTTTCTAGAAAACTTCAACAATATTATTAGTGTAACTTAGAAAGTAGAAAATTTTATTTTCAATAGCCACTTAGAAAAAGATAAATGAAACCAACATAAAACGTTTTTAGAAAATAAAGGAAACAAGGTATTCATTTCAAAGAAATTCGCAAAAACAAATTCCGAAAAGACATTGTTTTACTTAAGAAAAATAATTTGGACAACAAGACACTTGAGCATGCTTAAATATGAGTTATATAGTTACAAAAAGAGAATTTTTCAACTATATAGATAACTAAGTATTTATTAAACAAATTTTGATTTCTTGAACCAAAGTTGTTTTTAATTGGAAATCCGTGGTGAATTTTGTCGCCACTTTTTCATAGCCTATATGACTTTGTTTGTGGGAAATAATTTTAGAAATGGGTAGATCTTTTCGAGTAGATAGAAATCGGTATATTATATGCGCAATTCCGAGTTAAAATGACCAAGTTAAGGCCATTTTAAGTTGGAACCTTCTTCTATACGAACTTTAACGTTCTTTGACATTGTTTTGTCAAAATTCAAGAAAATCTTCAAGAAAAACTCATTATGGGTATTTTCTTTGGTTAGGTGATCCCAAGGAAGGATTTTTTCACCCCGAGGACTATTATGATTTAGTGGAGTGTGTGAACGACTCATCCGCTTAAGAGAAGTAGACCACAATGGCATCGTGAGTTATTTCCCCGTTATTTTTCATACTCTTGCTTATGCTTGTAAAATTAGTTGCACTAGAATCTAAGCAAACTCAAAAAGAAGTGTATGATAATATGTTGAAGGAATACTAAGTATATCGAAACTCAATTTGTTTGTAATAAAGTTGTATGTACATTAATATCTTGAATTGTTTGAAATTGGTTGATCACTTGAAAGAAGTTAAATGTAACTACTAGACTTTAATTAAAGAAATTATTCATGCACTTCATATGTTGAGTCACATTGCATTCGCTACTATACAATTGGTGGGACAAGTGTATAATAGTGGTGGTAGACATAACCGGTATATCATGTAAGTGGCGAGTAGGAGCTGGTAAGAACTACTTAAATTGATGGCTAGTAGGAGCCTGTAATAACTACAAGTTTTTCGTGGCTAGTAGGAGCCTGTAATAACTACACAATCTTTTTGGTGGCTAGTAGGGGCCTGTAATAACTACAAAATTTTTGATGGCGTATAGGAGCCGGTAAGACCTATAAAAGTGTTTTTAAAAAGTGGTGGCTGTAATTGGCCTGAATACCCAACCCCGAATGAAGGGCGTAAATTCATTCAACATATGATTCCCGGAAAGTCATATGTCTTGTATGCTCACGTGGTTGTTGCATTTCATACGTTTGAATAATTAAACTTGATTGATAATCTACTTCGAGTATGAATTTTGGGAATTTCTCACTAAGCTTATTAGCTTATACCCCGATAGCTACCTTTTGCAGTTCCCGTATTTATGGCTAAGGCCACGTGGACCTTGTGGGCAGGTAATCCCTTTTGTATATTAGAATTTTGAATAAAGAGTAGCTTAGCATTAGCATGTTAACATGTGTATAATGGATTAGTAATTTAGGGAGTTGTTCTTAAGTTCGTAAAAGTATGCCATTGGACAAATAGTTATTGTGATTCTTCTTTTCTTAATATGTTTTTATATCTCCTTAAGCTACATAATTCCATATATGGTCTTCTAAAATTGTGAACGTAAGCCTTACACTTAATATAAAAGCTTTTGGAATGACTAAGGTTGCCATACTTAAGCTTTAATATTGAGTGTGGCGGACTGCCACATTTAGGGTACCCATTGGGGCGTGACAAGGAGTAACTCATGACCCCGATAAAAACCATGTATAGATAATATATAAATATAGTTGCGTTCCACAATTAAGCTGGTAATGACTCCTAATCTACCAGAATCATCTCCAAGTGCAACTCCACTAGGAACAACAACACACAAGGATCATTAGGTTGTTAGTGTTAGTATCACACTCTGTATGGTCTTTACTAATCGCAGCCAAGCATAACTGGCAAATCAAATTAAAAGGCCTAATAAAATTAGGTCAATTTATGTAATTCTAAACCTACAAGCACAAACAACAAACAAGATAAGGTCATACCTAAATACAGCTCTTTCAAACCCTAACCATAAAACCTGATCACATGAATAAAACTTCATCTCAATCAATAGATTATTTGTATAAATTTAACAAAAATCCTAAATCAAAATAACTTATAATCACACCTTCCTCTTAATTTATACAATAGATCTCCAAAGAAGGTATATCTCCACAAGATCTTTCAACCCCAAAATCCAGTTAAATCATAAAATAGACCATGATTTAGATATTGATCATTCTCTAAAATCATAAGGATAGAATATCAATTCAACTTACCTAGGATTTGATTCTCAAGCCTTCTTGATCTTGAAAATTTAAATATTTAAGGAACTTAGGGTTATTTTTCTTCACTAATGATTCCTTTCAAAGAGATAAATATCACTTAAAGAGATAATTTATTTGGATTGTGAAAAGATCAGGAGGAAAAACACTTGCCTAAACGTCATCTCTTTGCTCCTCTTCGGGTTTCCAAAGGCTAAGGAAAGGTAGGAAGAAAACTAGGCTAACGGGGTATTTATAGGATAAGAATAGATTAGGACAAACGCAACCCCACGTCATAAATTAATGAATATTTACTATCATTAAAGATTTGTTGACCATCATTAAGGTGGGGGATGATTATTGTATCACATTTATTAGGGTCGACCAAATAACCCTCTTATTTTATAATAAATAACACATTTTCCCTTCATTATAAAATATTTATATTTATATTACAAAGCAGATCAAGAGAAACATGGTGACACTACATAATAGTTAATAAATATGAGTTATTATAATGGATCAGATAAGGAACAATATAAAAATAGCAATAATAATAATTATAAAAATACAAGAATACTAAAAACCAATTTTTTCGAATACCCGATAAAAATATATAAATATCTAACAAGATTAAGAAAAAAAATGAAAATAACAATTTAATAATAATTGATTATCATAGGATCATTAAAGGACAAATATAGTAATAGAAAGAAAACCTAATATCAATATAGGACACTTAGGCGCTTATAGGAGTTTAGTTCTATAAATTATGTTTTATTGATGAATGTAAGCCCTAGAAAATTTCAGTAAATAATTCTAAAATAAACATCGAAGATAAACTCTAAAAATGATTCCAAATTAAAATCGAACTTCGACTAGTCCTAAATCACGAACAAATCTAGAACTTTCTTAATCTTGAGAAAATAAGAATCCTTAAAAATAAAATAAGAACTCAACAGTCTTTAAATCCAAAACCACTACGTATGACAAATTCTATACTTAACTCTCACTTGTAAAATCGGGTAATATAGAACCCAAAAACAAATTATTAAAAAGTAAATAATGATAAACCTTCGAAAATAAAACCCAATTCAAGAATTTCGAAAACGTTAAGAGATATTAAATACTTACAAAAATAAAATTTAAAATAAGTTTCTCAAACTAAATGTGTTGTATAAATATAAACCCTTAGTTTCCAAATTGGCAAAGATCTAAACCGAAAAGATACTCGGGAACCCCAAGTGGAATATCGTAGTTTAAGTCTGACAATCTCGTGCTCTTAGCCCTAGAGGCTGAGGTGTGGTTTAAGTGTGCAGAGTAACTTGTAGTAATATAAGGTCGCTTAAAAATATCATATTGGTAAATTTTTTATCTATTTTGAACTTGTTCGGATACAGACTTTGAAAAGTATGTCTTGGGGCTCGAGATATAAAAAATATACCATTAATACCGTTAGACTCGTATTTTCATAAGAATTTCAAAAATATCAGTTTTATAATTTTTCGATAATTAGAAATATTTGATTTTGCGATTATATTCGTATTGTTTTACTACCGGTAATTAACTAGTCTTTTACACTATTCACTACTCTCGTAAAACCTTATATTTTTAGATAAATATTTTATAGATCACAAAAAATTCTATTTTTCTAAAATTTAATTCGTTTTGGGTTTTTACCAGATCAATTTCTATTTAAAACCCGATACTAAAAATAAAATAAATTAATTTAATAATTGAAAAATATTTTAAAAATATTTTTATTTTCATAAAATAACCTTTTATAATTTTTCGGGTCATAAAAAATCAATTATAGCTCATATTTGTGTATTTCGATCATACCGGTAACTTATTTGCTAATTCACTAAAATAAATAAATTAATTATCTTATTTTAATTATGAAAATTCTGCTACAAAAATTTGGAATGCATTTTTTCTATTTTTTTTATTTTATTTATAAAAAAGTAATCTTACAAACCTATACCTATAGTACATTATTCACACATCATCTCTTTTTCACTTTACTCTTTCTACACTTCACTTATCACGTCATGGCAGATGTTTTTGAGCTTTTTGCTGCCCTTTTGTCCTTTGAAACACTCCAAATTTGATTAAAATAAACCTATTTCAATCCTTCTTTAAGAAGTAACACATACACTTGGTTACACATTACAACTTCAAGTCAAAAACCAACTAAATCTCCCTCCCTCTCTCTTCCAAGAATCACACCTGCTATAGTAAAGGTATAGGCTGCCTTTTTGTTTTTCTTTTTATTTCATTTTGAGTGTCTTTAACTCCTCATATCTCTCTATATATGCCCTCTCTCATTCACACCTTTAACTCTTTACCATTCCTTGCAATTTTCCTCTCTTTCTCTCTTCATTAGCTCTTATTCTTCCAAGAGGAAATTGCTACTCCTATCCTATATGTGAGCTCCCACACATATTTCTTCAAGATCCTTAGGTAAAAATCTTATTCAAAGCTTCCATAGTTGATGTAGGTGGAGTATAGTGAGAGTTTCATGCATCAAATGACTTTTCATAAGCTTAAAAGCTAAGGATGATGATGCCAAAATGAAATACTCATCTTACCCATAATTATTCTCTTGTGATCTTATTATTTTCTTGCTAGAAATGGTTATATTTTGTAGATCTAACTTTTATGTAACTTTGAGTATGTTTATGTTTAGATCTATAAGTTTATAGTTTACTACCATGGATTTCTCTTATATTTATGTTTATAGTAGGTGCAGATCTTGGTTTTGAATTCAAATAAAAATGGTGATTTTCGTATCTAGGCAAGACCCATATTTAAAAACCCCTTTTCAAGTGTTAAAATAGAAGTTTTACTTGAAATATTGAAGGCTTAGTGGGTATATGTCATCAAGATTTCATTTTATATGATTCAAAGGTAATTTTCAAAGATTATTTTTCAAAACAAAAATTCTATTTTTGGATCTAGACCAAGGCATAGTTTAAAAACATGTTTTCCAACTCAAAAATGAAGATTTTATTCAAGATATGGAAGGCTCTTAAGATAGGATATGTAAAGAATTAATTTTCATAAGTTTAGATGGATTTTATCAAAAGATATGTCCAAAAACAAATTTTGTAAATTCGGATTTAAACCAAGACCAATTTTGGAAACCTATTTTTCAACACCAAAATGAAGGATTTATTTAAAATATGAATGGCTTATGGAATAGGTATCAATAGGAGATGTTTTTGATAAGTAAATGGTAGATCTGCTAATAGAGATTCTCAAATTAGGAAGAGATTACAAAATATAAAATTTAAGTTTTATCCTAACCTTGTGAAATTCTTATCTAGGAAATGATGATATGAAAACCCCTATTTTTCAAACTCAAAATGAAATTTTTACTAAAGGAATGAAGTCCTTAGTGGCTAGGTATAGTTGAGCCTTACGTTTCTAAGTATCAAATGTGTTTGCTTAAAGGAATCACCGCAAGAATAATTTTTACAAAATTCGGATTTGGGGATGAATCATATTTAAAAACATGTTTACAAAGTGTAAAATGAGAATTTTTATTGAATAATAAAGGCCTTAAGGAATATACATAATGAGGAATTAATTTTAACAAGAATAAATAAATTTTATCAGGGAATTTTTCTAAAAACAAGTGGGAATTGTCAAGAATATAATACTAGCCTTTCTAAGTTGATTTTTTTCATAAAGTCTTACAAAAAAAAAAATTTTCTAAAACTTTCTTTTATCAAATATCATCAAGAACATGTACATATATATCTCATAACATATCATTTGTGATAGTAACTTGTTTATATTGCATGTATACTTGCTTTGGATAGTAGAAACTTCATAAACTTTCACAAAATCAATTTTCTAATTTGGTTTTCGCTACTGATCTGAACTGATCAGATCTTTTGAAAGATTAATTTTTTTCAAAAATTTAATATGATATTATAATTATATAAAACTTTCGAAGTAGATAGAAATCGGTATATAATTTACTAAATTCCAAGTTAAAATGACCAAGTTGTAGCCATTTTAAGTTGGAATTCTCGCATAGGATGAGAATTACAAACTTGATAGTTTGTATGAGATAGAATGGATTAGTTTTGAGTTGAAATAGTCATTTGGGTATTTCTTTTGTTAGGTGACTTTGCTTTCGAGGATTCATTACCATCAGATTACTATTACTAAGAGACCGGTGACCCATGTCTGAGTGAGTATTTCTTCCCGATTCCATTTATTGTATGTGATTGTAATGATAGTTGCATTAGATTTTAGGCAAAGATAAATTGATATGTATGGTGGGGATAATTGGGAATTATGTATGTTTGTTGATGATATGAGAAACTGAAAATAAGAATATCGAGGCCGGGTGATTAACTAATGGTTGTATAGATGAATTAGGGTTGATTATCTGCAATTATTGATTGATCACCTAAGGAATTGACTATTCAGAATTGATAAGTAATATGGACTCATTCATATCACAAATGAGGATGGAGCATTAGCATTGCTTGGTTGCCCGTGATCCAAAAAACGGAGTAAAAGTTGGTTAATCGTGATCCATAAACGAAATAATGAGTTGGTTAATCGTGATACACAGATGAAACTATATGTTGGTTGATCGTGATCCAAAAAGGGCATATTTTAGTAGTACTGCAGTATTCGTTAATCTGCTAACCTGGAATGGAGGGCGAAATTTCATTTACATATGATTTCCGGCTAGTCATATGTCTGTTGATTTCCATATGTTTGATGCATATCACTTGCCTAATTAATCACTTGCTTGTACGATGTGTTATAAATGTAATCTTGGAAGTTCTCACTCACTAAGCTAGTGTAGCTTATACCCCAATAAGTGTTTGAATAAACAGGTTGACTTAAGAATGCTACCTGGGGACTGAGATGTATGGAGTCGAGAATGACCTCGAGGTTCCAATAGAATGTAAGAATACTTGAAAACATTAGCTAGGTTTTGTGAATTGCTTTGTAATAGTTTTATGTAGTGAAATCTTTAGATAAATTGTAATTGAAGTATAGTGAATTTTATTTCCTTTACATTGTTACTTAAGTTGTATCAATATAAAATGTATCACTCCGATGTGTCTCCTCCATGTGTTAGACACCTTGTACATAGTATGGAAGCCTTCGTGTGACTGAGGCGGTCATTTCTAAGCTTTAATATTGTGCACGACGGACTGCCACGTTTAAGGTACCATTCGGGCATGACAATGAATATTTTATTCATCTCAATAGGTGATACTGAAACTATAGAGGACTTCCCAGCTGATTATTACGACTAACCAGTATGAGCAGGTGAGTAACTCAGTCTTATTATATTGTGTGTGCTTGTAACTTAGCTGACCTTTAACGAAAGATAATAACCTGGATTTGCTTTATGGGTTTAAGGGGATTTTTTGCTGTATGAATTGTTGATTGCCAAGTTACTATAATGATAGTAATAACAGAATTCTATATAATCATATTGCTTGTATAACATGTTGCTTGTATGTGTAATCATTGATAGCTTGAAACCTGACTAAAAACTACTAGTATTATAAATGAAATGAACATGCATTGCATGTGTAAGCCCCCATTTTCTTAGCAAACCAAACTCGGTTTCAGAAATCAGAACCAAAAACAGAAACCTTAAAAGAATACCTAAGACTAGTATGGAACCTAAGAACCCTAAGTCCTGCGATATTGAGAACGAAATCCTGGAACAATAAAAATAATTTAGCTTTAAAATATAGTCCTAAATAATATAGGGAAACATAAAAAGATAAGATTTAAGAGAAATTCATCCGTTTCGAACCCAATCGGGATCTGTTTTCGAAAACTAGTCCATGGGGCTCGAAAATAGAAAAATATTTTGTAGGACTCATTAGCACCAAAATTTAATAAGGAATTCAAAAATATAATTTTAAGAATTTTTTATTTATAAAAATTACAATTATAGCTTTTTTTATTGTATTTTCATTACTACCGGTAATTTAATTATCTAATCTACTTTTTTATTTCTAATTATCACTATTTACCAAGTACAACCACCCATACCCTATTCTTACATCCTTAAAACCTATTCTTACAACATTACTTCATATTCCTTACAATTTACTTTTCTAATAAATTTTTATTACTTAAATTACTTTTTTTAATTTGAATTTTTACACAAAACAAACACACATCTCTCTCTCCCCTCCCTCACTCCCCAAACCGACATGCAACCAACCCCACCAAACACCCACACACCAACCCCTCCCCCCCCCTCCCCCCCCCCCAATTTTTACAGTCTCAAATTGTTTGTTTTCTTTATTTTATTTATCCACAAAAACCCTAAATTCATTT
Source organism: Combretum micranthum (assembly GCA_024138025.1). Taxonomy (NCBI): domain Eukaryota; kingdom Viridiplantae; phylum Streptophyta; class Magnoliopsida; order Myrtales; family Combretaceae; genus Combretum; species Combretum micranthum. The sequence goes on from JAMXBD010000550.1 coordinate 69,426, forward strand.
CCTATATAAACCCCTTTATACCTTTACCTTTATACCTTTCTTTCTTTTTCACAAAATCAAACTTTTGAAAAAGTTTTCTCTCCCCTCTCTTTCCCTTTATGCCGTGAGCCCCCTCCCTTTCTAACACACACACATAAATTTTCCTTCAAGCTTTTTTGTTTCAAAACACTAAATAGGTAATAGATCTAGACCCTACCACAAATAAAACATGTAATGGCAATATCATACATATGTGGTTCCACCAAAATCTCCATGAGCTTTATGTAAGGATGTGGAAATACTTAAGCATGATATTCTTGCCATCACAATGTTGTAGACCTTTTCATTTAAGTTGTTTTACTATATTTTGCTATATTATTGCTCTATATGGTTCATATTGATATTTTGTGTATATATTCTACTACTAATCTCATCTTCATAATATCTATCTTGCATTTACATCCACAACATGAAAGTCATCATAGATCTATTTGTTTTGAGTACATAAATACCATAGATACTTGTCTTATGTACATAAAAGACTTGTAGTGTGATAGTATTAATGAGAATATTGCCAAAAAACTCAAGATCTATTCTTTTTCCATCAAAGACAATTTTTTAAATTCGGATCTTGAAAAAAACCCATTTTGAAAACCTACTTTCTAACTTCAAAATGAGTATTTTACATAAAATATGAAGGGCTTATGGAATAAGTATCATAAAGGAATGATTTGGATAAGTTAAACCTAGTTTTACTAAGAGATATTTTCAAAATAAGAAAAGGTTACAAAAGTTAAGCTAAAACTTGTTTCAACTCCAATAAGAACTTAAAATTCATTACTAGGATAAGTTGCTCAGTAAGCACCTATTTTTCAATCCCAAAATAAGAATTTTATTAAAAAAAATGGAAGCCTTAAGGAGTAGGTTTGATTATGATTTAATTTTAGAAAGATTAAATGAGTTTTACCTAAGAAATAAGATCAAAACAACTTAACAAAAATTCGGATTTAGAAATGACCCATATTTAAACATCTATTTTCAAATTCCAAAATGAGGATTTTAATGGAGAAATGAAAGCTTTTGGGGATAGGTATAGTAAGGGCTTAATTATAATAGAAAAAAATGGATTTTATCAAGTAATATTTCTAAAACAAAGGAAAGGTTTCAACATAATGAAACTCTATTTTCATCACCAACAATTTTTGGTAAAATTCATAATTAGGCAAGACCCCTATTTAAACACCTATTTTCCAACTCCTAAATGAAGAAATTTACTAAATTAATGAGGATATTAGGCATATAGGTCATCAAGACCTTATTTTAGTAAAAACAAAGGTGATTTTGCAAGAAACAAAACTAGTTTTTCTAAATCAAGTATTCTTGATTTTTTTGTGAAGTAAAAGTTTTCTAAAAATTCTTTTTAACCAAATATCATCAAGAGCATACATATAGATAGCTCATAACATGTCATTCATGATAATAACTTGTTGATATTGCATGAACACTTAATATACTTGGTAGAAACAATGTAAATTTCACAAAATAATTTCATAAATATGATTTTTAGCTACTGATCAGAACTAATCCGAGCTTTCCAAGACCTAAAATTTTTCAAAACTTAGGAATAACACTATAAATAGATAAATCTTTTGAATTAGATAGAAATTGACTGATTATTTGTGAAATTCGGAGTTAAAATGACCAAGTTATGGCCGTTTTAAATTGGAATTTCCAATAACTACAAAAATGATGAACTTGAAAGTTTTTGTTTGTTAAGTTGGGATAAGTTATGGTTTGAAATACTCATTTGTGTATTTCTTTCATTTAGGTGACTTCGAATAGGAGGATTTCTTACCCTCGGATTATTATGAATTAAGACCAGTGTCTATGGCCGAGTGAGTCATACTTCCTATTTACAATTCCTTATTGTGCTTGTAATTCATAGTTGCACTAAAATCATAGGCAAAGATAAAAATTGGAAACGCATGATGGGTAATTATGGGATTATGTATGCTATCTTGATGTGTTGAGAAAAATATGCTAAGTATATCGAAACTAGATGATTAATTGATGTATGTCCACATGCCATGATTAAAAGTGTTTGTAAATTGATTGGTCACCTATGAAATTGCATTAATGATTATTCGGATTAATAAGTAATACGGACATAATCACTTCACGATGGGGATGGTGCATTTAATCATGGTTGGTTATCCGTGATCCATAAAAGGTATGAATGAAATGGGTTACCTATGAGCCATAAAACGGTATAGTTAATGGGTTGCCCATGAGCCATAAAATGGAATAGTAATTCAAAGTAGTACCTTTGGATTCATTAATCTGCTAACCCCGAATGGAGGGCACAAATCCATTCAACATATGATTCTCGGTTGATCATATGTCTTGTATGCCCATGTTGTTGTTGCATTTCATATGGATGATTAAATCAACTTGATTTTATGTAATTGTGGGATATGTACATTCTAGAAGTGTTTACTCACTAAGCTAGCATAGCTTATACCCCCACAGCTTCTTGTTGTTGCAGTTTCCATATCTATGGTTGCGTCTCAGGAATTGGCCAACTCAAGTAAAGCAAGAATAAGAGTTTCTCATAGAAGTTTATGTTTAGTTTTTGTATAAGCTTCCATAGGAAACCTTAAACACTCGAGTTGTTGTAGGAAACTTTTACCTGGACTGATTATTTTTTTGCAGGGGAATGCCCCTTAGTATTTTGTAATTGATCATGAATATCTGTGGTTTATATTTTTATGTGTATTCTATTAAGTTAAACTATCCATCTCCAATTGCGCAAGTATTCTATTGTCATAAGGGAATGCCTTGCATCTAATACAACACTTTTGAATAACAGTGGTAGTGATTCCTAAGTCTCATTTAATATGTGGCGGATTGTTATGTTTAGGGTGCCCTTTAGGGTGTGATAGCATAATTTTCATATGTAGCATTTGAGTAAATAGTAACCTACTACGTGTTAGTGTTTCGGATCTCTAGTAATGCTTGGTTTATCTAGGCAAGAAAGCTATTAGTTATTCGTAAGATTACCTTTGTTCTATTGATACCATAGGAACTAAATGGTAAGTGAAGGACGCTGCTTATGATATTGCTTGAAATGACTAACACTTAGTGGAGTTTCTAAAGCTAAAAGAAGAATGAATGTTGAAGACATAATAAATTCAAAGTGATAAATAAAGTGAGTATTGTTGTTTTCCTGAATGCTTAGTCTCTCCTAGGTAAGTAGGCCATAGTATTATGTTCCTTCAATCCCAATGAGAGGGTGTAAATCTTCATCCTGCTTTGGATTCCAGGTTATCCATGCTTGTATTTAAGCATATGCTTGATTGATGCATTTCATATGATTGTTAATAACTTGTTTGATATGTCGTAAGTTCTGGTTATTCACTGAGCTTGTGGTTTCACTCACACTCCAATAGTCCTTCTAAGTTTACACTTAGGCCATGGCTGGTCATTTTCAAGAGTTTAGCTCTTGTAAGAACTTCAAGACTGAAAGTTCATGGAAGATTATGGGATAAGTTATTTGCTTTTACTTTTAGTCTAAGCTAGTTAGTATTTAAATTATTAGTTATGTGTTTAGAGACTTTAAGAAAGACACTATGGTTTGCAATATTATATTTAAGCACCGAAATGATAGCTATTTACTAATTTATGACTTACATGTATTTGTTATTTCTTATCAAAGTAACTAAAAGATTCTGTTTTTTGAAAAAATGTCATTCTTTGAAGCCAATCTAGTGATAGTATTCAAGTATAGCTTGTTTACTACTACTAGGGTAGCATCGGGGCATGACAACTTAATAGGGTATATGTGATGTTGTGTGATGCTTGTTCATGTGTATATGATTGTGGTTTGGTATATTGGGCGTTTTCGGTCATTTCTTTATTTTTTTGGTACGGGTGGAGATGATATTGTTTATAACTTATCTGGGTATGATCTATAAGTTGATCATGGGGATAGGGATAGTGAACTTAACTATCTTGGTAAGGACCTGTAGATCTTTTGCATGGGAATTAGGAGAAAGATATTGAAGATCTTTATGATGTCCTATTTGAGAATGTTATCAGCTATAGAAAACTTTGTGAGACTAGTTTATAAGGTTTCATTAGATTTCATTTGGTTTTGATAATATGAAGTTTTGGATTCTAATAGTTCGTGTCTTCAAAGAGTTTATTTTATGTGATGTTTTAAAGTAACGATGTGTGAGTTTTGGTGATTATCTTTTAATATATTTGTGGATTAGTGTTTCATAGTCTTGGCGTATTCTTATGAAGAGAATGACATATGGTGGGTTGTAATGCCTTCAGGTTAGGGCGTTATAGCTTTTTTGGTATCAGAGCAATAGGTTTTGATCTTGATAGATATAGGTTATGAACTCCTTAGGATGATGAGCATTGATGAGCGGGGTAGCAATAATAGTGTTGCTTATCTAGCTTAGTTTGTTTTACCTAGTAATGATATATATAGAGTTTCATCTTTAACTTGGATTTACCTTTTGTTTTATGCAGTGTGTTTGTCTATGTTAGAATGTCTCCAAGAAGAAGAGCGCCTGATGCTAGTTCCTCGAGGACTGATGAGGATGAAGAATCACCATTGGACCAGCCACCTTTGAATTAAGTGCCGAGGATTTACGCTTGCCACCACTAGCCTTACTTATAGGACGACAGTTGCCAGTAGATGCTACTCAATTGATGCAGGCTATCAATACTCTTTGAGAAGTAGTCACTCAACAGCAGTAGAAAATGAGGAATGACATGCAAGTGATTTAGGTTAATGTTGATGCCTGGGGACAAGAAACACAGAGATTGAATGGTAATAGTGGCAATGGAGCTAGGCGAGCTAATGTCTTGAGTTTGAGCAAGTTTGTGGATCTAGTCTATAAGTTTAAGCCTACGGGTAGGAGGCCTTTGGATGCTTAACTATGGATAGAGGAGGTTGAGAAGACATTTGTTGCTTTGGACATTCCAAAGAATAAGAAGGTAGAGTATGCCTCCTATTTGCTGATTGGGAAGGCAAATTGTCACGCCCAATAGGGTATCCTAAACGTAATAGTCCATCATACTCAATATTAAAGCTTAAATATGACCACCTTAGTCATTCCCAGAAGCTTTGGTATTAAGTGTAAGGCGTGCTCTCACAAATTTAGAGGACCATACATGGAATTATGAAGCTTAAGAAGATACAATAACGATTTAAGAAAAGAGAATTCATAATATTTATTCATTCATAACATTTGTCTTACAAGTCTTAGGGGCATTTCCCCCGCTAAAATAACTATAATATATTACAAGAAATTTCTATGAAATCTACATCTTATCCATCACTAAACTTTATCTAAAAAATTCCTTAACCAAAAGAAAAATAACTAGCTTCAGGGTCTACGTAGCCTCAACTACAAATAGGTAAACTGCAAAAGATATCTATAGGGGTATAACTTAATAGGCTTAGTGAGAGTTATTTCCATAAGTAAACTTCTTGTGTAATAAAATTCAAACAAGTTATTTAAGCAATCAAGTGAAATGCAAAATACAAGGGGCAAATAAGGGATATAGTTTTTCGGAAACTATATGTTGAATGGATTTATGCCCTCCATTCGGGGTTTGGTGATGTATAATCTCAAAACGAGTAGTTTTAGTTAAGTTATACTTTCGATCATTATCGCCAAGCATATAAGGTCTACTCCGGTTGAGCCATGCTTCCGGACTTTCCGCTAAGCATTGGTTTGATTCCATGTCACTAAGCAATTGTTTTCGATCATAATCGCCAAGTATTGCTTTCGACCATGCTACTATCCTTTTCACTCAAGGATAATAACCCCATGCAATGTGACTAACTTCGTGGTATGCATGAATCAATTTATTTAAGATATCATAGTATCATTATTATCAAATTTAAGGTGATCATAGAATTTCATACATATCAAGTGCTATACTAAAACAAATATTTACTTATAATCAATTCCAGCCTCGATATTCTTAGAACCCTTTCAACAAATTTTTGCATGCATATCAATTTGTCTTTTCTTAATTCTAATGCGACTAAACTACAAGCACAATCAAGTAAAGCTTTTTAAGGAAATAAACTCACGATGTCATGTCGATACTTCTTCTAAATGGATGAGTCGCTCAAACAATCCACTTAGTCGAAATAATCATCGGGGTATGAGTATTCTTCCTTAGAAATACCTAGTTAAGGAAAATACCTAAAATGAGTATTTCCTGATAACTTTCTTGAGACTTGTCTAAACTATATCGTAAGAACGTCAAAGTTCGCATAAAAGATTATTCCAATTTAAAATAGTCATAACTTGGTCATTTTAACTCGGAATTACGCCTATAATATACCGTTTTCTTTCTATTCAAAAAAATCTATCCATTTCTAAAATTATTTTCATCAAACTAAATCTTTTAGGCCCTGAAACAGTGGTGATCAGATTCACCAAGAATTTTCCTTTTCCCAAAAGCAATTTGTTTCAAATATTAAATCATCCAAAAATTGTTTTGATAAATACATAGTTATCTATATAGTTGAAAAATTCCTTTTTCATAGATACATAGCTCATACTTTATCTATGCTCAAGTATTTGTTGTCCATTAAAATTTCTTGAGTAAAATAATGTTAATTAAAAGTTTAGAAAACTATAGTTTACAAGAAATCCATTTTTGTAACTCCTTTTAAAATGAATATTTTGATTCCTTTTGAAAGAATTATTTCATATTTATCTTACTATTATTATTAAATGGCTTTTGATAAGAATAAATTCTTTCTTTTCAAAATTTTTCAATATTAGTGCCACTTTTCCTTTTTTTTCTATACTATTTTTCTTTGACCATTTATTTGAAAAGATCTTGATTTGAAAATTCTCATTCCTTTTTCATGGGGTTTCCTTTATATCATGTTATTATAGAAATCATTTTAGTATTAAAATCATCTTCTTTTTGGAAAACAATGTAATATAAAATTAAAAAGCTTTTTCAAGCGAGAGTAGCTTTTAAAATTATGGTAAGTTCTTTCTAAAGTTTGGAAATGAATAAATTTACTTTCGTTAAATTATAGATTCTACATTTCATATAAAACTATCCTTAGGTGATAAATTCTCCTTTTTGTTAAAATATTAATGGAGCTTTAAAAATTTGGACAACAATCTTTATGGGCATGATTATGAGAAATAATAACAAGCAAAAATAACATAATAAATAAAGTTAAGTATTAGAAGTTTTAGCTTTTTCAAGGCTCCTAGGACTAAGAAGTAGACTAGTCCCAAAAAGAAAGAAACAAAATAAAGAAAATTGTTTTGACTTGATAAGGACAAGTCTAAGACTAGAGACCAGTCTTAAAACAACATGAAATAAATAAGTTGCGAAGAAAGAAATAAATAAATTACTTTGCATGAAAGTAAATAAATTACAGGTGAGCTTATATGCTCTAAAGAATATATATATATATATATATGTAGATACATAATACTTAGTTGGATATAATAACAATAATAATATGAATAAAGTAAAGTAACAACATAAATATATAAATAGATTTTTCATGAAGAAGAACAATACATGAACATAGTGTAGCTTCCTTAACATTTAGTTTTTGGATACTCACACCATGGTCATGTAAAGTTACATGACATGGGAAGAAGAATTTGTAAAGAAATGTTTACCTAAAGAGGGTTTATGGAGTATTATGTGTGAATGGGTTTTGTGTATGTAGAAGATGGTTTGAGAGTATATTTTGGGAGAGTTTTGAGAGGGTATTTGGAGAGAGTTTTAAGAGGAAAAATTTGGTAGTAAATTTATGGGTAGTAATTGTGTGAAAGAAGTGAAAGAGAAGGGGAGTATTTATAGGAAATGAGAACGAATTTTTTTGAGATTTAAATAAAGAAAAAATTTAAAAAAAAGAGAGAGAGAGAGAGAGACAAGGGGGGCGCCGGCCATTGCATAAGAGAGGGAGAGGAGAGTTTTATTTTTTTATTTTTGTTAATTAAATGTAATAATAAGTAAAGTAGATGTGAAATAAAGTTATAGGAAAGGTAAAAAGTAAAGATAATAGGTGTATGGTGTTGTAAGAGTAGGTGTTCGAAAAAATATAGACAAATGAATAGTGTAGAATAGTAATGAATAGTGTAATGTAAAGTAGATATGACTAATAAAGTACTAGTAGTAAGAAAATACGCGTATAATTACGATATCTAATATTTTTACTCACCAAAAAGTTATAAAAACTGATATTTTTGAAAACCTTATATTTTTACGATGCTAACATTATATCCGGAATATTTTTACTATTCCTTCGGGACACGTTTTTCAAGAACTATATCCGTTCGGGTTCAAAACAATTTGTGGTTTTACTAATCTGATCTTTTCAAGCTTCGTTAAGTAATTACGAGCTATTCTACATACAAATCTCTTATTTTCATTCTTAGGGTTGCGAACACGAGATTGCTGAACTTATACTATTATGCCCAACTAAGGTTTTGTTGACTTTAGGGTTTCCGGTTGACCTTCCGATTAGGGTTTAAGCTAAACCGATCACAAAACTTTAGGGGTTTACACAAATAATTCGTGGTTGAGCAACTGAAGACACATGGCTAGAGTAGTTACTTAGGAAGTGTTCCAGTAGGCTTTTTACAAGGAGTTCTTCCCTGACAATGTGAAGTAGCAGATGTTTCAAGATTACAACACTCTGCAGCAAGGAAAGATGATTATGGAGAAGTATGAGGCTGAACTTCATAGGTTGATAAGATTCTTACCTAACACCCCTTAAAAGAGAGTGAAGTGGCTGAGGTTAGCAGGTTCATCACTGGATTGGAGCCTGAAATTCAGTATCAAGTGAACTTGATGGATTTGACCAGCTACTTAGCTGTGGTCAATAAAGAAAATACAAGTAAGTAAGGTTTGAATAAGATTAAAAGTAGTGAAATTCAGAGAAGTCAAGTTTATTTGGGAAAGAGACCGGCTTCTATTGTTCTTACCCAAGATACAACAAAGAGGCCTATCACTCTTCAGGTTGGATTTGCAACTCAAGATACTAAGGGGAAGTATACCACATGTTATGGACCACATGATATCAAAGATTGCAAGTGTCCTGAAATGCTTGTTTTTCATGTGGCAAGGTTGAACACAACCATTGGTTTTGTATCGAGAGATTCTTCTTCGAAAGAGTTCTTCCACAGATTTTAAGGAGCATGGTCAGCCAGTTGTTCAAGGAAAATCATATAGGACGATCTCAGGGTCAAGGATAGAGAGCCCCATGTAAGGTTTATGCCCTCCAACATAAGGATACATCTAGGGTGAATATTGTTGCAGGTAAGCTCTCTATACTCATGTATGGCGTATAAGTAATCTTTGCTATTGTTACAAATTTTTCATGAATCTCTAGACCATTGTATTTGTATGTAATGAGTGTGTTGAATGTATGCTGAAATGTTTGTTTTTAAACATACTTTTAGGAAATGGCGTTTAGTCTACCACATGGAGATTAGTTTATGTACAAGTTTGAAGTGTAAGGTAGTAATTGCCAAAGAAAGTAGAGAAGAATCCAATTATTAAATTGAAAGTTTGTATAAGAGTGGAGAAAATTCTTATATTGTGATTAAAGATGTCTTTATTGATAATTAAAGTAAAATTTGAGGTAACATATATCAGTAAGAGAAAAAATGGTTAGAAAGGTAAAGAATGTGACTAGTGAAATGAGAGAAAAGTAAACGATACTATTGAGATAAGATGATAATATTAAAGGTACTGAGTAAGCAAAGGTTCTAAGGTAAAAGATGGATGGCTAGAATTGACTAGAAAGAATTGGTAGTATAACCGAGAGACATGAAAAGAATGAAAGTAAGTAAGGAAGACCATTTTGAAGAATGGAAGTAAGTGAAAAAGATGATGTTGAAGACTAGATGGGAAGAATTGGATAATCAATATAAATAAGAGAATAGTTGAATCTTATAAATATATGAATGTATAGGTGAAACAACAGTTGCAATAAGGAAATGTGATCTTATTGAGTGTAAGATATGAGAAATCTAAGGATGATGAACAATAATGACATCTGAACTAATATATTATGACGAGTTTTAGGATGAATCTTAGAAAAGTACATATGAGACCAAATATATAAATCATTATATAAGGTAGTAATACAAGATTTGGAAGACAATTGGAATAGTACAAATGGTAAATGAAAATTGTGGATTAATTATGATATCTAACAATAGTAAAGTGTATATATATATATATATACATATATATGATTAACCAATAGAGATATAGATGTTATAATCATCTGAAATAATAGAGTAATGTAAGGTTTTGATCATTAGAGTTAGAGTTGAAAAATCTTAAATTTCATCATTTGAGTTTTTTTATTGTTATTTGAAAAATTATAAGGTGACTACATCCTAAAAAAGTTTCAATGGAAATGGTGGTAATTAGAGGTAAGGTATAATAGTCAAATAGTGTTAATTAGTTGGATTGAATTTTCTGCAGTACAGTTTTGGAGATGTAATGATTGATTTATGAACTAAAAAATAAAAGTATATAATCAAATGAGATCTTTTATTGAGAAGTAGATTTGATAGTTATAGAAGGATACTAAATTTAAGTGAAGAACAATTACTCAATATTGGGGTAATGAATGGATTTGTATGGTAAAAATTTTGGAGACAAAGTGCAATAGTAATCTAGATATCAAATAAATATCGGAACGTTAGGAGCATTGATGTCAAAGGACAAGTTAGAAGTTATCCGATGATTTTAAAAGTTTACCTAAGGACATAAGAATTAATTTTTAATTCTCATGTATATATTGATGGAAAATATAAGAAAAAAATATTGGTGCAAGCCTCGGAAAATTTCAGTAAATTATTCTACGGTGAATTTCTAAAATAAACCCTAAAAATCACTCCAAATTAAAACCGAACTTTGACTAGTCCTAAATCATGAACGAATCTGGAAATCTCTTAATCTTGAGGAAAATAAGAAACCTTAAAAACAAAATAAGAACTCAACATACTTCAATTCCAAAACCACTACGTACGATAAATTCTATATTTAACTCCGACTTATAAAATCGGGTAATAGAGAACCAAAAATCAAATTATTAAAAAGCAAATAACGATTAACCTTCGGAAATGAAACTCAAGTCAAGAATTCTGAAAACGTTAAGAGATATTAAATACTTACAAGAATGAAATTTAAGATAAATTTCTCAAATCAAATATGTTGTATAAACATAAAATATCAGTTTCCAAATTGGCAAAGATCTAAACCAAAAAATCACCCGAAAACCCTAACTGGAATGCAATAGCCTAAGTTCGGAAATCTAGCGCCCCTAACCCTAGAGGCTGAGGCGTAGCTAAATATGTAGAATAACTTGTAATAATATAAGTTTGCTCAAAAATATTAGATTGGTAAATTTTTGACCTATTTCGAACCCGTTCGGATACAGACTTCGAAAAGCATGTCCTGGGGCTCGAGATATTAAAAATACCAATAGTTCCGTTAGACTCGTAATTTCATAAGATTTCCAAATATTTCTGTTATAAAATTTTTGGGTTTTAAAAGTTACAGTTATAACCTTTTTATCTGTATTTCATTACTACCAGTAATTAATTAGTCTTTCACACTATTCAATTTTATTTCATTAGAAAATTTTATCATTCTTATTAAGCCTTATATCTTTAAATAAATATTTTATATATTATAGAAAATTTTGTTTTTCTAAATTATAGTTAGTTTGGGCTTATACGGGATCAAATTCTGTTTAAGACCCCATACTAAAAATAAAATAAATTAATTTAATAATTAAAAAATATTTGAAAAATATTTTTATTTTCATAAAATAATTTTTTAGAATTTTTCGGGTTATAAAAATATCATTTATATCTCATATTCGCGTATTTTGATCATACCGGTAACATATTTGTTAAAATACTAAAATAATTTAAATAATTATTTAATTTTAATTATGAAAAATCTGCTACAAATATTTGGAATAAATTTTCTAATTTTATTTTATTTTATTAAGAAAGTACTTTTTCAACCCATACCTTCAAGTGCACCTTACACATATCACTTCCTTTTCACTTCAATCTTTCTACACTTTGTCCCATACTTCATGGCAGATTTTTCCCTCCTTTATGGCTGCCATTGTCCTTTAATTTACTCCATTTTGACTAAATTAATTATATTTCACTCATTCTTAAAGAAGCTACATTATACATTTATTACACAATTCAATTTCAAGTCAAAATTCAAACAATTTTCTCTCTCCTCTCTCTCCCTAAATCACTTGCAGCTCCTCCCCATTGTGGTTGCCCTTGTTTTATTTTTTTCTTCTTTATTACAATTAATACACTCATTTTCTCTCTCTCCTTCATTTACTCCTTCTTTCCTTTTTCATTCCTTAGCTTTTTCTCTCTCTTTTTCCTCTCTTTTTCCTCTCTTTTCTTCTTCATATTGTTCTTGTTTCTTCAAGAACACAAGCTGCCCCCTTCTTCTTCCATGAGCTCCCACACATATTTTTGAAGATTTTTAAGTAAAATTCCTTCTTAAAACTTCCATAAGTGATATAGGTAAAGTGTAATGAGAGTTTCATGCATCAAATGACCTTCCATAAGCTTAAAAGCTTAGAATGATGATGCCAAAATGAAACACTCCTCTTCTCCATTATTATTATCTTGTATCATTACTATTTTCTTGTTTAAAGTTGTTATATTTTGTAGATCTAACTTTTTGTAACTTTGATTTTTGTTTATGCCATAGATCTTGCTATTTGAGTTATTATTTTTGTTATTTCTTATTATTTATGCATATATTCCTCATTCACATGTGTTCATGCATTCAAAACTAATGTAGTAAACTAGATCTAGTGTTTTGAGTTCATAAAATGCATTAGACTTTATTTTATGTTCATGGATAACTTGTAGTAGCATGATGATAGTAGGAATGTTTTAGAAAATTCAAGATCTATTTTATTTTCAACAAAAATAATTTTTGAAAATTCAGATGAAAATGGAATCATATTTAGAAAAGTTGTTTTTCAACTTCAAAATGTGTATTTTTCATTTAAAATGAAGGGCTTAGGGTATAGATACTATAAATGAAAGATTTTGATGAGTAAAGTTTAGATCCATGAGTTTATAGTTTACTATCATGGGTTTCTTTAGATTTATGTTCATATTAAGAGTAGATCTTGGTTTTGAACTTAAACAAAAATAGTGAAATTCGTATTTTGGCAAGACCCCTATTTAAAAACCACTTTCTAAGTGTCAAAATAAAGTTTTTACTTGAGATAATAAAGGCTTAATATATGTATATCATCAAGACTTCTTTTTACAAGAATCAAAGTTGATTTTCAAAAGTTATTTTCAAAATAAAAATCTCATTTTCGGATTTTGGCCAAAGCATATTTTAAAAACATGTTTTCCATCTCAAAAATGAAGTTTTTAATCAAGATATGGAAGGCTCTTAAGATAGGATATGTAAGGGATGGATTTTCATAAGTTTAGATAGATTTTATCAAAAGATATGTCCAAAAATGAATTTTGTAAATTCGGATCTCAACCAAAACCAATTTTTAAAACCCATTTATCAACTCCAAAACTCATGTTTTATGTGAAAAATTAAGTATATAGGTAATAGGTATCATTAAGTAGTGATTTTTATAAGTTGAAATGAGTTTTGATGAGATTAATGTATAAAACAAGAAATATAATCAAGATGGGAAATTTTGAGTTAGTAGTCAATTTGTGAAATTCGTAATTTTGAATGAAGGCCATAAGAACACCAATTATCCAAGCTCAAAATAAAAAGTTTTATGTAATGAATGGAGTCCTTAAGTAATAGGTATCATAAAGTCTTAAATTTTAATGCATTAAACAAGTTTTTTCCAAAGGAATTATTCAAAAAGTGGATTTTCTAAAATTCAGATTTTTAAGTAAATCCTATTTGAAAACCTAATTGCAAAGTGTAAAATGCAAATTTTTGTGTAAGAATGAAGTCCTTAGTGGTTATGTATGATTGAGCCCTAATTTCCTAAATATCAAATGATTTTTACTTAAAGAAATCACTCAAAAACTAATTTTTACAAAATTCGGATTTTGGAATCAACCCTACTTGAAAACATGTTTACAAAGTGCAAAATGAAATTTTTTATGTAGAAATGAAGGTCATAGGTAATAAATATAATGAAAACTCAATTTTAACAAAAATAATTATATTTTCTTAAGAAATAAATCCAAAACAAATGGAAATGAGAAAAGTTAGGAAACTAGTATTCTTAAAAGTAGTTATCCTTGAAGTCTTATAATATCAAGAGTTATAAAATTTCCTTTTAGCAAAAATAGTCAAGATCATGCATACATTAATCTCATCTCATGTCATTCATGTTAGGAAATCACTCATATTGCATGTATAGCTAATTTATATAGTAGGAACATTACAAACATTTATAAAACTATTTTTTCGGAAATTGAAATTGTTAATTCCCTAATCTGATCCGAACTTTTCAAAGCTTCAAAGTTTTGAAAACTTGAAAATAATATTAGAATTAGATAGATCTTTCGAAGTAGATAGAAATCGATATAAAATTTGCGAAATTCCGATTTAAAATGACCAAGTTATGGCCGTTTTAAGTTGGAATTTCTGTTTAGAACGAGAATTGCTAATGTGATAGTTTGTATAAGATCGTTTGGATTAGTTTGAGTTGAAATAATTATCAGAGTATTTCTTCCTTTTTAGGTGATCTCGAAATCGATGATTCCCTACCACCGAATTACTATTACTAAAAGACCTGTGATCCAATGGCCGAATGAGTTTTCTTCTTATTTTGTTACCTTGTTTGTGCTTATAGGTAGTTGCATTAGAATTATAGGAACAAGATAAAAATCAATATGAATGGGGATGGGATATATGATGAGACTGTGATGACTGTATGCCAAGGAATACTAAAGCATATCAAAACCACGACTCGATTGGATAACTGTACTGTTCACATTATTTCTGTTATGTGTATGATATTGGTTGGTCACTCTAAAGAAAGCATGAATATTTTGACCTAAGAAAAAAAAATAAATTGGTCATGCATCGCATCGGACATATTGCATTTGGTAGCATGCTACTCCTATGTAGGTCGATCGGTATTGTCACGCCCCATAGGGTACCCTAAATGTAACAGTCCGCCACATACCATATAAGATTCCCGAATTACTGCCTTAGTCTTTCAAGAGCCTTATATAAATGTAAGGCGTACCTTTACACACAATAGAGTACAAGTCCAAATGGAGATAAAAGCTTAATTTGGCATGCATTAGCAGTAGGATATAATTCATGAGACATACATAAATATTACATAATCTAAGGGGCATTCCCTCGCAAAAAAATAATTAACGGTCTTATACAGTCATCCAAGTCTTAGAAGTTTCCTATGGAAGTCTAAAACATAAATTCCAACTTCTAGGGAAAACTCCTAGCTTCTGTACCTATTCGGCTGGGTCACGTCGCCTAAGCCACAAATGGGAAAGCTGCAAAAGGAATGGACTGTAGGGACGTAAGCTAACTAGCTTACTGAGTGTAATCTTCCACAATAACATTCATGTCACAACAATTCAAGCAAGTTATTAATCAAGCAAGTGTATGCATCAAACACGTGAGTTCAACATACATATGACCAACCAGAAATCATATGTGGATGGAATTGCGCCCTCCATCCCAGGTTAGCAGATTAATGACTACTGCGGTACTAACAATATGCCATTTATGATTCACGGTTAACCTACGATTATTCGATGTCGTTTATGGTTTACGACTAACCTACGATTATTCGATGTCGTTTATGGTTCACGACTAACCTACGATTATTCCATGTCGTTTATGGTTCATGACTAACCTACGATTATTCGATGTCGTTTATGGTTCACGACTAACCTACGATTATTCGATATCATTTATGGTTCACGATTAACCTACAAATGCTAATGCTCCTTCCCTTTGTGATATGCACATGTCAATTTAGCATTAGTCCAAGTAGTTGATTAAGCCATTTTACTTAGGCGATCAAACAATTTTTCAGACAATCCATCATAGCTAACTACACAACCAAAGTTTATCACCCGGTTTCGATATTCTTAATTGGAGTTCTCACATCATCATCAATCATATAAATTTCCCATTAATCCCCATCATTCATATTCCATTTATTTGACCTACTAGTGCACTACTTTACAAGCACATACAATAAATGAATCGGGAAGAAAAACTCACTTCGCCATTGGTTCGCCTTTCTTCTAGTAATAATAATCCGGAGGCAAAGAGTCACCATCCACGGGTTCACCTATTCATATAAGAAATACCCTAATAAGTATTCTACCATCTTAGGATTCTAAAACTCTAAGAAAACTTAGTGAAATCGAAATTCGCGTCATTTTCGAAGTTCCGTTTTAAAATGGCCATAACTTGGTCGTTTTAAGTCGGAATTTTGCAAATTTTATATCGATTTCTATCTACTTCAGAAGAGCTTTCTAAATATGAAGTTTAAATCAAGTTTTGAAAATATCTAAGCCTCAAAATTGAGGGATCAGATCTATACAGCGGGTACATCGATTCCAAAAATGTGGTTTTCATGAATGCACTTGAGATTCCTAAGTACAAAATGAAACTAAATGCAATGGTAATGATTTTCCCTATCATGAATGTCATGGTATGAACTCTAATGAGCCTAAGTTCTTATAGCTTCTTAGATTTAAAGAATTTAAATAAACTTTTTCTTAGAAAACCATTTCATGCTATTGTTTAACAAGTGAGTTTACTACACTTGGTCACACCTACATATTACAAGGATTTTCTTTAGGAAAACTTCACTTTATTTAAAGAATTTTTGACCCTTATGTTAGTTATATCCTAAGGCCTTTATTTCTTTAATAAAATCCTCATTTATAAACTTTTAAGTAGGTCTTCTACAAGGGGGTTTCCAAAAATCCGAATTTAGAAAATTCCATTTTCAAGTTGATTCCTTTAGGAAAAATGTATTTTATACTCAAAACTTTAAGTATTTATTATACCTATACCCTAAGAACTTCATTTATTTAAGAAAATACCATTTTTGAAGGTGGAAAAATAGTGTTTTCTAACCATACATCCATTATTACGAATTTTGTCTTCATGACTTTTAGCTCAAAACTTCTATTGGACTTCATTTCTTGTTTCCAACATTTTCTTTAGTAAAATCTCATTTAGACTCATGAAATATATCACCAAACATTATCTATTACCTATAGGCTTCATTTTTCTTGAAAAAGATATGTTTAGAAGTTGATAAAAGTGTTTTTATCCTAGGTTTCTAAAGTCATCCGAATTTACACAAGTTCATTTCTTGAAAAGTGTTTTCCTTTTTGACTTTATTAACTTATCTACCCATAAATCTATATACTAAGAGGGTTATTTACTAAAGACAAAAGCATTGAAGACTATTACTGCACATAAACACAAAATAATGATGAGATCTTAAATGCCTACATGATTATGAGTAGTAAAATGATAGATCTATTATTTCATATGCTTAAATGAGTTTTGAAAACATAAAAACTGTATTTTTATAAAAGATCTTTTGTTTAAAATACTTTTTTGATGGATAAACATAAAGCTTTTGGCATGAAAACTCCTTTAGATGCTAGATCCACTTTGTAATGGTTCGGTATTCTTGTCTTGATATTTCATTGTCCCTACCAAAAGATCATGGGGACATTTGGTTGAAATATCCAAGAATCACTTAGCCATAACAAAGATCTAAGGGTGGAAGGGGTAAAAGTTTACTTACTTGAAGTGTAATGGAAGATGAAAAGAAGAAAGGGAAGTTGTGTGTGTGTGTGTGTTGGGGGGGGAGGGGCCTTGAAACTCACGGCCAAAGAGGGGAAAATGGGAAGGATTTGAGAGTTTTTATACTTTGTAAAAGTTGAAAAGTGAAAGAATGAGGAAAGAGAGAGAAAGAGTAGTATATATATGGATTGGGATTAAGTTAAATGAAGAAAGAAAAATTGCAAATTGAAGCATGGAGGGGGAGGCTTTTCACGCCGGTTTTGGGGAGCTTGTGGGGGAAGGAGATTTGATTTGTTTCATTTGATTTGCCTTTGATTTGAATTATGTACCAATTGTCATAAATTGTCTTAATTTTTAAGTGACAAAAGTTATTTTAGAAAGGTGATTGATTGAGTGATGGTAAGGGTTGAAATTGTAGAGTGTGCTAAAAGGTAATATAGGTGGTACTTGTGAATAGTGAAGAATAGTAGACAAGACAATTTGATAACCGGAAATACGAATAAAAAGGCTATAACTGTATTTTTCATAAACCAGAAAATTATGAAAAATATATTTTTGAAATCCTTATTTTATTTCGGTTCAAATGAGTACTCATAAGTAAATTTTTTAAATTCTAGTTCCGGGGCATGTTTTTCTATAATTGGTCTCGGGATGACCCGGAATTGAAAATTTCTTAAAATCTGATATTTTCTTGGTTTGAAATATAATTAAGAACTATATTCAAGATTAAATTTTCTTATAAAAGTTTCTTAATTGGAAATCGAGGAAAAGCCGAAATTAGGATTCCTAGTTCTCACTCTAGACTTGAACTATTCCGGTTTAGGGTTTTGGTTTCCGGTTCTAGGGTTATCTTGGCTACTTGAAAAATCGGGGTTTACAGGTATGGTCCACTGATTGCTTGTTTGGATAACAAGGGTGGTATCAGAGCTCATTCATGGGAACTAAGGCGCATCGGGGATGCATTCCATATGTGAGCCTAGCCGAGTCGAGTGTTATGAGCCGAGGGCTTGGGGACTAGCAGCGGTCGTGTAGACTTCAATACAATCCCTAACCCAAGATACGGAGGGCGTAAATCCGTTCTGTGTGTGGGTTCTGGATACTCATACACAATTGTTTGCTCACGTGTTTGTTCATGCATAGCATATAGTTGATTATAACTTGCTTGTTATGGTACGAAATTAAGGGAATTCTCACTAAGCTAGTGTAGCTTATACCCCGATAGTTGTTTAAATGAACAGGTTATCTCAAGAGTGCTAAGTGGGGACCAAGATAGTTGGAGCCAAACATGACTTTGGAATTTTGGTAATAAATAAGAATATTAGAAGTTATCAGCCAGGTTTTATGATTTGCCTTGTAATAGTTTATGTAGGGAAGTCTATGGATGAATGTGATTGAAGTTTAATGATTTGAATTTTGAAGTGTAGTGATTCGTATATGAAACGTAGTGATTTGTATCTAAAGTATAGTAAATTATTTTTCCTTTACATTGTTACTCAAGTGTACTAATATAAAATGTATCTCTCTAATGTGTCTCGTCTATGTGTTAGACGCCTTGTACATAGTATGGAAGGCTTCGCGTGACTGAGATGGTCATTCTTAGGCTTTAATATTGTGTACGGCGGACTGCCACGTTTAAGGTACCCTTTGGGGCATGACAATTGGAGATTGAGAAAACATATTGGAAGTAGTAGGGTTAGTTAATGAGTATTTTGAGATTGGATGAATGATATGTAAGTGATGTAAATTATTTATGATATGGAACAATAAGGATAAAAACTAATTTGAGTCAATAGTAGTAAAAGTGACATAGTGACATTTGGAGCTCCAAGCTAATATAAGATTTGACCTTTGAAATTTCAATTAGAAACTATAGTTATAAGATTCACAGCTTTCTAAACATCACTCGAGGAATTGAATTGGAGATTTAATATGAAATACCCCAAATCTTCAACTAAAATAGAAATTGGTTTTAGATAGATTTAAATGAACTATAGGATTTAATTATACAAGTTGACATAATGAGATTAATGATTAATTAAGTTGAAATTGAGATTTTGGATTCCTAATTCTCTAAACAAGTCATTAAAATGTTTAGAGGATTCATAAACTCTTGATTCTTAGCCTAAATACTAATTCCTAAATCTTAACAAAATTTGAGTTCATTTGTTTGTCTTAAACTAACAGTTCTTAAACCCGAACTTAAATTAAATATCTTTTATCCAAAATAAATTTTTAAATTAAGTTCTTACTTTAAGTTCTTAATTTCTAAAATAATGGTTCAAAAATCATTTCCTAAATATTTGTAGAACTAAAGATATTGATATGATAGTTCTAAACCTATACCTAAATCCTAAAATATCCTAAATAAACCTATCCTCTCCTTTTACTTTTTCCTCCCCCTGCCATTCCTTTTTTTTAACTATTTACGTTTTCTTTCTCTTCTTTTTCTTCTTCTTCTTTCTTCTCTCAAAATTAAATACATGAGTCTCAATTTCAAGAAGAGAAATCAATTAGAAGTAGCTCCAACAAGAAGAAAGAAGAGAAGTTTCATGTATTCCAAAAGCTAAGTTTTCTAGTTCAATTCATATTTGTTTTATTTGTTGTTTGCTTATCTAATTGATGAATTGATGTTGAATGGAGTTGGAAGTGCTGTTTACATTTGTATATGTTGGACTAATGTTGTTGGGAGTTGAGTTGTGATGAAGAAGATGATGAATAGTGAAGTTGAGTTTTGTTGAAGTAGTTGGAGTTGTTTGATGTAGTTAAATGAGTGTAGAAGTGTTGTTTAGACTTGATATGGATAGTATATAGCTTTTATGAAGTTTTGATTGAAGTAGAATGTGTAAAAGTTTAATAAAATGAAGTTTGAAAAACAAGAAAAATTCCTAACTCAAGGGAAACCATGAATCACAGGCATGATTCAAGCCTTGGTAGGCTCCAGTTGGACAAATTTCATGAATCACGAGCATGGTTTTGAGAGAAAAAGCTCTGTTTTGGAAAGTTTTCATGAATCACGGTCGTGATCCATCCCTTGGTAGCCTCGGGTTGGTCAAAACTTTGAAACTCAAAAATCACGGTCGTGATTCTTTGCTCAAAAACCATTTTATGACAACTTTCCAAAAATCATGGCCGTGACTCACATTTTCATTGATGCAATACTATTTTGTATTTTAATCATAACTTTTTCATCCGACCTCCAATTGAGGTGATTCAAGTTGTATTGGAAATTTAAAAAGAGATCTACAACTTTTATGTTTTGAGTTTTTGCAAATTCTGAAAGTATCACTTCTGAAATTTCACTTCTTTCCAACTAATACATTTTCCAAGCAAAGTTAAAAACTTGTTTTTATTGTGAAATGTGTTTTTGCTTAGGAAATGGATCTTTTTGAGCTAAAATGAGATAGATAAATGATATTTGATGTGTCATATGAGTTAATTGATATAAATCAACATGAGTTTAGTAGATTTGTAGATTTAATTAATATTTTGGATTAAATATAGAAGTTAACTATAAAAATAAACTTAGTTGATAATTCTATGATCAATTTGGCTAAATGAACTAGACTAAGCTAAAATGAATTAGATTTTTTAAGTTTAATCAACTTGACCTAGAAAATGAATTAAATAACTAATTCTAATCAATTTGGTTAAAGTTAAGTTAAAATGGGTTAATAGCTAATAATTAGCTTAGATGAATGAATTAGGATGACTTTGAATAATATGGGGAATATGTTGTTTCAAATGTGTGTTTACTTAGAAAATGAATGTTTTTGGTTTATGAATTCTTTGTTAATGCTTTTGTAATAAAACACTCTAAATAAAGAGAAAAGAAATTTTTTGACAGACAAAGGAGAACTGTCCATATTTTGGCGGGGCGATCTTCGCAACCATAGTGGGGTTCCAAGCTAGTGTCTGGTCAAATGGGGTTAATAAAAGTTTGAGAAAGTGAATGATTAGTTTAGTTAGTTTCTTATACGAGTTCTTTCCTTAACAGAAAGTGGATATCTGACATATCTTCTGAGGCGGTTTCTGATCTATCTTCTGAGATAGCTTCTACCTCTATTTGTATTTCATATTCAAGGTACGCAGTAACTTGTGTGATGATTGATAGGATAGGCATCCTAAATGGATTAAGAACTTAAAGACGGCTAAATAATTGATGAGTTTTGGTTGTGTTTTATGTCGTTGAATCAAGAATCGGGGAGCGACAGCCTTGTCATGATGCAATGGCATGGTAGTTTAGGCACTTAGCCCAATCCTTTGTCATGATGCAATGACTCAAATCCATGATGCAATGGTGGTTTCTTTTATTGGCTAAGTGGGTAGCTAATAGGGTTAGCTGTATCGGTATATTCTTTACTTAGGCTCGGGAGGAAATAATATGTTTTAGTTCACATGTATGGGACCGTTGAACTAATTGATGTTATAGACCGGGATAAGTGGAGTGTATAAAGGAGTGTGAACCCTAGATGATGCTATTAATATTCTTTATCGGTTAGATATAGGAGATATAGATAGCTAGTCTATCGATATCAACCTCCTGAGCAGCTGGTGTTACTGAGGACCCCCAGATTCCCACTGGCTTGTTATGGAGTGTGAGTGCTCCATTGTTGATTTGTTTATTTTAATGAAGAGATAATAACTTGTGGATTGATGCATTGCATTTAGTTAAGCTTGCGTGCCACTCCATGTGTGATTATGTTACTATGTACTGGGCTTCGGCTCATCCTTGTTGTTGTTATTCTTTTTACAGGTTTTGTTGTTGATAAGATGATGTTGATGAAGTTGATGATGATGAGTTATTGTTGTTGATGTGATGATGTTTGTCTCGGGCATCGGGCGAATTTGATGATTTGGGAGATGAGTGAAATGGAATAGGACCGAGATATATTTGTATTTTGTTTCTTCTTTGTTTTGTTTTATAGAGACTGGATTTATTTATATATTGTATTTTCTTTTAAGGGTTTGTTAATGCCCAAATGTTATTAAATAATTATCTACCCTTAAGAGTAAATCATAAAGTGTTTTTTTTTTTTTTATATATAAAGTTAGTTTTTTTAGAAAATTAGTTTGCTCTGTAAGGAGTAGAAATTTATAAGTCGTTTTATAAAATTTGATTTTCCGCTGCCAAATCCAGTTATTTGAAAATCTAACTAAACGATTTCTTAGATTAAAATTGGTTTAGTAATGTTCAACATAAACACCTTCTTTTAAGACAACCTTACGTATAATTCGTAAGAGTTGTACGTGGTTGGGGACTTGATGTACTTAATTTGAGAATTGAGCATGTCGGGTCTTTACATAATAAAATGAGGTCGAGGCAAGATTTCTGGATGGATATTGTTAATATTCAAGAGGTATGTCATGAAGTAACAGAGGAAGTGAATCTAATTTGAGTGGTGAAAGTTAAGAATTAAGGAGATGTCAATAGAATTATATTCTAGTTAGAAGATATAATCATGAAGATGTGTCAATATGGTGTGAAGAATCAGAAATAAGAAGAAAATAAAATGGGTGGCAAAGAACTTATGGACACATGGATAAAAAGGAGATAATGATTAGGGTAACTTTCAAGGACGAAAGTTCTCTTTAGGAGGGGAGATATGTAATATAAAAATAAATAAATAATAGTAAAGGGTAATATTGTAATATAAGGTTGTCTAAGAGGGTATTTTTATCATTTAATAGATGGAATTGGACTCGAGGATGTTTTTACACAGAATCGGGAGAGGAGGCACAAGGTCGGCTCTAAGCTGCCGGCCTTGGTGGCGAAAGGCACCAGCTTTATGGCCAGCTTATAATGCAAATTTTCATCCTTTGTTTCTAAGCCGCCCTTGAGCCACCATCCTTATACCAGCCTATATTTTCATGAAAAATAACATCTTTTCTTTATGTGCTAGGGTTTTCTAATTCCTATATATAACCCTAGGTCTTTAGTTCCTTCCTTACATCTTGTCCTAAGCGTAAACCCTAGGTGATTGGGTTCTTCCCTTGTCTTTTAAGTGATCTTTTAGTATGAATCTTCTATTAAAAGTTGTGATTGGTGTTTTGGTCTTACAATCAAGAAGGTATGAAATTTGAAGCTTTGGTTATGTTTGAATTCATTCAATTCTTGTTATTTTAAAGATGAGATCTTTCCTGATAGTGGATATATTATTGATTGAGGATTTTAGGGTAAGGGTTTAATTATTAATATGAAATCAAATTTTGATTTGATATATGTTGATGGTCAGGACTATGGTGAAGTTAAGGTTTATAATTTTTAGAAGGATTTGTTGATTTTGAAGTTATGGAAACAAAACAGGTTCGACCTTACCTTGCTTGTTGTGTTGTGTTGTAGGATTAGAAAATAAATTGATTAAATATTATCTAGCATATTACTGAAAGTGTGCTGCTTGTGTTTGGCTTTGGTTAATAAAAAAACCACATAGAGTGTGATACTAACGTGGCGCTTTGATGATCCTTGTGTGTTGTTGTCCCTAGTAGAGTCGCACTTGGAGATGATTCCGGTAGATTAGGAGTCGTGCAAGCTTAATTATGGTATGCAATGTTGGGTAGATTACATCTAACACTAATATATGTATATAAAAGTATTTCATATAAAACTTGTTTTTATGGATTCATGAGTTACTTCAGGTTTATGACTTGTTGCAAATAGTTCTAAACTATGTTGGTGGTTGGCTAATCAAAGGTAATAAACTGTGTTTGCAGCATTAGTTAATAGGGTGTACATGATGTTGCATGATGCCTGTTCATGTGCATATGTTTGTGGTTTGACGTAATGATCATTTTTGCTCTTTTTTTTTTATTTTTTCATGTACAGGTGAAGATGATATTATTTATGACTTATCTAGGTATGATCTATATGTTGATCATGGGGATGACGATAGTGGACTTGACTATCTAGGTGAGGACCTGTAGATCTTGAGCATGGGAATTAGGAGAGAGATATTGAAGATCTTTATGAAATTCTGTTTGAGAATGTTATCAGCTACCAAAGACCTTATGAGACTAGTTTATTAGGTTTCATTAAATTTTACTTGGTTTTGATAAATGAAGTTTTGGATTCTAATAGTTCGTATTTTCAAAGAGTTCATTTTATGTGATGTTTTAAAGTAACCATGTGTGCGTTTTGGTGATTATCTTTTGATATATTTGTGTATTAGTATTTCATAGCCTTGACGTGTTCTTATGAAGAGAATGATTCATGACGGGTTGTAATGCCTTCAGGTTACGACATTACAGACTCCATTCAACAAAGCAATAGGCAGATTTGATCTCGTGATTTGCCATAAAAGGCATCATAACTTTACCACTGCATTGGGATAGAAAAAAATCTTATAAGGGTGCATTCTAGTAGTATTAATAGCAGCATATGGTTTTTTTCTTTGTCATCATTTACACCATTCATTTATTTAGTTTTTTTTTGGGAGGGGGGTCGGGGTCCTAATGGGCTCCCTGTGGGTCCGTCCTTGGGTACGACATCTTAGATTGACCCCCTATTAAGCTTCTTTTCTTGAAGTAATCGGTTATCTATAAATATGAGTTAAATTAAATTGTGGAAGAGACCATGGGAGTGATAAAAGATTGAAAGATGATAACACACAATAGCGGATAAGTATTAATATATATTAAATAAGTAGTAAAAATAGTTTATAGTTTTTATAAAATTACTTGTATAATAACATTTGACTAATAATTATAAGTAACAAATCATTGCATGTTACGCATCATGCTCAAATGAATATTTTCGTGCAGTGTTCATGTACAGGAAGGTATGTACCTCCAACTTTGATCATGCCTTCCACTAAAGTGCAAACATCATTGCATATCCGAACTATTAGTCATATCAAGTTTTGTTTGACTAACAATGGGTGCTGTAAAAACCTTTTCATTGTGTTGTGAAATAAACTCATTGCGTATTACATATAATACGTATAGACACGTGATGCATAAGTTATAATAAAATTAAAATTTTAATATGCATAATAGTAAATTAATTTGTTTCCTAATTATTTACCACCTATAATTAATACACTCTAAATTTTATTAGTATTTATAAAATGATAAATAGCAAGATATACAATACGTAGTGTGTAACATGCAATGCAATCACTTCTTGTTACTTCATAGTACTCACAAACGATGAATCCCTTTCGCTGCTATTTTCCCCTGTTGAGCCTTTCCGTGAAGTTTCATCATTCGCCTTAGCTCACATGTCTCTTTCTCTCTCCCTACCCCTTTGTTAAAGTTTATGTAGCTTTTGTTAGGAAGTTTTAAGAACCGTCCGTTTTACAGATGTAAGTATCAATTCATTGAACTTCTCCGACAACTACCAAATAGGAATAATGCCACTAAAGGTGACTCACCCAAAATTAGTGAGCTACCCCTTTAAATGATCCAATACTGGAAACTAGCAAAACCAACCACTATACATCTTTTAATGCAACAATAGTACATTCACTTTATGAATCCTGCCTATGTAATTGTGTTTGCTTTACAACCTAGTGCCCACTTCCAAGTGAAAAGCGACTCCAAAAAGTTAATGTAATATTTCACCTAATATCGTCTTTCATTTGTTTCGCTATTTTAAAATTATTTTTTCTCTCAAGTGCTTGAGTGAAGTCTGAAATCCAGTTCAAAAGCTAATTTGTGAAGTTGATTCCTCACTTAATAAGATTATACGTTCAGAACTCAACTTATGTGTAGTCAATGAATTTGTGTGGATTGTCATAATAGAGATGATACCTATTAGTTCCAAGGTGAATTTGAGTATAAATGTTTATATGTAAAGCATACGGAGAAATATAATTAAGTTCTACACATGAAGCCTATATGTCAATTGTCAAGGGATGATCACCACAGAAAGGTATCATAAGTATAAAAACAGAGGATATACATATTTTTTTGTTTAGGACGGGAACTGCATTTCAGGTTAGATTATAATACATATGAAAGTTCTTTCATTACATAATTATGTACATTACCTTTTAGAGCCTTTTGGTATTTATGTCTACTATTTGATTTAAATTACATTAATATGTTTCGGTCATATTTCTCAAAAGACTTTCCATTTAAACTGCACAAGTATGTTTAGCTTTTGGAGTTCACTTTCGGCAAATTTAAATCATGTAACGATGGAGTCAAATTTCTTATTACGATAGTTTGCTACGTTCATAAATTATAAAAAAACTTTAATTAGAGGATCCGTCATCAGAAGATCCACAGAATGCATAGCATGCAATGACTGTACGTGAAAATTGTTCACATGAAAGTCTTGTATGGATTTTATCAGATGTGCATGATTTTAATTATTTACATATGTTGTTTTGTATGGGATATGAAAAACATAAGTTACACGTCTGTTAAGATCCACGTAAAGCTCATATTTAAATGTACGGTTAGTGGTTTTTACTATTAGAATTTTATTTTATTTATTATTATTAATATTTATAAGAGTCCTATTTTATTATTTTGCACTTATATTCCATCCCAAGGTTTATGAAAACGGTTTTGTTTCTTAAGAAAAAGGGTAAGAAGATTGATTAATTGAAACCTCTTAAGTTTGTTACTCTTTTATGAATCTATCAATTCTTATAAATTGTGACACAAAAAAAAAAAAAAAAAAACCTTAAATCTTATCAATTCACTTTCAGCGAAGTCATTTTAAATATAAATTTTGCAATAAAAAACATTTTTCTCAAAAAATCTCAATTATTCATAGACTTATAAGAGATTTTCAAATTCATATATGCTTCACCAATGGAATCCGCAATGGATTACTAATAGATTAATGAAAAAAAATTCTATTGTTGCAAAGTCGCAAATCTATCTCTAATTTTTTTGCAATATATATGAAATTTTAATATCATATTTTTTTTCTCAAATCCTATTGTAATTCTATTTTAGTAAATTAATAATATAAACATAATTTTTAGAAACAAATTTATCTATTCTCATGTATAGTGGTATGCTTGAGTTGTGGTGGAGTAAAAGGTAGTTACACACTTGATCTACTTATTTTTGTCAATACCTCCATTAGGATTGCTGCAGTACCGCATTTTTATTTGGTACCCTCAATTAAGTGTGTTGCCAAAGATAGATAGTCCTTTGCTAGACTACTGTCACACCGCAAAAGGTACCATAAACATGATAACCTGTCACGCTTAATATTAAGAATTAAGTTTAACAACCTTAGTCATCCTAAAAGTTTTGATATCCGGTGTAAGAAGTACTTTCACGATCGTAGCGGACCAAATTTTGGATTAAACCATTTAAGCAGTATACATAATAGCAATTAAGAAAGTAAATCATAACAGTAAAATCAAGGTTCTTAAAAGATATATAAAGAGTCTTACAAACATTAAGGGACATTCGCCTATAAAACATCTAATTCTATCAAAGTCCGTTTATATTTTTGAATTTCTACTTGGAAATCCATTTCTACTTTTAATTCTTAAATTCTAACCAAAAGATCTTGGCACCAAAAGGTATTACTTGGGTAAAGTATCCCCTAGGCTCCAACCAAAGATATGAGTACTACAAGAGATATCTAAGAGGTATAAGCTACACACTTAGTGAGAATTATATCCATAATTAAACACCAACATCCAAGATCAAAACAAGTTTATTTAATCAATCATATGAGATGCACAAGCACATGAGCAACCAATACATACGATTTTTCAGGAATCATATGTTGAATGGAATTTACCTCTCCATTTGGGGTTAGGAATTCCAGGACGAATAGACTGATTTTTATAAATACAATTCCTTTGTAGTTTGGTTCGAGCCACTACCTAGCTGTAAAACATATTTTATTCAGGTGTTGTATTCACCGTAATTTAATTCAGGCAATCCTTCGTCGTTTTATAGATCTTACGAGCTCTATGAACCTCCTTACTATGCCTTTGTCCCACCAAGAGTATAATAATAAATGTAATAAACTCACCTAAAGATATGCATGAATCAATTCAATTAGATACTCATGTCATGATTAGATATTTTATGGGTGATCATAGAATTCACAGACAATCATTCCTATACTATATCAAACATTCATTACGAATAATTTTTGCATCGATATACTTAAATGTAATTACAAAATTGTATATAAAGCACAAGCACCTTTCCACTTTATGTTTTCTTAATTCTAATGCAACTAATTTTACAAGCAAAAACATAAGTACAAAATGAAAGAAATAAACTCACTCGGCTATTTATGCGGAACTTTATAATCAAAATAATCCTCGGGGTATGGGAACTCTGTTTCCACATCACTAGACAAGAGAAATACCCAAAATGAGTATTTTCTTGGAAGTTCTACTTGAACTTACAAATCCTATTTCATTATAAGTTCATCAAAAATCATATAGAGTGAAATTCTAACTTTAAAATGACCATAACTTCATCATTTTAATTTGGAATTTCGCACATTATATACTGTTTTCTGTCTACTTGAAAGATCTATCTATTTTTAAGGTTCGTTTGTCATAAAAAGTCTTTTGAGTTGCGAAAATAATAGGTATAGAGTTACCACGAAAATCTCAACCCTTGAAAGACAATTTTCCAAACTTTAATTTATCCCAAAAAATCTTTTAGTTAAGATATGGATATTTATATGATTGAAAAATCCTTTGAATACATATATATATATATATATAGGCTCATATTGTATGCAAAATTTAATGGTGTTGTCTCAACGATTTTTTTTTTTTTATAGAACAATTTATCTTATGGTGTTGAAAACTTGAATCTTAAGAATTTCTTTTCTAAGTGTTTTGGAATAACTTTATAATTTATTAGGTTATTATAAATGAGTATATTCTTATTTTGTTTTCCAATTTCTTTTTTAAAATAATTTAATTTTCTTATCGTTGATCTTCTACAATTTCTGCCTCTAGTGATAAAACTGAAGTTTCCATAATTTTTATTAAGTTGTTGATAACATATATATTTTCCTTTTAAAATGGTATCAATAAAAAGTCTTTTTTTCTCTTATATTTTTGTTTCTTAACTTCTTTAGAGATAAATTTTATTTCTAGAACTTGGTCTTTTAAGTTCTTTACCAATTTTACTTGGAAGGAAATCAGGTTTCAACATCTTGATAAAATCTATTGTTTTTGAATTAATCATGCTTATATTCTTTTCAATTTTTTGAAAATGAGTTTATTAGTTAACAACTTGGCAACTTTTATTTTTCTAAGTGGGTTTATAAATTAGTGAGTCGATTTTATCTTAACTTTGAGAACTAGTCTAACATTTGGTTTTTATTATGGAGCTGGTAAAAATATTATAAGTAAGCTTTTGAAGAAAAATTTGCTTATCAAAGAGCTATTAACACTAAGTTTTAATAAACTTCATGTGACTTCTTATAAAAAGAAAAGTTTAATTCATTAGTCAATCCCTTGATAACATCATCTTTTATTGTTATTTAAGAAAAATCTTGATGACTTTGAAAAGAAGTTGTAAAATAATATTCCTACGTGTTTGATAACAAAGTATTAATTTAGTGACAAGGATATATATATATATATATATATATTATAAGAGTTTGGTTTCATTTTCCTTTATTAAAGAAAATTCAACTTTAAATTTTGTTGAAACAATATCATTAGTATGATATATGTATATGAGTATTTAGTATGAAAAGATGAAAATATAAAAAAATATATAAGAAGCAAAATAATAAGCAAGACAATAAGATCAAGTATTGAGAACCTTAGCTTTATCAAGGTATCCCGGTCAAGTATTGGGAGCCTTAGCTTCATCAAGACAACCCAGGACTAAGAATAGACTAGTCAAAGAGAAAAAGAGAAAAAAGAAAAGAAAGAAAAAGCAATAATAATAAGCTTGTTAGAGAGTTATGAGTATTTAAGCTCTAAGAAATATACATATAGATAATAATATATATACAAAGTTAAGTTAGGAGCATAATAACAATAACAACAACATAGTATCATAATAATGAAAAAAATAATAAAATTGGAATTCTGGACATGTACAATAACAAAACATGAACATGTTGTTTCTTCCATAACTCACATAAGCTCTTAGTAGATAATACCATGGTCATGCTAAATTACATGATATGGAAAAATAATGGTAAAAAGTTTTACCTAAGTATGTTTATGTTGAAGGAAGAAGATTATGAGTGTAGGATTAAATGGGTAGTGATATGTGGTCAATGGTTTATGTACAAAGAAGGATTTTGGAAGAAATTGGTTGAAGAGAATTTTAGTAGAGAGGAATTATGTAGAGAGGAATTGTGGAGAATTTTTTAGAGATTTTTGTGATGCAAAATGAGTTTCTGAAAGAAGTGGAGGAAAGGGGGATATTTATAGTTGAAGATCAAAGGAATTTGTGTGTAATAAAATAAATTGAAAAAGAAAATAAATAGAGATGAGAGAGGGGATGGGGCGCACGTTCTAGTAAGGGGGGAGAGAGACAGAGAGAAAATTATTTAATTTGTATTTTGTAATAAAAAGTAAGTAATATGTAAGATATGATATGATATAAGATGCATTGAAAAGGTAAAAAATAAGAAAATAGGTGTATATAGTAAGAATAGATACTAAGAAAAGTAGAGATAGATGAATAGTAATGAACAGTAGATAAGTACTATGAATAGTAAACAAGATTAATAATTTACTAGTAGTAAAGAAAATATGCATATAAATGCAATATCAGTAATTTTTAGTTATCGAAAAATTACGAAACCAATATTTTTGGATTCCATACATTATTACGAATCTAACGGTGTCAATTGAATATTTTATCATCCAATGTACTAGGGTATAGGTTTCAAAAACTGATCCCGTTCAAATCCCAAATACACTAGAAATTGGCGAATTTGATATTTTTAAGCTTCTCTATATTATTACGAACTATTATCCCTCATGTTCTCAATTTTGTTGTTTAGGGTTTGAGAGCATAGGATTGCTGGATCTAAATTCTAGGATTTTGTATAAATTTGTTGACCCTAGGGTTTTGGGTTGATTTTCGGTTCTAGGGTTTAAGATTAAACTTGGCGTAAATGTCATGCCCCGAGGGTACTCTAGTTGGAATAAACAAGCCTCACTCGAACATTATTACTAGTTTACCTTCAGAGAGTGATATATTTTCAAACAATAGAATCTTTTAGTTACTTGGATAAGTAAGGATAAATACATGTAAGATATAAATGAGTAAATATCTATCATCTCAATCATAGAGTATCATAGATTATTATAAACCATGTAGTTTTTTCGTAATTCTCCAAATACATAACTAATAAGAGAATACTGGCTAGTCTATTCTAGAAAAAATATAAACCACTATCCTAAAATAGAACCATAGGCTTCTAGCTTTTAAACCCTTACCGGAGCCATATTCCTAGAAGTAACTAACTAAGGTCGAAGCGTAAACCTAAAGGACTGATAGAGTGTGAGCGTAATTATGGGCTTAGTGAATAACCAGACATATTACATACCAAACAAGTTTATTAACAAATCATATGTCATACGATCACTCAAATATATGCTCAAAATATAAGCTTGGATGATCTAGAATCCAAACAGAAAAGAATTTACACCTTTTTTTTAGGGTTGAAGAACAATTACTTTATAACCCACCTGCCTAGGAGAGACTAAGTTTACAGGAAAATCAACGATTTCTCGTCTTAGGCTTATCACTTTTAGCTTAATGATATTTTAACTGACCACTTCTTGTATCAATCCTTAGAAACTCCTAAGTATTAATCATATCATAGCGATACTATGGGCAGTGTTCTTCATTACCACTTAGTTCTCATAGAACCAACGGAATAAAGAAAACCTTTAAAGAACCAACACTTTAGAAAAATCAAGCATTAATAGAGAACCGAAATATTAATACATAACAGGCTGTCACCTCCTTTTTTTTGTATATGCAAATAATGCAATTTATGTATGCATGATTGTTTTGCTTACAAGGCTAATAAGTTTTAATCAGGCTTATGGTGTCCAATCAATACATACACAACGTACAACATACTTATCACAATCATCAAACAATTCATATTATCACTGTTATTATCATATATTAACAATCATCTAATCAAATCACAATACACTTCGACTATAATACCATAACAATCATATTATTATCTTTGCATTACTTATTTACCTAATTACAAGCACAAATAGTGTAATATGACTGAGTTACTCACCTGTTCATAGCGGCTGATCGTAGTAATCAACAGGGAAGTCCTTTATAGTCTCAAAGTCACATAGATGAATAAAAATATTCATCAAGAAGGCATAAAAAATATCACTAAAATTCCTATGAGCATGTAAGTGTCCTATATTGATATTTGGCTTTCTTTCTATTACTATATTGATTCTTTAATGGTCTTATGATAACCAATTATTATTTAATATTTTATTTTCATTTTACTTGTCTTGATCTTGTGTAATATTTATATATTTTTATTAGAAAATCGTAGAATTTGTACTCAATATATTGATATTTTTACTATTACTATTGTCATTATTTTTATATCGTTCGTTTAGTTAACATATTACGGTAACTAATATAGTTTCTTATTATTTCGTTTCGCCGTGTTTCTCTTAATTTACTTCATATAATTATTTCGTCATTTTTCGAAGTCACATTATTCATAAATTTAGCTTATTTAGATTTCCATTCTTATATATCTATATTAAGTAATTATTTAGAATATTTATAATTCATTTTTATTTGTACAACATATTAATTTTAGCAATAATATTGATAGTAATATTTTCCAATAATTTTAGGAATAGCTAAATTACATTTATTACATTTTATTAATCCTTTAAATATTTTCAGTTGAATTTACTTTCTAAATCTTATTTTATTTCTCTTTATTACACATATATGTAAATTTGTATAATATATATATTGATTTTTGGACGAAACAGACTTAATTTAGAAAATTTTACACGTATGTCAGCACCTATGCCGCTGGCATTGATTCCCAAATGATGACGTTTTTGTACATTTTTACATGATTCAAACGCTAACATATGCTGGCTCAAAGGCTGTCAATGTTTAGTGAATACCGCCAGCGTTATGGCATACGTCGGACCCATATGCCGTCGGCTTTGAACTCTAGAGGCTAGCGTTGCACGAAAATTACATGATTTCAAAGTTTACGTAGCCTCTTTTTGAGGCTACGCCGCTTCTATGCAACCGGCTTATCCCTATACGTTGCCAATGTTAGAGGTATAAGCTGATGGTATAGGGACGGTGTTTGCACAGTTCATCGTCTCCTTCGATGAACCAGTTCGTATTTCATCAATTTTCCAAATTAAAATTATTCCCAAATCATTCCTAAGTGTTTCTATGTGATATATGTATACATACATCAACTCATAATACTATAACATGTACATGACCTTAAATTTTCAGATTGAAAGTGGTGCAACTTAGGGTTTCTAAAGTCTTACCTTATTATGGCTGATATGAACGTTTTGAGCTTGGTTCCAGACTTAGTTTCGATCATAAGTTAATGGAAATATTATTTAGATTAAAGTTCAACACTTAAAACAACTTAAAACGGATTTGTCTTACGTTGCTCCTCCTTAATCCAAGCTGAAGCTAGAGTTTTGATGGAGTTTTGTTATGTTGTTTTTTGGTGTTGTTTGTGTGTAGTCTGTATGTTGTTTGGGAGCAAGAAATTGAGAGAGCTCTAGCTGTTGTTTGGTTGTGAGTTAAAGTTTTGTTTTTATGTTCATTAAGGATACTTAGATATATAGAGGAAGAAAAAAGAGGCAACTGCAATTTTTCAAGGCAATTTTGCACTGAGCACAAGTTACACAATAATTGCTTAAGCATTTAATGACTTAGCTGATTTGGGAGTTTTTCATTGGTTTGTACATAAATTGGCCTTGACTTTCCTTTGATTTTCTTGTCGAAATTTTCGTTCATTTTCAGCTGAGGGAAAATTTGAGGAATTTTAGCCCTAAGCTTGTCTAATTTGCACCGAAAATTGTATAATTTATTATATAATAATAATTAGTTAGTTCATTATCTTAGTTTTATGATAGTTTAATAAGTTTAATGGGTACAAATTTGATAATTATTCAAGAGTTTTATCTCCAAAAATTTATACAGAGTTCTACGAATTTGCTAGATTGTTATGGAAATAGCCATACATTTCCTAAATTATATTTTATAAATGTGTTATTGAAATTATATATGATTTTGAAATGAGATATATGTGCATGAACAATATAATTAGTGCATGTGTTGAATATGTGTCATTTTATATATATGTATGTGCAATGAAATTAATATTATTGTTTTATGTATATTAATGTGTGCATAGTGTAATGAATGTTTGTGTCTTTTGTGAATTAGTATATGTGTGTTATGCTTAGAATTTGTCAAAACAACCTTTGAATTTTCTAAGAAAATTGTTGACGAAATTTTACAAAGTTTAATCCTAATTTTCAAGCCCAAATTAAACTCAAATACATTCCAAATTAACCTTAAGTCAAACATACTCCTAAAGTCAAACTTTGGATAATTATTGACCTCAAATTTGATTAATTAGGGACTCTTTTTGGCAGTCCAATTTTCCATATGAATTTCCTTCTTTCTTTTTCCTTCTCTAATCCTATTTCATCAAACCATAAGCCCTAAACCAAAAACCAAAATCAAGCTCTTGAAATCAACAATTTCACCAAGCTAAAACCTATTCATGTAAGTTAAATGCAAGCATAATCTTTTGTTTTATTTCCTATATTGTGTTTTGAATGTAAAATTTATGGTAGGATGAGTAAATGCTAATTGAGTTGATAGATTTATGTATGATATATGTTACGTTGTGCTTTGTTATTGTGTGAGCTTAGTTAAGTGTTAGGGAAGTTGTAAGGAGTGTTGATGAGTAGTGAAACTAAATTGAGTAGTTGAATTGTGGAATTAAAATGTAATTGATATTTGAATGTTGTAGTTAGGTGTTTGATGATTAGAAGTGGAGTTTGTGTTATTTGGATGGTGTTTAGAACATATAACAAGTTTTGGGAAGTTTAGAATAAGTTTGTAGAATTTTTGAAAAGAGTTGAAGTTGTAAAGAAAACAGGGGAAGTAAAATATTTTTGTATATGTTTATTTTTTAGCGTATGCCGGCATATGGTATTTCATCGTCGCCGGCGTAGAGGTAATGTTGAAGGTGATCAGAACCTATTTTCTTAAAGCCGCTTGAAACGCTGCTGGCTTTCGTAAGGAAAGTTTGCTAGCGTTTATTTTTTAAAACGTACACCGGTTATTAAGGTTCCAACACCGCCGGCTTAGAGGCGGTATAGAATGTGAATAGAATCAAAATCTTTAACACCAGACTAAAAGCAGCCGACGTAGTATCCCACGCTGTCGACGTATATGGATGCTCTGTCGGTGTTTGGGGTATCCATGGGTATGGATCAAACCCGTGGAACCCTTATAAATTTTTTAAATTTGGAGTTGTAGTCTACACTGGCTCAATGTCGTCGGCGTAGACTGAAGGCTGTCGGCATATCTTTGAATGCTGTCAATATTGGCAAGTG
This sequence comes from Combretum micranthum, assembly GCA_024138025.1. NCBI lineage: Eukaryota > Viridiplantae > Streptophyta > Magnoliopsida > Myrtales > Combretaceae > Combretum > Combretum micranthum. The sequence goes on from JAMXBD010000550.1 coordinate 105,791, forward strand.
TTGAGTTTTAGTGCATTGTGCACCGGTTCAACGCGTGGTGTTGAAGGCCGACGTATCCCCTGCAGTTTTCATTTTCGAAAACTTTCTTCAATATTTCCTAAAGCTTGATATATGACCAGTTGAATATTTGTTGAGTATTATATGATATGATATGATGTTTAAATGCTATGTTATGGCTTTGTAATAATTTATTTGAATTTCTTTGATTAATTATATTTGAAAGTAGTTAATTAGTGCTTAAACTAAGTGGGAAATTCAATATTATCTTGAATAGTGATAGATTCTCGCTCGGCCAATCCCATTAGGTCTCGAGCTATTTCAAGTACGCGGTAACTCGCTTGTTTCTTTACTGGGATAAGCATCATTCAAAGTTACTCTAAATTAAGAAATTTAATAATTGATTGCTAAGTGTCTTTTATATCATTAAACCTGGTTCGGAGAGCGGTAACTTTGCTCAGATTTGGGACATGGTAGTTTTAGGCGCTTAGATCACCCCTGTCATTTTGATATGATTTTCATAAGTGGTTTAGCGGGTAATCGACAGGGAATTTGGTATCTGTATAACATTTACTTATTCTTGAAAGGATGTAATATAATTTAATTCAATCTTTAAGGGAACACTTGACTTAAGTGATATTATGTATCGAGTTAAGTGAAGTCAAGAAACGGCTAAAAACCCTAAATGAGATTACTTAATCGTTATGGATAAATTTATTTAGGATGGTATGAGTATCCGAGCTACTTATATCAACTTCCTAAGCATCGTGGTGCGTTATTCAAGATCCCTTAGTATTACGGGCTATGCCGGAATGTGAGGTTGCCTAATCTATATGAACAGTAAGGACCACTCAGGGAGGTGGACGTGATACTAAATCCTTGATGTCTGGAATTTGAATACTCCCATGATGTATGACTAATTAAAGATTGAATAATAAATTATTGGTTGTTGCATTTTACATTTAGCTTTAGCATGTGTGAATCATTTTGCAAATGTATTCATTACATGGGTACTGGGCCTTTAGCTCATATTTTAACTATTTCAGGTGATGAATTCGACGAGTTTTACACTAGTATGGGGTATGGAACCGATTTCGATGATTTTCTTGATGATTTGGAGGACTAGAGATAACCTTAGACTTGATGGAATCCAAATTTTGTAATAGACTAGTTATGTTAGTCTTGTGGTTGTATTTAAAGTACTAGTTGGATTATATGTATAATTTTGTTAAAGCTTGTAAGTAGCATTTGGTTGTAATGTATATATATATGTACTTAGTTATATATGATCCTTAAGTGGGAAATATGTTAATGGTGTAGTATGTTTTGTTAAAAGTTTTGAAAAACTATGGTTTTTATTATATTAACTATGTAGAATTAGACAAACAATTCCTCAAACACTTCTTTTTAGACAACCTTACATATAATCTTACAGGTTATATGTGGTTGGAGAACTATTATCGCCGATTTCAATTATAGGGTTGATGACGGGTCATTATAGTTATTGAGTTCATATTTAGGTTTAAAGTTTACGTAATTAATTATTTTTAGAATTTTATCTCCCACGATTAGGGTTTTCTAAGCTTAATAAGTCAATTTTCATTTTAAGCTCTAATAGCTTAAGAATACTCTTAACAAAAATAATTATGTGATCCAAATATTTATTTGAAGTCTAGATTATTAGCTATATATCTGTTTATGTTTTTATTGTGTATTTATAATTCTAACGGTTCATCCAATGATTATCATTTTCTAACTATAAGCTTAGTTGGTTATTTACTTTTTATCGTATTTAAAATCTTGACTAAATTAGTCTTATATCTTGGATTTTCAATACCCACTATGAAATCTTATTAGTAGTATTTAGTAATATCTAGAAAACTTTTGTTTCAGGGTTTAAAACTATATACAAGCTCACTATTACTTTTGGTTTAATTATAAGGCCTTGGTTAAGTCCTATATTAACATTCTATTTTATATTTTTAAATTTCGATCTATTTTTATTCATATGGAAAATATCGGGGTTTACAATAAAAATCTAGGGGTTTACAAGTTTTGTCCTCAAAACTTGGCTTGTGTTCCCAATTCTTTGAACGACTCTGATGTCTTAACCGAATCCAATCTTCGGTTTCCTACACGGCCTCCTCATAAAGATAATTTCTCTATATTCACTTTAACATCTCAAATTTCCGTATTACCGAAACATAGTCCTTATGGTGTTCTTGATAGTCCAATCATATGATAAGCTAAATTTCCATCTTTTTGAAAATCTTAAAGGTTCAACAAGTCTTAGGTTTCCTTGAGTCCGTACTTGATGGATACTCTTTATGGATTTTGTCTTTGAAGTACACACAATCATTATGTCAAACTTGATGACTTGTTGTCTCTATTTCATCCAATTCTCTTAGCTAATCCCAACTTCCTCAGATTTTACTTTCTTACTCTTAAATGGGTCTTGGTCCAAAACCAATTCCTCCACATTAATTCAAATAATGGTGATCTATACTTTTGTCCATATAATGTTTCATGAGCTTCTCTCAGAGTTGTGAGCATTTTCTCCTAATCTCCTCATCGTACAGCTTTTCCTTCATTCTTGTTTTCCTTAGTGAAATTCAAACTTTTCCTTTTCTAAACTCTTACCTTTTGGGATTCCTTTATTACAACGTTGGGCTTCTTTGATTTGTCTTTATGAAGGCTAGTTCCATATCTGAATTAGAAATATTCATTTCTTCATCTTACCCAATGATTACTTAATTCCTCAAAGCCTTTTATCAACTCCTTTTGGTTGGTGAGTAGAGTGGTGACTTCATCATGATCTCTTCAACTTAGAGCGTCGGCTACAATTTTTATTCTTCTGGGTTATTAGTTGATACTAAGATCATAATCTTTTACAGACTCTAGCCACTTTCCTCATTGCACTTTCAACTCCTTTTGAATAAATGATTCTATGAGACTTTTGCATTTGGTGTAAGTCTTACCTCTTTATCCATAAGAATTTCTAGTTCTTTAAGTTATCTATGTCGATAGTTTGACTGTTTTGCAAAAATCTTGTACGAATCTTCCAATAATGATTAGCTAGACTTAAGAGATTCCTTGCTTCCATCACCATCTTTGGTGGTCTCCATTCGACTACCTCTTGTATCTTCTTGGTCTATCAAGAAATCTTCCCTATAACTCAAGAAAGGAATCTAATACCTCCAAAAGTTACGCTAAACAATTTGTTCATGCAACTTATGTTTTCTTAACATTATAGCATCATACATAGATGTTCCTTATGTCACTCATGTGTCTTTGAGTATACGAGTGTATTTTCCATAAACACAAGAACATACTCATCCAACAAGGCTAGTATACTTGATCCATCAATTCCCTGTGATCAACAGGTGTATGCATGAAACTAAAACTCATAATTTCCTTAACAAATTTGGAAAAATTAGCCTTTTGTATGCTCTCCGGCTTTACTCTTAACTGTTGGTATTTAGATCTTAGATAAATACCGAAAAGATTGGTTGCTCCTTGCATCCAATCGAAGAGATCCTTGGGTTCCAGACAAAATGGGTACCCGTTCATGATATTATTAGGTTCTTGGTGGTCAATCCATAACTTCACTGATTCATTCCTTCTTATTGAATGAAACTAATGCTCCTTATGGCACTATACTTAGATGGTCGAACCATTAATCTTTCTTTCACCTTCAACTTTTCCTTTCATTATCCCTTGCATTAACTTGTCGGTCTATCTTTTACGTGTCTTTCCTTTTTGGATATCAACTCGAGCGAACTTAGCCTTTGATTCTTTACAATGGAATATTCCTTTTAAGCTATACATCTTCTCCGTTTATATCCTTAGATTCATCTTCTTTTTCTCGACATTTCCATACAATACTAGTACGTTTCAATCAACTCATACCAAGATCACATCATGCTTGTTTTTCCTCTACCAAATTAAATCACTTGATGTAGGATATTCTAAGATCTATAAGGGTTATTCCTTTATCATTTCTTTGGTGGTTACTACTCGTGGTTACCTTTATTTTGCAGTTATTGGAGGTGGTAACTATAGGTGAATTGGTCTTCCAATCAAAGATGGGAGTGATAGACGAATGGGTAGCTTCGGTATCGAATAGGGCATAAGCAAGTCTTGCTAGATACGTGCACTAATCACTAACTAGATCAGGTACAACACTCTACACTTATCTAGAGCTTTTAGGCTATAAAGATATTGGGATTCTATTGCTACGGATTTGATCATATATATAGATACTACAAACAAGCAAACGGATAACTTAAGGTTAAGGAAAACATGTAACTAAGCCGTTGTTATAGCTTTCATCTCCTTCGTGGCATGAAACTCGCATCCTTCCTCCTTACTAATTTTCACATACATCGATTGACCTTCCATGTTGTAAATACAGAATTCGGGCATCAGGGTTCTAGATGAATTTTTGCTTCCATTCTTGTTTCTAATCTTCAATGATGTGGATCCTCTAGAGAATTTAGTCTGAACTTCCTTCTTTTGTAGACATTCCTTGGCAAAATGCCCTACTTGCTTACACACATAGCAAGTGTTGGTTGACCTCTTTGGATATCATGTCATTCTATCATTTAGGTCTACACAAAAGTGACACTTTCCTTTCAATTGTGGACATCTCTTGGGATAATGGGTCCCTTTGCACTTCCAATGATGATGGGTTTCCATGTAAAATTTCCATTACTAGTGCCATTTCAGAAATTGTTGAAAAGCTTAATCCTCTTTTTGCGGTGGAGTAAAACTAGTTTCCCTTTGAAACTTTCTTTCGAAACTAAGTGCTTCTTTCTCGAATATTTTTGCTTTTCCCCTCTTGGCTCCTTCAACAATTCGAGCTCTTTCTACTAGTTTCCAAAAATATCTTATATCAAATTCCACTAACTTGACTCGTAAATCCTCGTCCAAACCATTCAGAAACACTTACCTCTTCAACTCCTCACTGTACAAGAGTCAAGTGTATACTAGAGCAATCTACTTAACGCAGTCTCATATTGTTCCACCGTTCTTCCTCCTTGAACAATTTGTAAGAAATCGACACTATATTGCACTTGTAGACTTTCAGGAAAGTAGTTCTCCAAAAATTCTCGGTGAAACGTCTCCCATGTAACTAGAGGTATCAACTCTCGTTTCTTGGATTCCCACTAAACTTGATCATTAAGACGAGGCATGTAGGTATCAAAGGTGATCCTTACGGGTTGTGACACTTCATGGGTGTCGAAAGACCTCTCGATATGAGCTTGCCGATCTTCAGCCTCTTCTAGCTTTCCAAAGGTTCCATCAAAACAATGATTGCTTTTGATGAACTCAAGTAATAGGTTCCTATATGGTATGAGGAGTAGATGTGTTGGTAAAGGCATGGTTTGGGGTTACGCATTTCCCCAAGATAGGCACTTCCATAGATACGTGTGGTACAAGTTGCGGCAGAGCTAGCACTAGTATTGGGTTATTATGTCTTAAAGCTTCCATCATTTGAATGAGCTGGTGAAAGTGGCTTGTAAATTCACTTGAGGTTCGGCACTTAGGGGATTTTGGGTGGTGCAGCAGGTTGATTTATCTCCTCTATAGGTTAGTTTGAAGCGCTTTGTTCTTAGTGTCTCCTTCTTCTTCTATGGCTGTTTTAAGTGGGTGTTGTCAGAAATTGCAGAAATTGAACAAATATGAATACTCACAAAACTTGAAATAAGAGTCATGAAAGAATCAAGAAAAATACAAAATCACTAAATCAAAATTTCAAAATGATAACTTCATTCAATAAGGAAACAGAAAGTGGGTTCAAGACCCTACAACAAAATGCATGAAACAACAATTCATAGAGAAAACACACACAACACTTTTTCCGCAAACAAAAGCTAAACTACGCAAGCTAATACTCTAGGTCATTGGACTTATGGGGGTACTCAATCTTCCTTCTAGCTTCCTTCCTTCTTTCTTTATTCCTCATTCTTCCTTCTTCTTTCCTATTCTCGAACCAATGGGGATGGTGCATCACCCGAATTATGTCTCGGTGATCCTCTTTACCTTTTTCCCATAAATGGCCTCAAATACCTTGCTATTTCCCTTCTTCTTTCTCTCGTGAGCTCCCTTACTTATTCTGACATTCTGATACTATCATCACTTTCAAGGGTCATCACATGTCCTTGATGAGTTTCTTCTTCAACGGCTCGATGAGGGGTAGATTCCTATAGCATGCTCCTACAGCTAGCCGAATACTCACTTTGCACATACACGTTTTTCCAAAGTCGGGAGTCCAGAGCTTCGGTATCAAACTTGGTATTTCTCATTACTAGGAAATTTGTTGCGTCCTCATCCCTTGGGGGAGTGGTCTCGCGAATCATTGTAGTTAACCGAGCTTGCCTTTCTTTGTTGCATCCGGGATAGATACTTTCTCCTTCCGCCCATATTTCTTCCACTCGGCTCATATCGGGATTTCCTTCATTCGGTCCTCATTCTAGTTCCTCTTTTGCCTATGTTATATTGGGGTTCCCTCTAACTAGGTATTGTGCCGATTCCTCTTCTGGTTCTTCCTCTGAATCCTCTTTTGGATCTTCTTCTTCGACTTCTTCCTCCTTTACCTTAGGTTTTTCATTCTCAGCTTCTCCCATGGCAACATCTGCTAACACTTCGTTGTTAGCAAAATGGATCTAGTTTTAAGGAGGTGATTAAGTTGACATATTGCCTGGTGCCTCGAGAATGTTTTTATACACTCCTTGCCAGTAGAAAGCATCTTCAAATTCTGCTCTCCACCAATCATTATGATCCCTCAACTCATCAAGAGCATACATGAACAAAGGTCCAATTGGGTTCCATGTTTGGAAATCTAGAAAGGTTGGTTCTCCTTCCCGTCTCAACATGAAGGTAGCTTCTCGCAGCATGGCATCTCCATTAGCATGCATAGCAATCCTCTCAATAGTATATCTCTCCCAACTCATACCATCGCTTTCTCTGTATTGGGCAATACCTTATGGTTTTCACAATCATTTGCCATTCGATGTTCCTCGACCCTCTTTTCCACAAAGTGAACATCTCCCTAATGGACTTTGGTCTTCCTGTTAGGGCAAATTCCTCACATAGCACTCTAAGGCTTAATTGATAATTCATGAAGGTTTCGACGGTTCTCTTATGAAATTGATGAGCTTCCATGAGTGCTTCACTTAGGGTCATCTATTCATGTAAAAGAAAGGAAGAGAAAATTATCAAACCTATTCTATCCGTACTAACTTTTCTACTTTGGTTCTACTTGTTTCTTCTTAAGTCTATTTCCATTGTTATGATATTATGTCCTTAATCGTGCTCTTATACCAACTTAAATTGCCACGCTTTAAAAGGTATCATAAACGTGATAGCTTGTCACTCTCAATATTAAGACTTAAGTTTGGCAACCTTAGTTGTCTCAAAAGTCTCGATATCGAATGTAATGCGTACTTTCACGATCGTAGCGGACCCAACTTTGGATCAAGTCGTTTAAGTAGTTATACATAATAGCAATTAAGAAAGTAAATCATAACAGTAAAATCAAGGTTCTTAAAAGATATATGAAGAGTCTTACAAACTTTAAGGGACATTCCCCTATAAAACATCTAATTCTATCAAAATCCGTTTAAATTTTTGAATTTCTACTTGGAAATCTATTTCTACTCTTAATTCTTGAATTCTATCTAAAAGCTCTTAGCACCAGAAGGTATTACTTGGGTAAAGTATCTCCTGGGCTCCAACCAAAGATATGAGTACTGCAAGAGATATCTAAGAGGTATAAGCTACACGCTTAGTGAGAATTATATCCATAATTAAACACCCAACATCCAAAATCAAAACAAGTTTATTTAATCAATCATATGAGATGCATAAGCACGTGAGCAATCAATATATAAGATTTTTCAGGAATCATATGTTGAATGGATTTACTCCTCTATTCGGGGTTAGGGATTCCAGGCTGAATATACCGATATTTATAAATATAATTCCTTTGTAGTTTGGTTCGAGCCACTTCCTAGCTGTAAAACATATTTTATTTAGGTTTGTATTCACCGTAATTTAATTCATGCGATCCTTCATCGTTTCATAGATTTTGTGGGTTCTATGAACCTCCTTACTATACATTTGTCCCACCAAGGGTATAGTAATAAATGTAATGAACTCACCTAATGATGTGCATAAATTGATTTAATTAGATACTCGTGTCGTGATTAGATATTTTATAGATAATCATAGAATTCGCAGACATTCATTCCTATACTATATCAAACATTCATTACGAACAATTTTTGCCTCGATATACTTAAATGTAATTTCAATCATGTATATAAAGCACATGCACCTTTCCACTTTATCTTTCCTTAATTCTAATGCAACTAATTTTACAAGCAAAAACATAAGTGTAAAATGTAAGAAATAAACTCACTCGACCATTTGCGTGGAAACTTCTAGTCAAAGTAATCCTCGGGTTATGGGAACTCTGTCTCGACGTCACCTATACAAGAGAAATGCCTAAAATGAGTATTTTTTTGGAAGTTCTACTTAAACTTGCATATTCTATTTCTTTAAGTTCGTCAGGATTACCTTAAAAAAAATATTGAGTTTCAATTGATTGGATATCTTAGACGACTAAAAAGTAATCATCTTATAGTTTTGTGTTGAGTGTCGCATGTATTGTAGTGTAGCAAATACATAAAATTATCTTATTATTTCTTTATCATGTTCAGGTTTCACTTTGAATTCTAGTCCTAAAAATCCAATACAAAATTCTAAATTAATTAATCAAAAATCCATTTTAAAACCCTATAAGAATCGTTTTATTAGAATATTATCTGGTTAGATTGTTGATTCGCTTGCTCGTATCATTAAATACGATTGAGAGTGACAAGATTAAAGATTAAGAGAAAATAAATTCTTACTGCTTATTCACTTCACTGTAATTGCAATTCCATTACAATTTTATTTTTTGTGAATAGTTATTATGGCATTTGGTTCATTGAATAGTGATTCCATAATGAATTCCTATTACATAAAATATTGAATAGCCATTCTTTAAACCAATGAATATCAATTCAATGCTAGAATTGTCTTTTTTTTTTTTTCAAAATATCTTCATTTAAATAAAAAATTAATAAAAAAAATCCTATTACAGCTCTATTCTATTCCATCGTAGTAGGAATTCCATTACAGTCTTATTCATTTAGCGAAGTAAACAAGTCATTAATTTTCGCTTAATGCACATGTTTATACTAGTACAATGGTACAATTATGAATAAAAAAGGATCTTGCGGCCGAATCACCACATGAAAACAATTAAAATATCTGTCAGTTTCAAGCCCACTCAAATAATTCCCATAAAGGTCCAATTAATCAATTGAAGGCACTCGGTTTCCTTTTCTCCTTTCCTCTCCTTTCCTTTGAGCGGTACCGGTAACGTTCAATCGTCGTTTAGGCGACGATAATTAATATTCCTCGTCAATTGCCTTTATATCAACATTATGATCAATAATGAAATGAATTAGTCACGCTTATATATGGTATGTTAATATATATCTATATACATATATGTATCGATAATTATTTGGCCCTCATATGCCAATATGAATGTAATTGAACCAGTGGTGATCCAAGAGCACCTGCTTAAATTTAATTGTAACAAGTATAGACATGCAATTTTTGGCACCACTAGCAATATTTGAAAATAAACAACAAAATAAATAATATAATATTGTCATGCATTTTGATTCGGTTTGATTGATGACCTATATCATAGGGAACCGGCCTATTGAATAGCCTATATTGATTGATGCTAAACCACTTTTATCTTTAATCAATTATTAGATTCCTGATCAAGTGTGAGACTCACTTTTTTTATTTATTTATTTTTTTTTTTTATCATTCTGTCTGTCACAATGAAAAGAAAGGTTTTAACTTGATTTATCTTATTAGGAAGTTTTTATATTAATACTACTAAAGTATAAAGTTTATTGATTAAAGTATGATTAGCGCCTTATAACTTAATAGCATCTCTTTCGATTTTTCAAGAAGAAGATATTAAGTTCGATACTAATGGTGCCAAAGAAAAAAAAAAGTGTGAGACGCACTTCAAAATAAGCACAGTAGCTAGTTTATCACACCTCAAAACAAAACTTCTAGTCAAAATCTTCGGTAATTTGGTCTCTTTATTGTATTGTAGATTTTTTTTTCCATTTATAGCTAAGGTCATCAAACTCTTGATTAAGAAGGGCATAAAATTGTTAGAATTACATAAAACTTGTAATATTGTATATCTAAATTCACTTTTAACATAAATCATATATACATGGACGATTTTATATCATCTTAATTTGGTGAAAATTTTAAAAATCCATAAACTTATAAAATTGTAAGATATAAAATGAAATTTAAGGATCCATATTTATGGCAATATGCAAACGAAACAAGGAATAAAATGAAGCTAAATCATAAACAATTTCCCATTATCTCTAGTATCTACATGCACGAATAATTCAATTCAGCAAATATACTTTATCGTCAATAATATTTTGTTGCGTCATATCATATGGTGATGTTTCTAACGTTGTCATAAGCAACAGGGTTTCAAACCATCAAACGGAGAGTGGAAAGCCGAGCAACTAAGGAAATACTAAAGCAGAAGGCACCCAAAATAAGCACGTTATTCTTAATCCAACAAAAGCCCCTACTTTCTCAAAAAGCACCTCTCGACAAAGAATTCATTAATTTTTAAGGCAGCATGTGTTTATATAAAGAAACTCTTCAAAATATCTTTCTTCCACTTTATCGCACCATAAATACCGCATGCCATCGTACCAAATTTTCGCCAAGCCATGTACGTTAAAAAACCTTTGCCTTTACCAACTCTAGATACATCAGGAGGGGAATTATCAATTCTTTCTTGATATTGACTCTCCAATTTGATCGTAGTTTCATTTCCAGGAAATAAGATGAAAGGATACAAGAGGAAGAACCAAATCCTTTACAATCTCTTTTCTTATTTTGCTAGTGCTTTTACATGTTCCATATTGTGCTACTCTCCTACTTGGCTACCTCGTCTGGTGCATTTCTTTTTCATCACCCTGCCGAGTTTGAAAAATGAGTTTGTTAATCCTATGTGTCTGTTTGTTTTAGTTAATGTTATTGTCATAATCCTCGTTGGAGAGTCAAAATTTGGGGACTCACGTGATTGTAATGACGCTATTTATGATGAGTATATTGAAAGGAAGAAAAGCTTGAAAAGTGAATATGATGATGTTGTTGAGAAGGAACAACAGTTGGAGGACAAGGAAATAGTAGAGCTTGATCATGTTGTTATTGGAGAAAGAGAAAACGATGGTGCTGATGAGAAAAGGGAAGAAGTGATTAATAATGAAAAAGCAACAGAAGTAGAGGTAGAAGCAGCAGCAGAAGAAGAAGGAGGAGGAGGAGGAGAATGCCATGACGACGATGATGACGGCGAAGATGGTGATGGGCTGCCAGTAGATGAGTTGCATAAAAAAGTAGAGGAATTTATTGCAAGAGTTAACAGACGGAGATGGATTGAAGCTAGGTCATTGACTGTTGGCAGGGGTTGGAACTTGGATGTTTCCCACATCAACCCTGGAGAATTTAAAAAGAAAAAAATAGCGTAATATTGGATGGTTTTGCTGGTAGAGATTTTTTTTTTTTTTTTTTTTTTTTTTTGGATAGGAGAATGGACGCTTCTTTGTAAAATTTTATTTGGTTGCACTTAATAACATAGATTTAATTTGAAGCAATATGACGGTAGTCATAGATTATCCCGTATTTGAAAGAAAATCGGACTTGCTACTCTATGCTAGAAGACAATATATTTATGTCCCTATTCAAGAATAATATTTAAATAATCTACGTACATCTATTATATAAGTTCGAATTTAATTCTCAACAATACTCACTGTGTTTTCACTCTTAAAGAAAGGGTTTCAATAGAATTATACATTTAGTTCCAAGTGCTCACTTTGAAAATTAGTAAGGCCAAACCTACCACTAGAATTTTTTAATTGATTGTTATGAACTGAAGTTCCAGAACACATAAGAAGCCTACTTACTGAAGGATTACATTACTTGAAGACAGAAATAACATGCATGTAGTAGATTACAACAGATTTTAATATCTGTAACTAGATCTAGTAGGCATAACAAATCGGTAGTTGTAACTGAAATACTTGTAATAGAATACTCAAGTGTACAAAATGATAGTATAAATAGAAAGAATAACAGTATGGGGTGCATCCTTTTACCCCAAACAAAGCACAAAGCTTTAAGTAGTCATCTGGAACTCGAATCCAATACACCACTTTCATCTTCTTCCTCGCAGCAGTTAAAACACCATAGGATTAGTAAAAATCAAAATAAGAATAAAAGAAAAAAAAAAAACAAATGCAAAGAGATACTAGAAATCCTAACAGAGAGTATTAAGCATACGAAAGAAAAGGAGGAGAGTTTACCAGCTGTGGGAATTCGGATTCTGCTTTCAAAAACCCTAGAGTAGAGTTTCATTTTGTTTTGATGAACCGGGCCTAGTGTGGGCTTAACATTGATACACAAGTGTACATTATTACAATGCAATCAAACTAAGCACAGATCAAAATTTGAAGGTAATAAATAATTAAAAATTGCAGCCTGCAAGGCAATTTTTTTTTTCTATTAAACGAAAATTTGTACATAATGTTGACTTATTCTATAATATTACATCTCCATACACAATAATAGTCAATAGATGAGCCATCGTATGTCCATTGGAACTCTTTATATACTTAATCTAAAATTTTACAGCTAATATTTAGTTGGTATATTTACTATCTTGACCGTACAATTTTTTATCATATCTCCTCCATAATTCACATGACACTTATATGCAGCTATTACCTTAGTACTATCATTGGGATGGTGAACCTCTTGTAGAACATGAAGTATAATACAATTGGTGATTACTTGGCTTTAAGAGTAACGCAATGATACCGATTGTCATCTTTTGGATATTGCACAAAATTTTCAAACAAAATTCACTTGTCAATTGCACATAAATTATCTTCTATAACTTCTACATAAGTACATTCTTTGTAAGTGGGTGGATCACGTGGACCAGCTCATCTAACTCATAAAAAACCATATTTGACAAAAAATTCCAACTCATTTTACTATGCATGTCATTTTGGCTTGCTCTACATAACCCATCAACTAATGTAGGTCAATCCACTTGCAGGTCGGATCGGCCCATAAATCCACATGATAAGTTTCTTTTTGTTTTTCTAATTATAATCAAGCCTTAAAAAGAAAAAAAAAACTACTAATAATAAATAACTATATGAAGTTTGTATTAGAAAAATTATCAAATGAAAGGAATAAGAAAATGAAACGTTAATGTTAAATAATAATTTTATTTATTATAATCTTATACGTATCTTTTAATCTTTATCCATTTTTATTTTATATGTAAATTTTTTTTTAATTTTGATTGAAAATAACATTTATGTTTAGTATAATTACATTATAATGTTAAATGATTGCATAATAATAATAATAATAATAATAATTGTCGAGCCTGAATTTTGAAAATCATCCGGTTCATTTCTTTTAACCCGATTCATATTAAACCCTAACCCATTTAACATGAATACTCGACTAGGGGTTAAAAGAAATTTTAATTTTTGAAAAGTTTTTAAAGTCGCCACCCGATATAAATCGGGAAAAAATGAAAGCCATGATTAATGGGTCGGTTAATCCTAACTTAGCCACTAGTCTGCGAAAAGTTTGATTTAAAAATCAAATTTTTAAAAAATACCAGATATCTGAGTCCGGGGGCTAACCTATTAAAACCTAAGCGGTTACCACTTTAAATTTAAAATTTAGAATTTATCCTTTTCTATACTAAAAAATTCAAACAAAACATTTATAAAACAAATATCTACAAATTTAATCATTCATTTTTATTTTTTTTTAGGATTTAAATATTAATAAACATTTGTATTTTTTTCTTTTCAAAAAAAAAAAACTTATAATATGTATAAAATGATTATTTCAAACTATCAAAACAAAATATATTTTTTCTAATTTTATTGTCGCCCCGTAGGTGCCTACGTACTCACTAATCGAGATCAGACAAAACGTAGTTCTTTTATAAAGAACTTAGTTTGTTGATCAATTTTATAGTTTTAAACTATTCTCACTTTAAGTTTATTAAATTTTGAATTTTTATGAAAACTAATTTTGATGATCCTATGATCTAATCAATTGATTTTTGTTTCATAAAAAATATACTTTTCTAAGTCCAAAAATCATTTTTTCTAAAAAAATCAATTTATGATAATTCATGGCTAATTTAATGCTACATGAAATCAATTTTGATTAAACAATATTGAATATTTTCATAGTAAATTTATAAAAACATTTTTGAACAACTTTAATTATTTTCAAAGTCAATTTATGAAAATAATTTTGAAAACTTTGAATATTATCTTCATAGAAAATTTATGAAGATAATTTTGATAAAAAAACTTGATTAATATCATGATTTAAAAAAAAACAATTTTATCTTTATTATTCAACAACAATTTTGGTTTTAAAAAAAATCTATTTACAACTTATTATTTTTCAAAATTCAATAATCATCATATATGTTCAGAACATATTCAAAATATATCATAACAAAATTAAAATACAAAAACAAAACATATCATGCATCAAATATATATTTAAAGATCAATTTATATGCAAATACATATTCAAAAATATCCAAAAATATCAAAAATTGCTAAAACATGTAAATTTATATTAAAAATAATTATTCTAATTTTTCTGGATTTTTCTGAATTTTTCTGGATTTTTTACGAATTTTTATTAATTTTTTCCTATTTTTTTCCTATTTTTCGAAATTAAATATATAATAAATAACTAATAAAATATTGCGAACTAACCTGGACCGTTGGATTTTATCGGATCAGATCTAGAGCGTCTGATCGGTGGACCAAATCTGACCGTCTGATCTGTTGACTCGCGATCTGGACCGTGGATCTACTGATCAAATCTGGAGCATAGGATCTGCTGATCAAATCTGGACCGTAGGATCCTCTGATCAAATCTGGACTACAGGATCTTCTGATCAAATCTGGACCACAGGATCTGCTGACTTTTGACCAACGACCGTTGACCGACGATCGACCACCGTTGACCGATGACCGACCGGGTTGGATTCGGATTTGGGTCGGATCTCGGAGCTCCGTCGGGCGAAGAAGACGATCACGCTACCTTTCGAGCGTTCCTCGGCCGCTCCTGGTGGTTTTCGAAGGCTGCAACGTTATCGGCCCGACATGGATTGAGGTGTTGTGTCCGTTGGTGGTGGTGGTTCACTCCCAGAACCACCAGAAGTGGCGGTTCGTGTGGTGGCTCAACGGCGGCAAGGATAAAATTTTTTTGAAAAATTTGCAGAAATTCCAAATGCAAATTCGAGCAATTCTAAACACTATAATCAATCAAAAACACTTCCTAGATGATCCTAACACTCTTTAATTGGATCGAAATCCTCCCGATCACTTCGAATTTGCAAATTTTGCAATTCGAACACTTTCTACTCTATTTTCAGATCTCGATCGTGTAGTGTGTATTTTGCGAAATTGAATTGTGCTTTCTGCTTGTGGGGTGATCCTATTTATAGATTTCGAAACAATTTGTCATTTCGAAGCTTTGTACTTGTTCAATTTTTGAATCACGAATCGTTATACTTTTTCAAATAAGAACGATTCAAAATTGGGACTCATTCGTGATTGTTGGTTCAAATTGATCACGAATCTTATGTTTATACATCATAACTCTTCGATTAAGTGTATTTAATTTGATCAAATAACAATTCGGCCAATTTTGAAATTTGAAAACTCATGTCCATTCGAATTTTTCCCAATTTTCATGTCCCAATTAATGTGCCTTTTAGGATGAAATAATGCACGAATTGTGTACAGATGTGATGTATCCCATGCCTAGTTTGTGTCTGTACAATTAATTTCGAAAAAACACAAAGATTCGTTGCTCAAATGAGGCCTCAAAGTGGATGAACCGATGTGTCTTTTGGAAAAAAAAATTGGACAAAAAGAGGCAAAATCTGCCTTGGGCTAGGATCGAACTCGGGTCTCCTGTGTTCATGGTCTAAACCGTTAGGCGTTGGCCTGTGCCTTGGTCATATAGCCAACCCACTAATACTTAAGACTAATAAAATATATATTATATTAAGCTTAAATAATTATTTATTTTAATTTTTCTTACATATATTTTATTTACATTACTATTATTCATTTAATTATTTTATTATACATATTTTATTCCTCTATATATTTTTTATTTTTTTTATTTTTTTCTATTTTCTCTTTTCTCTCTTTTTTTATTATACTATTGTTTATTATTATATTATTATATTATATATTTTTAATGAACTCAACAGACATTAATTTATTCTAAACTTAATCTTAATTTTTAATTGGGCAAAAATTGGGTGTCTACAGCTGCCCCTCTTTGTGGTAAAGTTTGAACAAAACTTTTGCCACAAAGACAAAAGGATAGCCAATTTTTGCTTAATTTCATCCTGCCAAATTTTGTTTTTAACAAAGAGATTTTTATCTTGTGCTAAACTATCTGTCGAGTTTAGACATTAAAATTTGCTAGGTCAACTGTCGGGCCTAGGCTTTGGAAAAATGATAGGCCATCTGTCGGGCCTAGACTAAAAAACTGATAGACCGTCTGTCGGTCTAGATTTAGAAAATGATAGACCATCTGTCGGGTCTAGATTTAGAAAATGATAGACCATCTGTCGGGCCTAGAAAATGATAGGCCATCTGTCGGGCCTAGAAAATGATAGGCCATCTGTCGGGTCTAGATTTAGAAAATGATAGGCCATCTATCGGGCCTAGACTAAAAAACTGATAGACCATCTGTCGGGTCTAGATTATAAAAAACTGCTAGGTCATCTATCGGACCTAGGTTTTGTCATTTGCCGGACCTATGGGCTTTGGTTTACTGGGGATTTTTGAAACCTTAAAGATTTGGTTTCTTGATCCATTTGGGAGTTCTTGATCTTCCGGGAAACTTGATCTTCTAAGAAAACTTGATCTTCTGATCCACTTGGGGATTTTTATTTTCTTGGAAACTTAACTTTCTGATCTTCTTGAGGAAACTTGATCTTTTTTATTCTTTTGAGGAAACTTGATCTTTTTGATTCACTTGAGGAAACTTGATCTTTTTGATTCTTTTGAGGAAACTTGATCTTTTTGATCCACTCGGGGGAATCTAAACTTCTTGATCCACTTTAGGAAAATTGATCTATCTTGATCCATTTGAGGAAAATTGATCTATCTTGTTTCACTCGGGGGAATCTTGATTTCCTCAGAAACTTGACTTATTGATTCATTTGGGAAAACTTAATCTTTCTTGATCCACTCGGGGACTTTAAACTTCTTAATCCATTTGAAGAATCTTGGTATTTTGTCGGTTAATGTGTTTAGGGCTTTTCCGTTGTTCACATAACCGTGTTCAAAAACTAGTTACCTTGTGCAATATAATCACCAGATAAAATTACATATATGCAGTTTAAGGCCATATGAGATGCTCAAATTACTTTCTAACAGTTTTAGTTTGGGTTTGTTTAAGTGATAGGTTGAGATTTGATCTGGTTTGAGAATTTATGATTATTTGGTGATGAATGGGATGAGATTTGGTCTAATTTGAGAATTTTTGGTTATTTGGTGAATGATTTAATCAACGGGTTGAGATTTGACTTGAGTTCAAAGTTTTTGGGATATCAACTTTGCTTGTAAAAACTAAAAATGAAATCAATTGAACACAGAAAATGACAAATTTTATTGATCATTCATAATACATCTTTACAGCATCTGAGTTTACAGGATCTCTTAAATCAGGTCCATCCATTTGGGAAAGAATCAATGCTCCTCTCGACAATACTTTTCTAACTACATACGGTCCTTCGTAATTTGGTGTGAACTTTCCTCTGGAGTCTTGTACATTTGGCAGCATCTTTCTCAAAACCAAATCACCTTCTTGGAAGCTTCTTGGCTTAACCTTCTTGTTGAATGCCTTAGCCATTCTTTGCTGATATAACTGGCCATGACACATTGCGGTCAGCCTCTTTTCATCTAACAGATTCAACTGTTCAAATCTTTGTTTTATCCACTCAGCTTCATCGAGTTTGGTTTCTACTAATATACGAAGTGATGGAATCTCAACTTCTACAGGTAAAACAGCTTCAGTTCCGTATACCAAAGAATAGGGTGTTGCCCCGGTTGATGTTCTTACAGACGTTCGATATGCCATTAATGCGAGTGGTAACATTTCATGCCAATCTTTATAGACAATGGTCATCTTCTCAATAATTCTCTTGATGTTCTTATTGGCGGCTTCAACTGCTCCATTCATCTGTGGCCGATACGGAGTGGAATTCCGATGCTTGATCTTGAATTGCTGACACAAATTTGTTACTTCTTTGTTGTTCAAATTCGTACCATTATCAGTGATGATACTTTCCGGAGTTCCATATCTAGTGATGATGTCTCTTTTGATAAACTGCACAACCACGGACTTTGTTACACTTGCATAGGAAGCAACTTCTACCCATTTAGTGAAGTAATCGATTGCAACCAATATGAACCGATGACCGTTTGAAGCTTTAGGTGAAATTGGCCCAATAACATCTATTCCCCATGTTGAGAAAGGCCATGGGGTTGACATTAATTGTAATTCTTTCGGAGGGGCACTTATCTTGTTTGCATAGATCTGACATAAATGACAAGATCTCACATGTTTGATACAGTCTGATTCCATAGTTAACCAAAAGTATCCTAATCTCATAATCTTTTTGGCTAACATGTAACCACTCATATGAGGACCACAAATTCCTTCGTGAATTTCTTCCATGAGCTTCTGAGCCTCTTTTTCATCTACACATCTCAACAAAGTCGTGTCAAATGATCTTCTGTATAAAGTATTTCCACTTAGCAAAAAATGACTGGCCAAACGCCTCAGTGACTTCTGATCTCTCTTGCTAGCACCTTCAGGATAATTACCCGTTTGCAAAAGAACTTTAATATCTTGGAACCAGGGTTCATCTGATTCGATCATGGTACAGAATGCGGGTTCACTTCTCACCTGGACTTGCAAAGGTTGGATTCTTGCTCCTTCAGTAAATTGAATTAATGAGGCCAAAGTAACAAGAGCATCAGCAAACTGATTTTGAGTTCTTGGCACATATACAAAAGAGATTTCCCTGAATCTTTCTATCAATTCTGCTAAGTGATTATGATAAGGAATCAACTTGGGATCCTTTGTTTTAAAATCTCCTCGAGTTTGAAAAATAATGAGTGATGAATCTCCAAAAACTTCGAGCTCTTGAATTTCCATTTGGATTGCCATCTCTAAACCTGTCACGCCCCGAGGGGTACCCTAAACGTGGCAGTCCGCCGTACACAATACTAAAGCCTAGGAATGACTACCTTAGTCACGCAAAGGCTTCCATATCATGCACAAGGCGTACATCACAACTAAGGGAACGCATCGGAGTAGCGCAATTTATATCGATAATAAATAAGTAACAAGGCAAAGAGAATATAGAACATAAACATATCACATTTCAATTCTTAAGGGCATATTCTTCTATTGTCTTTAAATAAATGTACCTCACTAATCATAAAGGTTAGCACATATAAAGAACCTTACAACTTTCTTCATCGTATGATTCCATCCTTAATCGTCCGTCCATGACTTCCTTAATGTCATGATCCTCAATTTAATCCACGAATATACCTGTTTCAATCAAATCTATAGGGGTATAAGCTACAACTTAGCTTAGTGAGATATTCCTTTTCATTCGCACCACATTTTCAAACAAGTTCATTTATTTAATCACACATATGCTATGCATCAATGAACCAATCACATGATTACGCGAATATATAGTCGTCGGAAACCATATATAGAACGGATTTACCCCTCCGTATCAAAGGTTAGGGAATCGGGGTTGAAGGTCCTCGACCTTCTACTGCTAGTCCCCAGGTCCTCACCCACAGCGTTCGGTTGGCTCGGCTCCGAACCTAGAGTCGCTTTCCCCGAGCGATTTGGATTCTCCAGGAAGGAACATGGCCCGTGGCACCGCACGATCACAGCCAATCCAACTCTACGCGTAGGAGTAGCAGCCTTCTGAAATAGATGTGACTCGATGGATGCTATGCGTGAACGTTTTATTGTTCTTAGGTCAAACCTTATTAAGGTTTATTAGGGGCGATCAATCAATTTAGCAACAATAAACAATCATACAAGTAAGTAAACAAAATTATTTAAACAAGCAGATCGAAGTTGCGATATTCTTATTCTAATTCACGCAACATAGAATCATATATATAATCCCGAATTCCCCAATATATATCCATTTTTATCTTTTCCTAATATACTAATGCTACTACTTTACAAGCACAAGCAAAGTAACGAATTTAGGAGGAATAACTCACTCGTCCATTTCGCTATCTTCTTAGTCGTAGAAATCCTCGGGTAGGGTATTTCCGTATCCTTCGTCACCTAGACAAAAGAAATACCCGGGATAAGTTTCATGTATTTCTATTCTTGGAGATTCTAAACTTTCTTAAAATCGCGGTAAAATCGTATAGAAGAAATTCCAACTTAAAATGGCCATAACTTGCTCATTTTAACTCGGAATTTCGCATATGATATACCGTTTTCTACCTATTCGAAAAGTTCTATCCATCTCTAAACTTATCTTGGTCATAAAAGGTCATTTGGGTTCCGAAAACGTCAGGTACAGATTTAAAACGAATTTTCTAAACTTTTGCAAAAATCCATTTTCTAACTCAACTCCATTTTAAAGAAAATCCTTTTGTAACAATATAAATATATATTTGATAAACACTTTGAATATATAGGCATGCTCACTTTATATGCAAAAATCCTAATGGTAGTGTCTCAACAATTTATTTCATAAAATAATTCTTTTAAACTTTAGCTTTGAAAACTTCCTTTCAAGTATTTAAAGAAATTTTATATTTTTCTTAGATTGTTATAAATGAGTATAATCTTATTTTATTTTCTTCATTCCTTTTTCCAAAACAAGTTAAATTTTTCCTTAATCCTTTAGTCATGTATTAAATTTTCCTTCTAGTGATTAAAGTTCAAATTCATCAAAAATACATTAAGTTGATGAAAACCCTTTTTATAATTTTTGTATTTAGGATGGTTTTTAGAAAATGAATCTTGCCTTCTTATATTTATTTCTAAAATATAAGCTTTTGCTTTCTAAAACTTGTTCATTTCTTTGAAAAGAATCATCTTTATTGATAAAATCCATTATTGCTAACCTTACTTTATATTCTTTTGAAAACAATTCTTTCTTTTAAAAAAAATCATTACTTTTCCTAAGTGGGTTCTTCATGAGTTGATTTTTATATTAACTTTGAAAACTAGTTTGTTCCTTAGTTTAGAAAAGAATTTAAGTTTTCAACATTAACGATTTATTTTTCTTAAAACTTAAATTACCATGAAATATAAAGAAGATATTTATTTCTTATAAAACTATCTTCGTCATTTTAGGAAAATCTTGGGAAAGCTTGTAGTGCTTTATTTTTATGTTGTTGATAAAAACTTCATTATTTTGTGACAAACCATATGATAGAAAATCTAGTTTTGAGTTCCCTTAATAAAATGAAATTCTACTTTTTAGACTTAGTTGAGACATTAACATTATGTAGATGCAAGTACATGAGCATATAAAATAATAAGAACATAAGAAATACTAAAAATAATTAAGCAAGAAAATAAAATATCAAGCATTGGGAACCTTAGCTTCATCAAGGAATCCCGATCAAGTATTGGAGCCTTAGCTTTATCAAGGCATCCCGGGACTAAGAATGGACTAGTCCCGAAAGATTAAAATAAATAATCAAAAGGTTGTTTTGACTTGATATGGACAAGTCTAAGACTAGAAAGACTAGTCTTAATAAAATAAATAAATTGCATAACTTGAATGTAAATAAATAACAAATGAGCTTATATGCTCTAAATATATATACATAATATAATAATAACAATAACAACATAATAAAGTAGGAAGCTTTATGTACAAGAACAAAACATGAACATGTTGTTGCTTTTACTACTCATATGAGTTTCAAAACAACACCATAGTCATGTTAAGTTACATGACATGGATGAATAATAGATGGAAGAAATATTACCTAAGGTATGTAAGAGATATGAAGATGGTAGATGGAATGGGTATTATGTGAGTAGTGATATGTGGTAGATAGTGAGGCTTTGAAAAGAAACTTTCTTTGGTAATGGAAGAGGAGTGTTTTCTTTTTACAAGAAGTGAGTTCTTGTAAGATTATAGAAGAGTTTTTGGAGAGGATTTTGGCATAATTTCTTTGCTTTGGAATGGTGTGAAGAAATGAGAAGGGGAGAGGTGGTATTTATAGAATTTTGTGGAGGAATTAAGAGTGTAATAAAATAAATTGAAAAGAAAAATAATTGATGGAGGAGAGAGGAGGGTGGCGCCGGTTTTGGGTATGTGAGAGGAGAAATTTGTTTTTTATTTGATTTGTGTAATAAAGAAGTAATGTGTAAAGTTTGATGTGATTAAAGGTGTATTGGAAATGAAAAAAGTAAGAAAATAGATATGTAGGTGTAAGAAATAGGTGTAAGAAAAAGTAGAGATAGGTGAATAGTAATGAATAGTAGAAAAAGTACTATGAATAGTAGACTAGACAATTAAAGTACCGGTAGTAATAAAAATACGCGTAATAATGCGATATCTGTAATTTTTAGCTACCGAAAAATTCCAAAACTGATATTTTTGGAATCCTTGTATTTTTACGAGTCTATTGGTATAAACGGAATATTTTTAATATTCCGAGCTCCGGGACACGCTTTTCGAGAACGATCCCGTTTGGGTCCGAAGGTCACTCGAAATTCGCGAATCTGATATTTTTATGTTACCCTATATTATTACGAACTATTCTAGGTCATTAACTTAATTTCGTTTTCTAGGGTTTGAAAACGCGGGATTGCCGGATCTTAAACACTAGGGTTCGTTATAGGCTTGTTGACTTTTAGGTTCCGTTTTGATTCCGATTCGTCGAGATATTCGTAAGATCGTATAATTTTCGAGTCTTGATCGTTTTAGAATTTTAGCTCGAAATTTATGTTTTATTTTATTTGTGATTATTTAATAGTTTTTAGTTCTCGGAATCGTTTAACCGAGTCTAGGTTTATGGGTTGACTCGATTTGACTTTTGTGGAAAATTTGGATTTTGTGATTCTAAAATTTTACTGAAGGAATTAGGACTTTATTATCTCGTTGTTAAGCGGTATTTGGATCTATTGTTTCGATTTGCGTTTTAGGAATTGGGTAGATTATTTAATCGACGTACGGACGTTGATTATATCGGTAATTGGACTTTATATTTTATTTCAGAGGTTCTCGTTTTCTCAAGATTGAGAGAATTTTTAACTGGGTTCAACTTTTAGGGTTTCGTTTCCGGTATTTGACTCGGTCTAGAATTGAGTTTTAATCTCAAGTTGATTTTTTCGGGTCTTTGATATTTATACTTCTAAAATTATTTTTAAGGATTATGAATTTTTAGGGGTTTACAAAACCCAAAATGCATGCTTCATATTCTGCTATATTATTTGTATAAGGGAACATTAATCTGGCCGATGCTGGGTATTGATTTCCTTCAGGTGAAATTAGGACTGCCCCTATTCCACATCCATATACATTAGCTGCTCCGTCAAAATACAATTTCCAATTCGGCATTCTTTCATATTCCGTTTGTGTTACCTGAATCCCTTCATCGGGGAATTGATCTTTGAAATGACCTAGATTTATATTCCTCATTTATATTCTATTCAAATTCCATGTGTTTAATTAATTATGTTGAAGTGGTGAATTTAAGGAGTATGGTTAGGTTGATAGTAGTTTAAGATAGGTGATTATGCTTATGTATATGTTGCTATTAATATTTTGTTTTATATGCATTAATGTGTGAGTAATGAAATTATTAATGTTGTCTTGTGCACATTAAGATGTTGAGTTAAATTAGATTAATAACTTAACCATAAATTTTACTTAAGTTAGTTGATTGAGTTTTTGTAATTAAACTAGCATTTATGCCCTAAATACAAGCCAAATGGAGTCCAAATTAAAGTGAAATGCAACCTAAAGTTAATATGTGCATTAAGGGGTAAATTTGGAAGTGTAAAAGTCAAAATAAAGCTAATTTGATTACTTTTTGGGGCAGCTCAAACTTTTATCCGAATTTTCCTTTTTCTTTCTTCTTTTTCTCTTCTTCTTCCTCCACTTCCATCTCCATTTCCAAGCTCAAGTTAGGGTCATATCAAGTTTGAAAATCAAAGTGTTTCTCAAGACAAGGTACATATATGCTTGAATTAGTTTAGTTAAGGTTGTTGTGTTGTTTTTTTTTTTTTTTTTGAAATAGATGTATGTATCAATTGGATGAATTGAGCTTAAAGTTGATCAAATGGTTTGTTCATGTATGGGGTGAGTTGAGGAAGTGTTGCATGAGTGTGTGAGGTTGTGCATGCATTGTTGTATGTTGGTGAAGTGTTGGGAAGTTGTTAAGAGAATTTGGATAGGGGAATTTAGAATTTATGGAAGTAGATTTTGAAATGTTTTATTGTGTTGAATCTATGCTTGGAGTTGCTAGAATTGAGTAGTGTATGTAGGTGTAAGTATGTGAAGTGGAAGTGTAGTTGAGAGAAGTTTTGAAGTGTTTTAAGATATAATTTTGCAAAGTGGAAAACAGAGGATTTGAAATTTTCGTTTAACCTTGTTTTTAAAACGTACGCCGGCATCTGGGGATTCTACGCCGCCGGCGTAGAGGCGGTGTAGAAAGCCCACAGAATTGATTTCCCTAACGCCGTTTGCAACGCCGCCGGCTTATTGCCGAAGATTTGCCAGCGTCTGTTCTTCAGAACGTACGCCGGCAATTTGAGTCTCTACGCCGCCGGCGTAGAGGCGGTGTTGAAAGTTCAGAACCAAATTTCTTAAAGCCGACTGAACGCCGCCGGCTTTCGCTAGGAAGTCAGCCGGCGTTCTTTCTTCTAACTTGTACGGGCTTTTGGGAATCAAGGCCGCCGGCGTAGGTTACAAAGGCTGACGGCGTACGCTTTGAACGCTGCCAGCGTTGGCAGTGTACATTTTCAGAACATTGAACACCGGCTCAACGCCGGCGTTGAGTGCGGCGTATCCCCTGAGTTTTTGAATTTTGAGAGCTTTTTCTAAAAAGTTTACAAAGTTGTTATTTGAGCATTTGAGTTTTTGGTAAGCAATTTGGGATATATTATGATGTTTAAATGCTTATTCGTGACTGTATATTCAATTATTTGAATTTCTTTGATAATTTGTGATATATGGATATAATATGTATATATTTGTGAGAATGGAATTCATAAATGTTGAG
Source organism: Combretum micranthum (assembly GCA_024138025.1). Taxonomy (NCBI): domain Eukaryota; kingdom Viridiplantae; phylum Streptophyta; class Magnoliopsida; order Myrtales; family Combretaceae; genus Combretum; species Combretum micranthum. The sequence goes on from JAMXBD010000550.1 coordinate 131,308, forward strand.
TTATTGATTATTGTGACATTTCTTTACAGTTAAGGATTCTTCGGTTAATTCATCACCGAGAGATCCTAGTTCTATTCTAACGAGTTCAGGTACGCAATAATTTGTTTGATGTTTGCTAGGACCAGACATTTCTAATTTGACCTAAATTGATTCGATTTAATATTTGAATGATTTGGATGTCTATTTCGCTGTTTAATCTGGTCCGAGGAGCAGCAAACCTGTCATGATGCAATGACATGTTAGCTAGGCGCTTAACCAAGTCATGATGTAATGACTTTACCATGATGCAATGGTACGCTATGATGCAATAGCGATTCTTTTGGTTAAGTGGGTAGCTGATAGGGGGAATTGTATCTGTGTAACGTTTGCTTAAACTTAGGGGAAATACCATGATTTAGTTCAAGGTTTATGGGAACTTGTGAACTAGGCTCATGTTATGGACTGAGTTTAAGTAGAGTCGGGCAACGGCTTTTAAACCCTAGATGAAGCTATTATCTTTATGGAATAGATATAGGAGATATAAGTATTCGGACTGCTTGTATCAACCCCCTGAGCAGCTGCTGTTACTCAGGATCCCTGGATTCCCGAAGTGTGACCGGGGTTTGAATACCCTCTTGTTGATTTGTGAATCAAAATGTAATAAAGATAACCACTTGTTTTATGATGCATTTACATCAATTGGATGACTTGTTTTGCATTGGTTATTGTGTACTGGGCCTCGGCTCACTTTTGCTGCTTTGCAGGTCATGGAGACGAGTATTACGATGACTTGGGCTATGGGTCCGATTTCGAAAGGTTTCTGGACGAGTGGGAGGAATAGGATCCGATGACCCGGGACTTTTAGAAGACTTTTTGCTAAGGACCAGCTTTGTATAGAAGGCTTGTTAGTTAAGCCAAGTTCTTTTGTAATGACCTTAAGATCCATTAGGATTTCTCATGTTTTGAAAATCATGTAATTGTTTTGTTGTGTCAAGTATTGACACAAAGCAATGGTTATTTGATGTAAATATATGTATAGATTGCTTATGTTGGCAATCTTGTTTTATTTAAAAAGTTCTTTACAAATTTAGTGATTTGATCAAACAATTTACATAAACTGTTAGTTTTAGGACAACCTTACATATAATGTGCAATCGTTATATGTGGTTGGGGATTCGGTACTCTAAATCTCGGGATTTAGAGGATCGGGTCTTTACAGATGGTATCAGAGCCTTGTTTATGAAATTGTTTGATTAAATAGTGTGACTTGACCTTAGATACGGTGAGTTAGTTAGACATATATAGGACTTGTTTATATTAAGTTTTATGCTTAATTGTCTAATTAGTTTATTAATTGTTTTGATATTGATTGACCTTGTAAAATTATTATATGTTATACATGTTGCATGTTTGTTTTAAAAGATGGATAGGTCACGAAGAGTAACCCGACAATCTTCGGAAAGAGAAAGTATGCCACCTCCTTCTCAGTCTACTATTTCAGCTTCTGCATCAGCTAGTATTCCAGCTTCTACTTCGACTCCATCACCGGCTTCGGCTTCTACTGCACCGAATCCACAGCCTCCTCAAATGCCAACATATCCAGCTATGCCACAGATGCCTACGGGAGATCCGAATAATGTGCTCACTATGTTTCGGGATATGTTTGCAATAGTTCAGCAGTACCAACAAATGATGTATCAACAACAACAACAATTTATGCAGCAATATCATCCTCCAACTGTGAGAGAAGAGCCACAAGTACCAATGGGAGACCGGAACGAACAAGTCAAGTTGCATGATTTTGTTAGACTGGTACCTGATTTTGATGGAACTGTTTTGGATCCGACTCGAACGGAAGGTTGGATAGTGGAGCTAGAGAAAGCGTTTGCAGCTTGTGAAGTGCCTGAGCATAGGAAAGTTGATTTGGCTATATATATGTTGAAGGGAGATGCATATAATTGGTGGAGATTGAATAGTGAAGGATATGTGAGACCGATACCATGGAACAGATTTAAGGAAGCCTTTTTCTTGCAATACATTCCATCCACAGTGCGGGAACAAATGATATCGAGTTGGTTGAGTCTAAGGCAGGGAAATAAAACTGTTGAAGAATATCATGCAGAATATTGTAGATTGCTTCGATTTGCGGGTACAAGTTACAATGATGAGAGCATGAAGGTTCAAAAGTTCCAAGATGGCTTGAACATGGAGATTAAGAGTGAGGTTAAGAAGTTTCAATTATCAACACTGTCGAAACAGTAATCAAGGCAAAGTTAGTGGAACAAATTAATAATGAAAATAAAGCTCAGAGGGATAGACGTGCGACATTTATGGGCAAGAGATCGGTGACATCCTACACCCTTATTCAAGGTTTGGTAATGTTAACAAAGGCAAGCGACCATATTTGGGTAAGAAACCAAGCTCGGGACAAGTGGTGAAGCTCCTATGCCATCCATCCATTTGATAGGCGATGCCCTATATGTTTTGGGCCTCATGAATCGTTTCAATGTAAATGGACTCCTGGAGCTTGTTTTGCATGTGGGAAAGTTGGTCATAAAGCTTCTGATTGTCCTGATCCTAAATTGAAGCCCATCTTTTGTGCTCATTGTCAACAAAGGGGTCATCATGTGGCAAATTGTAAAGAAAAGCCGAGGAATGAAGGACCGAACTTTGGAAAGGGAATGACAGCTGCTAGGGTGTTTGCTTTGCAACAATGTGAGAAAGCTCCTTCGGTTGATACACTGGCAGGTATAATACAGATTGCAAGACATCCTGCATATACTTTAATTGATACTGGTGCTACTCATGCATGTATTGCTGAAAGCTTTGTGAATGAGTGTGGTTTGTCTTCTGAAGTGTTGTATGATAGAGTGATGAGTGTGAATACTCCTTTTGGTGTGCAATCCAAAGAGCCATGTGTATGTAGAATGTTGATGTTGTGATTTCTGATGAAAGCATGCCAATAGATATGTTAGTTCTACCTTTAATTGATTTTGATGTTATTCTTGGAATGAATTGGTTGAATCTTTACAAAGCAACAATAGATTGTAGTAAAGCGGAAGTGAGTTTTGAGTTGGAAGGTAGAAGACTATTTCATGTGTTGGAAAGAAGGAGACCCGGAAGTATGTATTCTATGGAATTGTGGGAGAAGGATATGGGAACTACAATGGGTAGTGAAGAACTCCGAGTTGATATGGTGCCAGTAGTAAGGGAATTTGTTGATGTTTTTCCTGATGAATTACCCGGTTTGCCACCGGATAGGGAGATTGATTTTGGGATTGATTTGATACCTGGAACTACACCTATTTCTAAAGCTCCATATCGTATGGCTCCGGCTGAGTTGAAAGAATTGAAAAGTCAGTTAGAAGAATTGCAACACCTCGGGTTTATCGTCCAAGTATTTCTCCTTGGGGTGCTCCGGTATTGTTTGTTAAGAAGAAGATGGAAGTCTAAGGATGTGTATAGACTATAGAGAATTGAATCAAGTGACAATCAAGAACAAGTATCCACTTCCTCGAATTGATGATTTATTTGATCAATTGAGAGATGCGGCATTGTTTTCCAAGATAGATTTGAGATCCGGATATCATCAACTCAAGATTAAGCAACAAGATATATCCAAGACGGCTTTCAGAACAAGATATGGACATTTTGAGTTTATGGTTATGCCTTTCGGTTTAACAAATGCCCCTGCTGCTTTTATGGATTTGATGAATAGGGTATTTAAGGATTATTTGGATCAATTTGTGATAGTCTTCATTGATGATATTGGTATATTCAAAGAATGAGGAAGATCATGAGAAACATTTGAGACTTGTATTGCAAAGATTGAGAGAGAGGAAGCTTTATGCTAAATTTAGCAAGTGCAAGTTTTGGTTGAGAGAAGTTGCATTTTGGGACATATCATTACAAAGGAAGGAATATCTGTTGATCCGGAGAAGATTAGAGCGGTATTGGACTGGCCACCACCGACAAGTGTACGGAAGTGCGAAGTTTTCTGGGGTTGGCAAGTTATTATAGAAGATTTGTACAAGGTTTTTCCAAAATCGCTTCACCATTAACTAAGTTGACGAGGAAATATGTGAAGTTTGATTGGATGAAGATTGTGATCGGAGTTTTCTTGAGCTGAAGGAACGATTGATTTCTGCACCGATTTTGGCATTACCATTAGTGGAGAAGAGTTTGTGATTTATAGTGATGCTTCACTTCAAGGACTCGGATGTGTTTGATGCAAGATAATCGAGTCATAGCTTATGCCTCAAGACAATTGAAGTCCCATGAGAGGAATTACCCAATTCATGATCTCGAGCTAGCCGCAGTGGTATTAGCATTGAAGCTTTGGAGACATTATTGTTTGGTGAAAAGTGTAAGATATTCACGGATCATAAGAGTTTGAAATACATTTTCACTCAAAAGGAATTGAACATGCGCAACGAAGGTGGTTGGAATTAATTAAAGATTACGATGTTGAAATTTATATCACCCGGGAAAAGCTAATGTGGTAGCCGATGCGCTCAGTAGAAAGAAATCGATGAATGTGGAATCTTGGTTACTAATCAAGGGAATTACAAGAAGATCTTCAAAGGATGAATATTGAGAACTATGGAAAATGTTGACTTATGCTAGCAAGTTTATCATTGCAACCGACGATTCTGGATCAAATCAAGCAAGGACAACTTGAAGAACCGGAAGCCAGAAGTTGAAAAATAAGATAGGTGAGAAGAGGAGAAAAGAGATGAGAATTGATGATAAAGGTATTATCAGTTTAAGATAGAATTTATGTACCGAGATTACGATTTTGAGACCAAATTATGAAGGAAGCGCATTCCTCCTCATATTCAATTCATCCGGGAAACACGAAGATGTATCGAGACTTGAAGCGACATTTTTGGTGGGAAGGAATGAAGAAGGACATTGCAAGATTTGTTTCTAAGTGTTTGGTATGTCAACAAGTGAAGATCGAACATCAACGGCCTGGAGGAGAATTGCAACCATTGAAGATTCCGGAATGGAAATGGGATGAGATAACTATGGATTTTGTGACTGCTTTACCAAAACATAGCCAAGAACGAGATGATTTGGATATTGTGGATCGACTCACGAAATCGTCACATTTCATTCCACTGAAGTCGGGTGTTCACTTGAAAGATTGGCTCAGATTTACATCCGAGAGATAGTGAGATTACATGGTATACCAATGACCATCACTTCGGATAGAGATACGAGATTTGTCAGTCGATTCTGGAAAAGTCTTCATGAAGCTCTTGGAACAAAGTTACAATTTAGTACAGCTTTTCATCCACAAACTGACGGGCAATCGGAAAGGACAATTCAAATTCTTGAAGATATGCTTAGAGCTTGTGCATTGGATTTTGGAAAGAATTGGGATGAACACTTACCTTTAGTTGAATTCGCTTACAATAATAGTTATCAAGCATCGATTCAGATGGCTCCGTATGAAGCGTTATATGGAAGAAAATGTAGATCTCCTTTGCATTGGGATGAAGTGGGCGAGAGAGTATTGATTGGACCCGATTTGGTACAACAAGCGGTTGATAAGATTCAAATGATCAAACAGAGATTGAAAGCTGCTCAAGACCGATATAAAAGTTATGCCGATTTGAGAAGAAGACCTTTGGAATTTGAACTTGGAGATCATGTATTTCTCAAGATATCCCCGACTAAAGGAGTTTTCAGATTTGGTGTGAGGAGTAAATTGAATCCAAGATACATTGGGCCATATGAAATATTGGAAAGGATCGGACCATTGGCTTATAGATTGGCGTTACCACCAAGTTTGTCTGGCGTTCATGTTTTTCATGTATCTCAGCTTAGAAAGTGTATATCCGATTCCGATGCAATATTGGATACCAATCAACCAGAGATACTACCAGACTTAACTACTGAAGAAAAGCCAATTAGAATTTGGGAAAAATGGACAAAGAATTGAGGAATAAAGTCATACCAATGGTAAAGGTCCAATGGAGTAACCAATCCGAGAGAGAGAAGCGGTTTGGGAAGTAGCGAGTAATGAGACAGAAATATCCGGAACTTTTTGAGTAAGAAGGTAAGTTAAGTTTCGGGGACGAAACTTCTTGAAGAAGGGAAGAATGAAATGACCTAGATTTATTATCATTTATTCTATTCAAATTCCATGTGTTTAATTAATTATGTTGAAGTGTTGAATTTAAGGAGTATGGTTAGGTTGTTAGTAGTTTAAGATATGATTATGCTTATGTATATGTTGACTATTAATATTTTGTTTTATATGCATTAATGTGTGAGTAATGAAATTATTAATGTTGTCTTGTGCACATTAAGATGTTAAGTTAATTAGATTAATAACTTAACCATAATTTTACTTAAGTTAGTTGATTGAGTTTTTGTAATTAACTAGCATTTATGCCCTAAATACAAGCCAAATGAGTCCAAATTAAAGTGAAATGCAACCTAAAGTTAATATGTGCATTAAGGGGTAAATTTGGAAGTGAAAAGTCAAAATTAAGCTAATTTGATTACTTTTTGGGGCAGCTCAAAATTTTATCCGAATTTTCCTTTTCTTTCTTCTTTCTCTTTCTTCTTCCTCCACTTCCATCTCCATTTCCAAGCTCAAGTTAGGGTCATATCAAGTTTGAAAATCAAAGTGTTTCTCAAGACAAGGTACATATATGCTTGAATTAGTTTAGTTAAGGTTGTGTGTTGTTTTATTTTATTTTTTTTTTGAAATAGATGTATGTATCAATTGGATGAATTGAGCTTAAAGTTGATCAAATGGTTTGTTCATATGGGGTGAGTTGAGGAAGTGTTATGAGTGTGTGAGGTTGTGCATGCATTGTTGTATGTTGGTGAAGTGTTGGGAAGTTGTTAAGAGAATTTGGATAGGGGAATTTAGAATTTATGGAAGTAGATTTTGAAATGTTTTATTGTGTTGAATCTATGCTTGGAGTTGCTAGAATTGAGTAGTGTATGTAGGTGTAAGTATGTGAAGTGGAAGTGTAGTTGAGAGAAGTTTTGAAGTGTTTTAAGATTAATTTTGCAAAGTGGAAAACAGAGGATTTGAAATTTTCGTTTAACCTTGTTTTTAAAACGTACGCCGGCATCTGGGGATTCTACGCCGCCGGCGTAGAGGCGGTGTAGAAAGCCCACAGAATTGATTTCCCTAACGCCGTTTGCAACGCCGCCGGCTTATATGCCGAAGATTTGCCAGCGTCTGTTCTTCAGAACGTACGCCGGCAATTTGAGTCTCTACGCCGCCGGCGTAGAGGCGGTGTTGAAAGTTCACAGAACCAAATTTCTTAAAGCCGACTGAACGCCGCCGGCTTTCGCTAGGAAGTCAGCCGGCGTTCTTTCTTCTAACTTGTACGGGCTTTTGGGAATCAAGGCCGCCGGCGTAGGTTACAAAGGCTGACGGCGTACGCTTTGAACGCTGCCAGCGTTGGCAGTGTACATTTTCAGAACATTGAACACCGGCTCAACGCCGCCGGCGTTGAGTGCCGGCGTATCCCCTGAGTTTTTGAATTTTGAGAGCTTTTTCTAAAAAGTTTACAAAGTTGTTATTTGAGCATTTGAGTTTTTGTAAGCAATTTGGGATATATTATGATGTTTAAATGCTTATTCGTGACTGTATATTCAATTATTTGAATTTCTTTGATAATTTGTGATATATGGATATAATATGTATATATTTGTGAGAATGGAATTCATAAATGTTGAGTTATTGATTATTGTGACATTTCTGTTACAGTTAAGGATTCTTCGGTTAATTCATCACCGAGAGATCCTAGTTCTATTCTAACGAGTTCAGGTACGCAATAATTTGTTTGATGTTTGCTAGGACCAGACATTTCTAATTTGACCTAAATTGATTCGATTTAATATTGAATGATTTGGATGTCTATTTCGCTGTTTAATCTGGTCCGAGGAGCAGCAAACCTGTCATGATGCAATGACATGTTAGCTAGGCGCTTAACCAAGTCATGATGCAATGACTTTACCATGATGCAATGGTACGCTATGATGCAATAGCGATTCTTTTGGTTAAGTGGGTAGCTGATAGGGGGAATTGTATCTGTGTAACGTTTGCTTAAACTTAGGGGGAAATACCATGATTTAGTTCAAGGTTTATGGGAACTTGTGAACTAGGCTCATGTTATGGACTGAGTTTAAGTAGAGTCGGGCAACGGCTTTTAAACCTAGATGAAGCTATTATCTTTATGGAATAGATATAGGAGATATAAGTATTCGGACTGCTTGTATCAACCCCCTGAGCAGCTGCTGTTACTCAGGATCCCTGGATTCCCGAAGTGTGACGGGGTTTGAATACCCTCTTGTTGATTTGTGAATCAAAATGTAATAAAGATAACCACTTGTTTTATGATGCATTTACATCAATTGGATGACTTGTTTTGCATTGGTTATTGTGTACTGGGCCTCTGGCTCACTTTTGCTGCTTTGCAGGTCATGGAGACGAGTATTACGATGACTTGGGCTATGGGTCCGATTTCGAAAGGTTTCTGGACGAGTGGGAGGAATAGGATCCGATGACCCGGGACTTTTAGAAGACTTTTTGCTAAGGACCAGCTTTGTATAGAAGGCTTGTTAGTTAAGCCAAGTTCTTTTGTAATGACCTTAAGATCCATTAGGATTTCTCATGTTTTGAAAAATCATGTAATTGTTTTGTTGTGTCAAGTATTGACACAAAGCAATGGTTATTTGATGTAAATATATATAGATTGCTTATGTTGGCAATCTTGTTTTATTTAAAAAGTTCTTTACAAAATTTAGTGATTTGATCAAACAATTTACATAAACTGTTAGTTTTAGGACAACCTTACATATAATGTGCAATCGTTTATGTGGTTGGGGATTCGGTACTCTAAATCTTGGGATTTAGAGGATCGGGTCTTTACAATCTTGTTCTTTTAGTTCCTCATCAACCGGGCTTTCAGCGAGTTGATCAGCCAAGGCTTGTCCTTTAATTGAATTTTGTCTAACATAGGTAATATCAAACTCAAACAGCAACATTTGCCATTTTGAAATTCGACCGACCAAGGCGGGCTTATTTGCCAGATACCTCAAAGGATCATGCTTTGTAATTAACTCGATTGAATAGAAGAGCATGTATTGCCTAAGTCTATGCATAGTCCATACTAATGCACAGCAAGTTCTTTCTATCTCTAAATACTTTTGCTCTCCATTCGAGAATTTTTTGCTCAAGTAATAAATAGCTCTTTCTTTTCCATTTTCATCTTTTTGCCCGAGTACACAACCCATGGATTCCGAAAAAATTGTCATGTATAAGAACAAAGGCTTTTGGGTACTGGAGTGATCAAAACTGGGGGATTTGTCAGATACTGTTTAATTCGGTTAAAGGCTTCTTCACATTCTTCATTCCATTTAATTTGGGCATTTTTTCTCAATAATTTAAACGTGGTTGACATTTATCCGTCAACTGGGAAATGAATCGAGCAATGTAATTTAGTCTCCCAAAAGACCTCTAATTTCTTTCAATGTTGTTGGGGGAGGTAATTCTGAATTGCTTTGACTTTATCAGGATCAATTTCTATTCCTCTTTGACTGATCACAAATCCCAATAGTTCCCAGAAGTTACTCCAAAAATGCATTTTTCTGGGTTTAATTTTAATTGAAACTTCTCAATCTTTCAAAAGTTTCCTTAATACTTCTACATGATCTTCTCCTTCTTTTGATTTGCAATCATGTCATCAACATATACTTCCACATCTCTATGCATTCATGTCATGCAATATGGTCTGCATTGCTCGCTATAAGTTGCTCCGGCATTCTTGAGACCAAATGGCATGACCTTATAGCAAAAGTTCCCAGGCTGTGACAAATGTGGTTTTGACTTTGTCCTCTTCGGCCATCAATATTTGATTGTATCCGAAAATCCATCCATAAATGAGAATAGATGGTTTCCAGCTGTATTGTCTACCAATACATCAATATGTGGCAACGGGAAATTATCTTTTGGGGTCGCTTGATTCAAGTCTCTAAAGTCCACCAGATTCTAAGTTTCCCATTTTTCTTAAGTACTGGTACTATGTTGATACCCAATCTGAGTAATCCGAAACTTCAATGAATCCAACTTCGAGTAACTTCTTGACCTCATCTTTAATTTTAAGTAGCAAATTGGGTCTAAATCGCCTTAGTTTTTGCTTCTTAGGCTTAATGTCTTCTTTGGTTGGCAATTTATGGACCACAATTGACGGATCTAAACCGGGCATATCACTATATGACCATGCAAAAACATCCAATATACTCTGCTAGTAACTTAATCAAACCCTGTGTTGTGTCTTCTGGCAATTTACCCCCAAATCTCAAATTCCTAGGATCTTCACTTGTTCCCAATTAACCAATTTAGTGGGTTCTTAGGGGTTTCAATCCTTTCATGATCAAAGTTTTGCCAATTTTTCTTGTGTTTTCAATTGATAATCGATATCATCTTCAACGACTAACCCAGTAGGGCTGGAGGTGATATCGATATTTTCAGTATTTACAGACGCGAGATATCCCGGAACCTCATTACAAAAGTCGGATCTGGTAGAATATGATGGGGAAAGAATAAGAATATGGAAAAACAAAAGAATTTTATTAAATTTGAAATGGTGTTTAAGTACACTTATTTGAGCAACACATAAAGCAGAAAAATACAAAACGCAATCTAATATCGGTCCTTACTTAAGAAAATTAAAACTAGCACAAGGTATGGAAAACCAATTCTTCAAAGCTATCTTCTTGGGTGGATCATCTTCCTTGGAGTCATCTGTCTCTGGACATGATGAGGCTTTGGAAAGGAGCTTCTGATGTGCGGAATCTCGATGTCTGGATCATATTCTTTATTAAGTTTCCTTGTTCTCATCTTATTCTTCATGTCTGCTACCTCTGTTTGAGTAGGAGAATATCCTAGGCCAAAAGTTCCTATCTGAGCTTCTTTTCTTCATTTATTACACAGACTTCTTCAAAATTTGGAGCCCAAAGTCTTCTTCTTCCCTTTTCCAATATGGAATAGCCGTTTCTTGATAGATGGCATAATCTTGTTCTCCCATAACGGTAACAAGTTGGCCATTTGCTACAAATTTAACCCTCTGGTGCAAGCTTGAGGGTATTGCTCTTGCTGCATGAATCCATGGCCTTCCAAGCAACAAATTAAATGTTCTTGGGATATCTATCACTTGAAAAGGAATTAGGAAAGTTTGAGGCCCAATAGTGACCTCTAATTCCACTTCTCCAATTATTTCCTTCTTTGATCCATCAAATGCTCGTACTACAGTAGGACTTGGCTTGATATTTGACGGGTCTACTTCCAACAAATTCAGAGTAGCCAGGGGGCATACATTCAGAGAAGATCCATTGTCAATAAGCACTCGGGAGAGATTCTACCATTGCTTTTGACAACAATAAAAAGCTTTATTATGTTGGCCACCTTCCTCTTCTAATTCTTCAGATGAGAAGCTAATTTGCTCATTTGCAAAGACAGAATTAAATATGTTCCAAGGTTTTTTCTGTCACATTCTCTGGAACTTTTACTTCTTTGAGAACCTTGAACAAGGCCTCACGGTGAATATCAGAGCTAATTAACAAACCCATGAGTGATATTTGGGCTGGTGTCTTGACTAGTTGTTCAACTACTTTGAATTCACTTGCCTTCATGAGTTTAGCCAATATTGCTTTCTCATCTTCCTTCTTTTCTTCATCATTCGGCGGCGGATGAATCCATGGTCACCTTCTTTGCAGTTGGTTCATAAAGTCTTCCCGAACGGGTAAGCCCGCCAATCATAGAAGTGATTAACTGTCTGGTAATCAAATGGGGCAGCTTTGTAATCCTTTACAGCAATTGGGATTTGAAAAGTATAACTTCTAGGCTTCGAGACAGTTGCCTCTTCTTTACTGTTGTTCATCTCAAATTTGATTAACTTCGGTTCACATGTGATCATGCCAACAAATTTTTCTTCTTTCTCTGGTACAGGCTTTTCTTCATCTTCAGACTCTGATCCCCATCCAGTGGCAGGAGCATCGCATATACGCGTGGTTCAAACCAATAGTCAACCAGATATTGGTACTTTCCATCATCTCCTAGAGTTCCGACAGTTGGGTCTCCAGCTTGGTATCTTGCCCACAATTCTGCCTGTGTGCTTGACTTTCTTGGTTTGGGACCAGCATTTCCATGATATCTTCTTTCTTTATGATTCCATTTTGCAACAAGTTGTAAATGGCTGGTCTGGTTTTGGTGCGATCTCTCAGATTGATATAGGGTAAATGCCCCATTTGGCGGAGATTCCATGCCACTTGTTCTATGGTGATAGGCAATTCATCCAAGTTGACTTCTGGGTCCGGCGCTTCGGCAGTGATCATATTAATAACCGACCCATGATTTGGCAATGGATTAGTAGAAACATTTGGAGGCTGCACAAAGTCTAATTGGATGGTCTTTGCATCAATAAGATCTTGAATCTTATGTTTGAGTCTCCAACAATAATCAGTGGAGTGCCCGATTTGCCCCATGTGATATTCACATTTTAAATCAGGGTTGTAGTTCTTGGGCTTATAATCATCTCTGGGTACTTCAAAGCCAATCAGATTATCGGCTCTCAATTTAGCCCACACTTGGCTGAGTGGAACCGGTATTGGAGTAAAATTGCGTCGGTTGGCCTTGATTGTTGATTCGAAACAACCCTTTGTTGACTTTGACCTGATTGGTCGGCAGAACTATGGATTTAGTAGGGTTTGCTGGACTTGAGATATTGACCATACCGACAGTCGAATCCTTTCCTTTGTACGTGACATTTTTAGGTGCTGTATATTTCTTTTCTACTTGCAGCTTTCCGGCTGAGATAGCATTCTCAATTCTGCATCCGGCTACTACCACTCTGAAAAACTTGCTGACGCATGCCCTATGAGATGAGAAAAGAATGGCTCTTCTAGTGTGTTGATGAAAGTAAAAGTGAGATCCTTTTCAGGCATTGGATTGGTGATTCTTGCAGCTAAAGCTCTCCATCGCTGAGCATATTCCTTGAAAGCTTCGTCTTTCTTCTTCTTCATAGTACTCAAATCCCAGACCGAGGGTGCCATTTCGATATTGAACTTGTATTGGTTGAAAAATGCCCTGGCTAATTTATCCCAAGTATCAATTTCTTGTGAGTCCAATTGGGCATACCAGGCTAATGCTGGACCAGTAAGGCTATCTTGAAAGGTCTGTACCATCAGTTTATCAAATTTGGCATACTGCCCCATACGTCGTACATATAATCTTGTGTGCATGTTAGGACAGCCAGTTCCATCATATTTTTCGAACTCGGGTGCCTTAAATTTTTCAGGAAAAGCACCTTCCTCAAATTGTGGCAGGCTTAAAATCGCAGTCTGATCAAAGCCGTCAAATGCCTTCATCTTTTCAAACAGTTTCTTCTCCATGTCTCTGGCTTGGGCTTCAAGTTCTTTCTTTAGCTCGGACATATTGAACTCAGTGTGGGAATCATCAACGTTGACTGGTTGCTGCATGATTTCTTTTCCTTTCTGTTCCCCGGAAGATTCTTCAGATGCTATAGGGGTCTTGGACTGGGTAACATTCTGAGTAAGGGTCTGCATTTGTTCGGTAATTCTAAGCAGGGTTTGTTCCATGGCATTGAGTCTCTGTTCAGTGGTCTGATCAGGGGTAGTGTTCCCGGTACTAGCCATCTTTGCTCGTGATCTAGTATAAATGGGACTTCTAACTGGTTTGGGCTATCTTTCAGGATTTTGGATTCGCTAGACTTGATTCGTAACTGGAAGAAGTAAGAAGATAAGAATACTAACATACAAACACAAGGATGCAAATATGAATGCAAATGGGGATAATGACCATCAAATTTTGATAAACACATTTATTGGAGTTGTAATAATTCAAAAACAATATTTCATACAAAGTTAAATTACTATACTAAAAGTTCAAGAACCTTAATTGCTAAAACTAAACTCAGGACTTCTAAACTAGTCTTCTAGTCTTGGCAGGGCAGATGATTTGATCCTCAAGTAGTTGAGTCCTTTTTCGAGCTTTCTTCAATTCATCCTCTAACAGTGCAATCCTATTGTGAGCTTTTTCCAAGCGGTCAATCATCTCTCTATCTCTTTGCAGTAATCCCGATGACAGACTTCAAGCCGAGCTGAAACCATTTCCATGTAAGCAATCATTTCAGGATCAGGTTCAGGTGGTGCTGGTTCAAGAATGTTAGGAGCTTCATATTGGATGTCCTTATTCTTCTTCATTTGATTGGCTATGTACCACCTGGTTGCTCTATAATCCCGAGTCACTTTATTTTCTGGCTCGACTTCGAAAACTGGCTTGATTTCTCTATCATCCCAGATGGCTTTTATTTGGTTTACCTTGGACTGCTTTGCTATCTGAGTCATGGTTGGATCCATATAGTCGAGAATAACTCGTCCCAACTCTGGCTTGACAGTAATGTCTTGTAGCATGCCATATTGCGGATAACACTTGAGGGGTAATAGCCTACAGCCAGTGATTCCAATCAGAGGCACAGTTAGGTATTTCTTGCAACTTAAGATAGCAACGGGACACTTAAACCAACGGGCTTGCCACATAAAGTCTTCAGGTCTCATGTCTTCAAATATTGCAAGTATAGACCAGAAAGGCTCATCTTCCATATGGACCCGTTCAGCAAAAGACTGGATGAGATCATAATTCGGGCGGATAAGGGACCCATTAGCTAGATCTTTTCCGTAGTACTTGGTGTGACTAGCGAACCAAACCATCAAGATGCATGCTTGCCTTGAAACTGCCCCTGCCCTTAGACTTGATGTGATTCAAACTTCTGATTTTCTGCTAGAAGGGCGGGAACATATGACTTGCCAGTTAGATATTGTGCTACAAGCTCGATGACTCGGAAGTGAATGAACAGGTTCCCATGTGGAAAGAGTATGGTAGCAAAAGCAGCCACTATGAAAGCATTAACCCGATTTTCATCCAGGTCACAACTGATACTGTAAAGGAATCTCGGTTGCTTATGTAATTGTCAAAGTTTCCAAACCAATCCATCAAAGTAGTTAATCGGATGGAGAATTCATTGCAACCCTTCATGGCTTCAATTACTGCTTCTCTTTTTAATCCCAAAAATTCTGAAATGATGCGGATCGGACTTTGAGTAAGGCTTGGTACATAGATCCCTTCGGAAGTGGGTGGGGCTTGAAGCAACCTAGCATATTCTTCAATGGTAGGACTTAGCACGTGTTGACCTAGACGGAATGCCACTTCATTGGGTTCCCAGATGAACAAGGGCTCGAAACATGGTAAATGGAACTTGGACCTTAGGTAAATTGAGGATCGGGCCCAACCTATCCTTAATGAATGATTGTTGATCGGGGTCAAAACTGACCAACCATCGGTCCAGTAACAACATTGGATCCTTGAAAGTCTCTACTCGGGGTTCCTTGATGAGACGAGCCCATAGGCTATCGCTACTGTCCGAACTCGAGGAAATCATTTCCTGAGGATTTATAAAGACCTTATTAAGAGACAAATCCTAAATTTTTTTAAAAAAAAATTTACAACTCCATTTTTTGAAAAAAAATTGGTCAAATCCCATGAATGGATGCATGATTTGGTAAGATGGAAACCACAGTCCCCGGACCTTACTTCGAACTCCTCGCTTAGGCTCTTAAGACGGCCTGGGTTTGACCGTATCTAGCACACATTGTGTCCGTATCTAGCACACATTGTGTGCATACATGCAAATGCACATGCAAGTGAAATGAACTAATTTAAAATCTAAGTTACAGATATATACAAGAACACATACGAACAGATAATCACACAATAAACAAAAATAAAGGATAAATTTTAAAATTTAAACTTAAGTGGCTAACCCTCTATAAAAAATAAGCGAGTCCCCAGTGAGTCGCCAAGCTGTCGAGCCTGAATTTGAAAATCATCCGTTCATTTCTTTTAACCCGATTCATATAAACCCTAACCCATTTAACATGAATCCTTGACTAGGGGTTAAAAGAAATTTTAATTTTTGAAAACTTTTTAGAGTCGCCACTCGATATAAATCGGGAAAAATGAAAGCTAAGGATTAATGGGTCGTTAATCCTAACTTAGCCACTATCTGCGAAAAGTTTGATTTAAAAATCAAATTTTTAAAAAATACTAGATATCTGAGTCCGGGCTAACCTATTAAAACCTAAACGTTACCACTTTAAATTTAAAATTTAGAATTTATCCTTTTCTATACTAAAAAATTCAAACAAAACATTATAAAACAAATATCTACAAGTTTAATCATTCATTTTTTTTTTTTTTTTAGGATTTAAATATTAAACATTTGTATTTTTTTCTTTTCAAAAAAAAAAAACTTATAATATGTATAAAAATGATTATTTCAAACTATCAAAACAAAATATATTTTTCTAATTTTAATTCGCCCCGTAGGTGCCTACACTCGCTAATCGAGATCAGACAAAACGTAGTTCTTTTATAAAGAACTTAGTTTGTGATCAATTTTAAATTTTTAAACTATTCTCACTTTAAGTTTATTAAATTTTGAATTTTTATGAAAACAAATTTGATGATCCTATGATCTAATCAATTGATTTTGTTCATAAAAAATATTTTCTAAGTCCAAAAATCATTTTTTTTCTAAAAAAATCAATTTATGATAATTCATGGCTAATTAATGCTACATGAAAATCAATTTTGATTAAACAATATTGAATATTTTCATAGTAAATTATAAAAACATTTTTGAACAACTTAATTATTTTCAAAGTCAATTTATGAAATAATTTGAAAAACTTTGATATATCTTCATAAAAATTTAGAAGATAATTTTGATAAAAAAACTTGATTAATACATGATTTAAAAAAAAAACAATTTTATCTTTATTATTCAACAACAATTTTGGTTTTAAAAAAAATCTATTACAACTTATTATTTTCAAAATTCTAATCATATAATGTTCAGAACATATTCAAAATATCATAACAAAATTAAAATACAAAAACAAAACATATCATGCATCAAATATATATTAAAGATCAATTATTGCAAACATATTCAAAAATATCCAAAAATATCAAAAATTGCTAAAACATGTAAATTTAATATAAAAATAATTATTCTAATTTTTCTGGATTTTTCCTGAATTTTTCTGATTTTTTTAACGAATTTTTATTAATTTTTTTCCTATTTTTTTCCTATTTTCCGAAATTAAATATATATAAATAACTAATAAAATATTGCGAACTAACCTGGACCGTTGGATTTTCTCGACAGATCTGAGCGTCTGATCGTGACCAAATCTGACCGTCTGATCTGTTGCTCGCGATCTGACGTGGATCTACTGATCAAATATGGAGCGTAGGATCTGCTGATCAATCTGGACCGTAGAATCCTCTGATCAAATCTGACCACAGGATCCTTCTGATCAAATCTAGACCACAGATCTGCTGACTTTTGACCGACGACTGTTGACCGACGATCGACCACCGTTGACCGATGACCGACCGGTTGTAATTTCGATTTCGGTCGGATCTCGGACTCCGTCGGGCGAAGAAGACATCACGCTACCTTTCGAGCGTTCCTTCTCGCCGCTCGTGGTTTTTCGAAGGCTGCAACCTTGTCGGCCCGACGTGGATTGAGTGCTGTGTCCGTTGGTGGTGGTGTTCACTTCAGAACCACCAGAAGTGGCGTCTGTGGGTGGCCCACGGCGGCAAGGATAAAAATTTTTCGAAAAATTGGCAGAAATTCCAAATGCAAATTCGATCAATTCTAAACACCATAATCAATCAAAAACACTTCCAGATCCTAACACTCTTTAATTGGATCGAAATCCTCCCGATCATTTCGAATTGCAAATTTTGCAATTCGAACACTTTCACTCTATTTTCAGATCTCGATTCGGTAGTGTGTATTTTGCGAATTGAATTGTGCTTTCTGCTTGTGGGGTGATCCATTATAGATTCGAAACAATTTGTCATTTCGAAGCTTTGTACTTGTTCAATTTTTGAATCACGAATCGTTATACTTTTTCAAATAAGAACGATTCAAAATTGGGACTCGATTCGTGATTGTTGGTCAAATTGATCACGAATCTTATGTTATATACATCATAACTCTTCAATTAAGTGTAATAAATTTGATCAAAGAACACAATTCGACCAATTTTGAAATTAAAACTCATGTCCATTCGAATTTTTCCCCAATTTTCATGTCTCAATTAATGTGCCTTTTGGGATGAAATAATGCACGAATTGTGTACATGTGATTTATATCCCATGCCTATTTGTGTTTATACAATTAATTTCGAAAAAATACAAAGATTCGTTGCTCAAATGAGCCTCAAAGTGGATGAACCGATGTTGTCTTTGGAAAAAAAAAAAATTGGACAAAAAGAGGCAAAATCTGCCTTGGGCTAGGATCGAACTCGGGTCCCTTTGCTCCTGTGTCCATAGTCTGAACCGTTAGGGGCCGTTGGCCTGTCCTTGGTCATATATAGCCAACCCACTAATACTTAAGACTAATAAAATAATATTATATTAAGCTTAAATAATTATTTATTTAAATTTTTCTTACATATATTTATTTACATTACTATTATTCATTTAATTATTTTATTATACATATTTTATTCCTCTATATTTTTTTATTTTTTCTATTTTCTCTTTTCTCTCTTATTTTATTATACTATTGTTTATTATTATAATTATATTTATATATTTTTAATGAACTCAACATGACATTAATTTATTCTAAACTTAAGCTTAATTTTTAATTGGGCAAAAATTGGGTGTCTACAATAATAATAATAATAATAATATAATAATAATAATAATAATAAAAGAAAAAATCTTAGCAGGTTAGTGGGTTGGCTAGAAGCTAAAGCAGGGGAAGATGGGTTGACCTGCTTAACTTTCTTGCACAGCTCTATCCACAGATAGCCCTTAACTTATTACTAAATCACTAATAGTCATGGACGAATCTAAAGGGGGGTCGGAAGGGGCTTGACCCCCAGACTTGGAAAACTTCATTTTTTTGAATTTTTTAAAAGAAAAATATATGTAATATATATATATATTATAAAGAGAAAAATAATGATATGAAAGCAAATGTAGTTTAGTGGTTTGGTATTTAAGTGATATATCTATGAGGTTATGGATTCAAATCTCATTAGTGTACCTTTTTTTTTTTTTTTTTTTACTTTTTCAAAGTGTATTCATTAGGCATTCAATTTTTTTCCTTTTTTTCCCTTAACTTTCCTCTTTCGTAATAAATAATAAAATTAAATTCATTTATCAAAGAATATCATAGAATTACAATTAAATAACAAATTCTTGTAAACATTTATTTTTTCTTCATAGTTTACCACAACTAATAATTATATTGTCTATATTAAATTTCATTTTCATTTTATCACATAAAGTTTTTCATAATAATACTAATTATATAATTTGAGATTTCATATATTAAGTATATTGAAAATTAATGTTCATGCAATATATATATACATTCTCTTATCAATTGCGCTACTTATGCTTAATTATATATTAGATGAATTTTTTCACATGTATAAAGTTTTGAAAAATATCACACTAAAATCATCAATGAAATTCTTATAGATATATAAGATGTGATATAACTATAATCACAATTAAACATATTTAATAAATTAATAAAGGTCTTGGCCCTCCAGTTAGTTTATCTTGTGTCTATCCTTGCTAAAAGTGAATGGCTTTTAGTAATGATTTGAGGTTTATACATATATATATATAAAATATATAACTAAAATTTAATATATTTTTAAGAGTTATAGGAAAGTAAAATCACATGCTAAATTTCATAAGGCTTATCACATCTAACTATTAATTTAAAGAATATTGCCATTCGTCTAATTTTTTTAAGAACTTTTGAATAAGTATATTATTAAGATGTGCTTGATATGCTCAATGCACTTAAATGTTACATATGGCTATATGTCGTACATTTTATATAAAATGTTATGAGGATATGATAACCATTTCAATACTTGTATCAACATAAATTATTCTTGTATATTGCATATTGGAGGGATAATAGTAGATCAAGGGTCTATACTTTCAATTTTTAATAATTTAGTGTCCCATATTTAAATTTTGACAAATTAGTGCTTGTACTTTTAAAATATATGCGATTCAATATCTCTGTTAAACAATATTTGAAAAATGTTTATTTTTATGATAGGATAATACCATACTAAGTGTCTATATTCTTAATTGTTAGCAATTTTTGACAATTTAGTGTTACATCATTACATTTTTACAAATTTTGCCACATGCCCATCATTAAAATAAATGTTTATCAAATATTATTTATAGCGAAACTAAATCACACATATTTTGAAAGTACAAGCCCTAATTTTCCAATATCTAAAAATGAGATACCAAACTGCTAAAAGTAGAATATGAGAATAATAACAAGCAAAATTATAACAATAAAATAACAAGCAAAACATATAAGTCAAATATTGAGAGTCTTAGCTTTGATTCAAGGCTCTCGAACTAAGAAATGGACTAGTCCCGAAAAGAAAAGAAAATTGCTTTAACTTGATGAGAACGAGTTTAAAACTAGAAAGACTAGTCTTAAAATAGTATGAAAGTAAATAAAATTGTAATGAAAGTAAATAAATTGCATTGCATGAAAATAAATAAATAACAAGTGAGCTTATATGCTGTAAAGAATATATATAGATACACAAATATATTTAATCAGATATAGTTAAGAAGTTAGCATAATAACAACAATAATATGTGCAGAACATAATAACAACATGAAAGTATAGAAACAGATTTTCATGAATAAGAACAATACATAACATAGATAGCTTTCATAACAACAACTTTAGGAAACTCACACCATGGTCATGTAAAGTTACGTGACATGATAGTAAATATGAAAAGAAGTTTTACCTAAAGAAAAGTTGGAAGTAGTATGTATAAATAGGTTTTGTGTGTGGAGAAGAAGAAAGTATTGAGAGTATTTTGGGAGAGTTTTGAAAGGAAAATTTTGGAGAGTTTTAGTAGTGAATTTGTGGGTAGATGAAGTGTGAATGAAATAAAAGAGGATGGGGTATTTATGGGAAAATGAGGAATGAAATTTGCGTGATTAAAATAAATGAAAAAAGAAAAAAAATATGTGTGTGAGAGAGAGAGAATTGGGGGGGAAGGCGCTGGCCACTTTAAAAGAGAGAGGGAGAGATGTAATTTTTTTTTTTTTTTTTGTTAATTAAATGTAAAAATATGTAAGATAGATGTGATATAAAGTTCTAGGAAAGGTAAAAGTAAGAAAAATAGGTATATAGAGGATAAGAGTAAATGGTAAAAAAGTAAAGATAGATGAATAGTGTAGAATAGTAATGAATAGTATTATGTAAAGTAGATATGACTAATAAAGTACCGGTAGTAAGACAATATACGTATAAATGCGATATCTGATATTTATAGTTATCGAAAAATTATAAAACTGATATTTTTGAAACCTTATATTTTTATGAGTCCAATGATATATCCAGAACTTTTTTAGTATTCCAAGCCGTGGGACACGTTTTTCGAAAACTCTATCCAATTGGGTTCAAAACAAATTGTTATTTGATTAATCTGATATTTTTAAGCTCTCTTATGTTATTACGAACTATTCTACACACTAATCTCTTACTTACTCACTTAGGCTTACGAACACAGGATTGTCAGACTTAAACTGTTACGTCTAACTAGGGTTTTGTTGACTTTAAGGTTTTCGGTTGACCTTCTAATTAAGATTTAAGCTTAACCGATCATAAACTTTGGGGGTTTACAAGTTTAATACAATTAAATTTTTAATTGTGCAACCAATTGTCTCATAAAAATCTATATTGAATTTACAAGTTCAATAATCTCTGTCATGACCCTAAATAGGATCCCAATAGGTTTATTCTAAAGTCACCATATCATGTGTGCACCCATAACATAAAGAACACCTTGCAAATCAGAGATTACAAGACTCTAATTACTTATTCTCTCAATATGTTATACATATATAGATATTTAGGAAAATTGTAAACCCTGGTTTTCCTAATAGTCAAGCAAACTTCGGAAACAGAAAAGCAAAACCCTAAATCGGTCTAGTTTAAGCTTTGTGAGAAAAGCTTAGAAACCCTAGATCCGGCTTTCCTTCGGTTTCATATCAAAAGAAGTTTTATAAAATAAATCAATGTGAATTATTATTTTAAAGTATATTTCAAACCTTAGCAAGTTTTAATTTCAGAAAAATTTTTATTTCGGGCCTTCCCGAGCTCCATTACGGAAAAGCGAGCCCTAGGACTAGAAACTCAAAAAAATATTCTGAAATATTCATTAGAACCAAAATTTTATAAGGATTTCAAAAATATAAATTTTATAATTTTTCGTGCTATAAAAATTACAGTTATAGCATTTTTCCTGTATTTTCTTTACTACGGTAAAGTAGATGTCATGTCTACTATTTACCAATATTCACAAGTACAACCCACACTACACACTACCCATGCCATATTCTTACATTCTTACAACTACTTATTATATTTTCTTTTCCAAAAAATTTGTTTCTTACTAAATTATTACTTTTATCACATTTTATTACATAAATTACAAACTTAAATAAAACAACTCACTCCCTCTCTCTTCCCCTCTAGTACCGGCGCAACCCCTCCCCCCCCTCCCCCCCCCCCCCCCCCCCCCCCCCCCCCCCCCCCCCCCCCCCCCCATTCCCCCCCCTCTATTTGTTTTATTTTTCCTCTTGTAATACAAACAAACCCTAATATACTTAATATATAAACTCATTTTCACTCTCTCTCTTCATTTTTACTCTTTAAAAATTTTTACAAAGTGAAAAGCTCTCTCTTTTCTCTCCTTTGTGCCGTGAACCTTAGCCTCCTTCACACGCACACACACAAGTTTATTTCTTCTCCATTTCTTCATCAAATCTCTCATTAGGAGATGATTTTTAAGTTTATTACTACTTAATCTTGTAATGAGAAGACTATTTCATGCGCTATAAGTATATAGATCTAGTATTTAGACACTCATGTAATACTTGACATTCATGTTCATATTGATATTTTGTGTCTCCATGCATTAATGTTCATAAAGGTTTAGTCTTGTATATATAAATGTGATAGTTGGTAGATCTTTATGAAGATAAGACAAAGAACTTAAAAAGAAAAGGTTTTTGTTAGAAATGATCAAAAGGAAATTCGTATGATTTTCAAGACCTATTTTAAAAACCCTTGTAACCACCTTGAAACTCATATTTTATATGAAAAATGAAGGGTATAAGTAATATGTATCATTAAGTAATGATTTTCATAAGTCAAATGAGTTTGGATATGAGTAATGTGTAAAACAAGTAGTGGAATCAAGATGGAAAATTTTGAGTTAATGTTCAACTTGTAAAATTCGTAACTTTGGATGATACCTAGGTGAACACCTACTATTTAAGCTCAAAATGAATGTTTTATGTGTTAAATGAAGTCCTTAAGTAGTGGATATAGTAAAGCCTTAAATTTTGATGCATTGTACAAGTTTTCTCAAAGGAATCATTCAAGAAATGGATTTTCTAAAATTCGATTTTGGAGAAAAGCTTATTTAAAAACATACTTGCAAAGTGAAAAATGTAAGTTTTTATGTGGAAATGAAGGTCTTGGATAGTATAGATGATGAAGACTCAATTTCAATTAAGATAACTAGGCATTTCTAAAAATGAAACCCCAAGACATTAGTGAGATATCAATGTTGGAAAAATTGGATTTTCAAGAAGAAATTGTTGGAGTCCTGTGATCATTCATATTTTATATATACTTGAAGCATCAACTAGATACATTTTAAGCAAGTGCAAAACAATTTTTTGGAAATGGAAAAGGATACTGATCAGATCTGATCCCTCTGTTACATGATCTAAATTTTTTCAAAACTTGAAAATAATAATATAAATAGATAGATCTTTCGAAGTAGATAGAAATCGATATAAAATTTGCGAAATTCCGAGTTAAAATGACCAAGTTATGGCCATTTAAGTTGAAACCTCTGCAAATAGCGAGAATCACGATTTTGTTTAGTTTTGATAGATAGTTTGGACTAGTTAAGTGATGAAGTTCTCATTAGGGTATTCTTATTTGGTAGGTGATCCCGAGACCTACCAGTTCTACCACCCGATTATTACTACTAAGAGATCGGCGTACCATGGCCAGTGAGTATCACTTCCAATTTCAATTATTGCTTGTGATTGTAATGATAGCTGCACTAGTTACTTAGCAAAGACAAAAATGAATATGCATGATGGGGTTATTTAGGAATTGTATTTCTCTGTTGTTGTTATGTGAAGTTGAATTTAAGAATATCGAAGCGGGGTGATAATTCATTGCTTGTATAGAGAGGAGCTAGAATTGATTGTCTGCGAGTATTGCTTGATCACTTAAAAGAATTGGTCTAATTGGTTATCAGACATCAAAGACAAACTTGAATTCATTCATATCACGATGGGGATGGAGCATTAGCATTTGTTGGTTTTTCGTGATCTATAAAACAAATATAGTTGGTTAATCATGATCCATAAAACGAATATAGTTGGTTAATCGTGATCCATAAAACGAATATATATTGGTTAATTGTGATCCATAAAATGAATATATGGGTTGGTTGACCGTGATCCTAAACGGCGTCGTACCGCAGGATTCGTTAATCTGCTAACCCGGGATGGAGGGCCTAAGTCCATCCACATATGATTTCCGACTGGTCATATGTTTGTTGAATTCATGTGTTTGATGCATACCATTTAACTGATTAATCACTTGCTTGATTGTTATGTTTTAATTGCGATATGGAAGTTTTCACTCACTAAGCTAATGTAGCTTACGCCCCTATAGCTTTTACTTGTTGCATCACGAGTTCATTTGGCTTAGGACAAGGCAGGCTACAGCTCAAGTACAGGAGCTAGGCGTTTCCTTTAGAAGTTGTATTCGGTTTTGTTTAGACTTCCACAGGAAACCAAACAGACTCTGGATGACTGTAATGGACCTTTAATATTCTTTTGCGGGGGAATGCTCCTTAGACTTTGTAACTTTTATGTATGCGTTTTGATTTATTATCTAACACTATCGAATGCCGCATTAAACTTCTTAACTCCATTGAATAGAGCATTCTATTGTCGTAAAGGGACGCCTTACATCTATACAAGACTCCCGAAGGGCTCGGTTAGTAATTCGAGAGTCTTATATGGCATGTGGCAGACTGTTACATTTAGGTTACCCCTCTAGGGCATGACAAAAATAATCTAGGATATCGATATTTCACAAATCACAAGGATCGCAAAGAATCGAATATCCTGCCAAAATTGAAACTAGGAAAAGCAATTTAAGTTATCTATCATCCATAATTGAAGGAGATTACAAAAGAAATAAATCAAGTTTTAAGTCATTTCCCCAACTAACTTTAATCTATCGACATTCTAATTATTGACTTGATCTTTGATTATGCTCCGTGCTCAATTCCTATCCCAATCCTAATTCATGAATTTCCTCCAAAAACAAACTATTGGGGGGCAAGCATAACTGTCACTCCCCAGAGGATACCCTAAACATGGCAATCCACCACATAGGATATTAAAACTTAAGATTGACTTCCCAAAGTCATGCAAAGGTTTCAACACCATATGTAAGGCGTCTATCACAACAATAGAACACACCGATGGGATGTATAGTTCGAGATAGTAAATACAACATACAAGAATTCTAGATAACCATCTCATTTTAACATTATAAGAATATAATCCTTACATTATCTTAGGGGCTTTTCCCCTATCAAATCTCCACATAATCATAATATCGTCTTAGACTTTTACACAAGGAAATAATACTAACACCAAAAGATATTAAAGGATATTTAGTCTAAGATATTCAAAAGATTCTAGAAGCTCCCCAAAACATAATCCCCCTCAAGTACATGAAGTCATCGGGCATAAAGGTATTGGTCCTGTTACAACAAAAGTCTGTCAGAGCATAAGCATAACTAGCTTAGTGAGAATATTTCTGGATCAACGTACTTGTATAAATAATTCAAACAAGTTATTAAACAAGCATATGAATGCATCAAGCAAGTGATCAAGCAATACATATGATCTACCGGAAATCATATGTTTGAATGGATTTACCCTTCCATTTAGGGTTAGGTGTTTCAGGCTCTTTAAAACCCATCTTTAAAATCCAACTTATGTAGTTTATTTTTAAGCGCCTAATCGCCCATCTTGAAATAGTTTTTTCAGGCTCTTAATAGTCCATCTTACAGATTTATAGCTCCTGCAAACCCGGCTACTATACTCTTGTCCCATCGAGTACAGTAACTCATGAAATGAAACTAACTACGTGGCATGCATGAATCAATTAATATAACTCATAATATATTATTAGAGTAATTTAAAAGTGATCACATAATTTGCACACACTCCAACAGAATAATAGTAAAACATAAGTTAATGAACAACAATTCATGTCTCGGTATGCTTAGCATTCTTTCAACCAATATTATCATACATAATTCATTTTCATCTTTTCCTACTTCTAGTACCTCTAGCTACAAGCATAACCAAGTACATAAAAGGCAGGAAATAAACTCACTCGGTCATGAGGATATATCTTTCTTACGGATGAGTCGATCGGTAAATCCCCTAATCAAAATAATCCTCTGGGTATGAACACTACTCCTCGAGATCACCTAATCAAGAAGAATACCCATAATGAGTATTTCTTATTGATTCTATGGTACTTATAAAAAACTATGTCATAAAATCGTTATAATTCGTATAGAGGGTAATTCCAACTTAAAATAGCCATAACTTGGTCATTTTAACTCAGAATTGCGCAAATAAAATACCATTTTCTACCTATTCGAAAAGATCTATCCATTTCTAAGGTTATTTTTCATAAAAAGCCATTTGGGTTGGAAAATACTACGGTACAGAATAGTTACGAATTTATAGTTCATAAAATATGATTTTTCCAAACTTCCCTTTACTCAAAAATCTTTAAGCAAAATATATGGATATTTATATAGTTGAAAAATCTTTTGAACATATATTTATACTCATATTGTATGCATGATTTTTGTAGTGTTGTCACAATATTGATATTTCATAAACAATTTGTCTTTAAGGGTTTTAAAAGATAAAACTTTTGAAATTTTCTCCTTTTTGAATTGTTAGAAAGAAAGCTAAAATATATTTGGGTTGTTATGAGTGAGTGTTTTCCTATTATAATTCATTTTCCTATCTTTTCAAAAGAAATTTAATTTCAAAAATTTGGTTCTTTAAAATATTTACTAACTTTATTTCTAGTGATTGAAAAATAAGCTTTTCAAAATAGTCCTTAAGTTTTTTATGGGGTCAAATATTTGAAGTTGTGTTAAATGTATATTTTCCTCTTATTTTTATATCCTTTTTCTTCTTTAGAAAATAAGTATATCTTTAAAAATTTCTTGGCAAATTTTATTTTTCTAAGTTGGTTTCCAAAATAGTGAATTGATTTTACCTTGGTTTGAAAAACTTGTTTTATTCTTAATATTTTTCAAGTAGTAGAATAATTCCTTTAGATAAGTTTATAAGAAAAGCTTTCTTAATAAAGAATTGTTAATATTAGAACTTAGCAAATTTCATTTTGATTTTGAAAAAGAGAATAACAATATAAAAATTAAGTTTTGAAGAAACTTTCTTAGTATGTGATTTTCAAACTCTATAGTAAACCTATTTAAGTCTTTACAAAAAATATGGTTGAGTTAAAATCTTAAGTTTAATGCTAAAAATTCTATCTTTATGAATATTTAGTTTTGATTTATAAAAGAAATGAGTTCCTTTCATTTGAAGAAATCTTGGGCACTAATACTTTAAAACTTATGATGAACTTACTTAAGCTTTTGAAAAGAATTTATTAAAAACAATACTTAGACCTTTTGTTGAAAAATCCTTTTTTAAGAAATCTAGTTCACTTTTCCTTTGTTTAAGAAAGAACCCATTTTTATTTTTATTTTTATTTAAGACAACAACATTCTAATCATAAATGAATATGATTATGTAGCAATATAAAAGTAAGGATAATACATAATAAGATGTAAAGAAATACTCATAAGCAAATAAACGTAATAAAAATATGGTCAAGCATTGGGAACCTAAGCTTCATCAAGGTATCCCGATCATGTATTGGGAGCCTTAGCTTCATCAAGGCAATCTGGACTAAGAATAGACTAGTCCTAAAAGAAAAGAAAAGAAAAGGAAGAAAATTATTTTGACTTGATATGGATAAATCTAAGACTAGAAAGACTAGTCTTAATAAATTGCATGAAATAAATAAATTGCAAAGCATGAAAATAAATAAATAACAAGTGAGCTTATATGCTCTAAAGAAATATATATACATAATATACATAATACTATATAGAAGTTAGATTACAACAAATAATAAGAACAATAATAACAACAACATAATGTAAAATAGGAACATGAACAAAAACAAAATATAAACATATTAATGCTTCTTTAACTCTCATGAGTCTAAGAAACTTACACTATGCTCATGCTAAGTTGTATGAACAAGATAAAGAATATAGATAGGGTTTTACCTAAGGTTTAATGGAGGATTTGAAAAAGATGAATGGATAGTGTGTTTCGTTATTTTTCTTGAAGAATAGTAAATGGTAGAGAGTGTTTGGAGAGAGAATTGTTAGAGAGAGGTTTTAAGAGAAAATTTTGATAGAGTTTCGTTATGTAGAATAGATGTGTGAAAGAATGAAGGAGGAAGGGGGTATTTATAGAATTTTCGGAGTGAAAATTAGATGTAATAAAATAATAAAAAAGAAAAATAAATGAGAGGAAAAGAGAGAGAAATAGCACTGACCATAGGTGGAAGAAGAGAGAGAGAGAGTTGATTTTTGTTTGTATTTTGTAAGAAAATAATTAATATGCAAGATATAATTTGATATAAGATGTATTGGAAAAATAAAAAGTAAGAAAATAGATATATAGTAAGAAATAGGTAAGAAAAAGTAGAAATAGTGAAATAGTAATGAATAGTAGAAATAACACTATAAATAGTATACTAGACATATAAAATACCGATAGTAATAAAAATACGTGTAAACGAGTTATATCTGATATTTTTAGTTACCAAAAAATTATAAAACTGATATTTTAGAAATCCTTGTTTAATTATGAGTCTTTTGGTGTTATCAGAATATTTTTATTATTCCGAGCTCCAGGACATGCTTTTCGAGAACTGATCTCATTTGAGTCCGAAGGACACTCGAAATTCACGAATCTAATATTTTTATATTACCCTTATATTATTACGAACTCTTATAAGCTATTAACTCAATTTCGTTTTCTAGAGTTTGAGAGCACGAGATTGTCAGAGTTGAAATTGTTTGATTATTTTGATCTTTGTTGACTTTTGCAACTCCGATTTGATTAAGGTTAGGGTATAATCCAACTTTACCTTAGAAATTGAGGAGTTTACCTCAGGGATCGGCTAAATGGACTTTCTCATGCTTGGATTTTGTGCCGAATGATTAATGAATCTTCTCTTATGAAATCCCATGATCAAAATTGTTTAAGGTTCGGTTTCGACTTGGGTCAGTCTTTAGGGTTTCAATTCGGTATTCCAAAACCGTTCTCGAAAAATTCGGGGGTTTACAGTAACTAGGTTAGTGAGATAATTCCTTATGCAAACATACCACAACAAAACAATCAAGCAAGTCTACTAGCAAACATATGAGCAACATTCACATGATCAAACAAATACATATGACTATTCGGAGATGTATTGTCACGCTCCAAAGAGTGCCCTAAACGTGACAGTTCGTCACACTCGATATTTAAACTCAAGTAAGGCAACCTTAGTCTTCCCATGAGTTTGAACATCGAGTGTAAGGCTCACTTTCAACATATAGGGACCATGCTTTGCTTCGAAATAGTTTAAGGGGACATACATGGCAACACGAATGTAAATCATAATAGTTACAATTAGATTTATTCTATTACATGATCTAAGGGGCATACCCCCGTCAAAACGTTAAGATTTCTCAGACTCTCAAAGTCTCTTATGTTATCCTTCAAACACCAATTTAGGAGACTCATTTAGAAGTCCGTGCCTACTTCTAGGTCCCGGCCTCATCAAAAGCTTCGTAATGTCCAAGAGCTGTACCTGATGATAGCAGCTCCTCGGAGATAAACATAAGTATTCATACTGTAATAGGAAACTATTGGGGTATAAGCTACACTAGCTTAGTGAGTGAGAACTTCCATATCATAATTAAAACATAACATTCAAGCAAGTGATTAATCAGTTAAATCGTATGCATTAGACACGTGAATTCAACAAACATATGATCAGCCAGAAATCATATGTGGATGGACTTGCGCCCTCCATCCCGAGTTAGCAGATTAATGAATCCTGCAATATGATGCCGTTTAGGCTCACGGTCAACCAACTCATATATTCATTTTATGGATCATGATTAACCAAGTCATATTCGTTTTATGGATCATATTAACCAACTCATATTCGTTTTATGGATCACGAAAAACCGATAAATGCTAATGCTCCATTCCCATCGTGTTATGAATGAGTTCAAGTTTATCTTTATTGTCTAATAATCAATTATACCAATTCTTTTAGGTGATCAGACAATACTCGCAGACAATCAATCCTAGCTCTTCTATACAAGCAATGATTTATCGCCTGGCTTCAATATTCTTTAATTTCAACTTCACATAACAATAGCAGACAAATATATTTCCCATTTAACCCCATCATGCATATTCATTTCATCTTTGCTAAGTAACTAGTGCAGCTATCATTACAATCACAAACAATAATTGAAATTGGAAGTGATACTTACTCGACCATGGTACGCCGGTCTTTTAGTGGTAATAATTGAGTGGTAGGATTCATCGGTCTCGGGATCACCTACCAAAGAAGAATATCCTAAAGAGTACTTCATCACTTAACTAATCCAAACTATGTATCAAACTAAACAAAATCGTGATTCTCGCTATTTGTGGAAATTCCAACTTAAAACGGCTATAACTTGGTCATTTTAACTTGGAATTTCGCAAATTTTATATCGATTTCTATCTACTTCGAAAGACTTATCTATTTATAATATTATTTCCAAGTTTTGAAAAATTTAGGTCACTGAGTAGAGGGATCAGATCTGATTAGTAGCTTTTTCCATCTTCGAAAAATTGTTTTGCACTTGTTTAAAATGTATCTAGTTGATGATTCAAGTATATATAAATATGAATGAGTTCCTAACATGAATGACATGTGATGAGTCTAATGTATGCATGATCTTGATGATTTTTGGTAAAGGAAACTTTGAGAACTCCTAAATCTTACAAAACTCTAACAATAACTACTTCTTGAAAATCCAATTTTCTAACTTTGACATCTCACTAGTGTTTTGGATTTCATTCTTAGAAATTCCTAGTTATCTTAATTCAAAATGAGTCTTCATCATCTATACTATCCAAGCCCTTCATTTCTACATAAAAATTTACATTTTTCACTTTGCAAATATATTTTTAAATAGGCTTTTCTCAAAAATCTGAATTCTAAAAAATCCACTTTTTGAATGATTCTTTTGAGAAAACTTGTGTAATGCATCAAAATTTAAGGCTTTACTATATCCACTACCTAAGGACTTCATTTAACACATAAAACATTCATTTTGAGCTTGAATAATAGGTGTTTACATAGGCATCATCCAAAGTTACGAATTTTTCAAGTTGAACACTAACTCAAAATTTTCCATCTTGATTCCACTTCTTGTTTTACACATTACTCTCATTCAAACTCATTTCAACTTACAAAAAATGTTATTTAATGATATCTATTACTTATACCCTTCATTTTTCATATAAAATATGAATTTCAAAGTTGTTACAAGGGTTTTTAAAATAGGTGTTGGAACTCATACGAATTTCTTTTGGACATTTCTAACAAAAACCTTTTCTTTTCAAGTTCTTTATCTTATCTTCATAAAGATCTACCAACTATCACATTTATACATACAAGACTAAATCTTTATGAACATTAATGCATGAAAACATGAATGTCAAGTATAACATGAGTGTTTAAATGCTAGATCTACTACTTATAGTGCATGGAAATGAGTTTAAAGGCATGAACATATATTTTTCATGCAAGATCTCTACTTTTATATGCATGAACATGATGATACTTCAACAAAAACTCATCAAACACAAGATCTAGTCTTGTGATGGCTTGGTATTCATGTATTAGTATTTTCTTATCCCTAGCATTTGCTGATGGGGATTTAAAGTGAAAACACACATGAATAATCTTGCCATTACAAGATTAAGTAGTAATAAAGCTTAAAAATATCACCTAAGGAAAGATTTGATGAAGAAATGGAGAAGAAATGAACTTGAAGTGAGTGTGTGTGTGTGGGGGTGTAGCTCACGGCAAAGGAGGAAGAAAAGAGAGGGTTTTTTGCTTTGATAAAATTTTTGAAAGAGTAAAAATGAAGAGAGAGAATGTAAATGAGTTTATATATTAAGTAAATTAGGGTTTGTTTATAGTAAATAAAGAGGAAAAAAAAAAAATAAGGGGGGGAGGGGGGGGGGGGGGGGGGCGCTCATGCGCCGGCCACTAGGTGAGGAAGAGAGAGAGTGGATTGATTTTATTTGAAATTGAAATTTATGTAATAAAATGTAATAATTTAGTAAGAAACAAAAATTTCTTGGAAAAGAAAATATAATGAGTAGTTGTAAGGATGTAAGACTAGGGCATGGGTAGTGTGTAATGTAGGTTGTACTTGTGAATAGTGGTAAATAGTAGACAAGACATTTACTTTACCGGTAGTAAAGAAAATACGGGAAAAAAGCTATAACTGTAATTTTTATAGCCCAAAAAATTATAAAACTTATATTTTTAAAATCCTTATAAAATTTGGGTTCTAAAGAACATTATGGAATATTTTTCTGAGTTTCTAGTCCGGGGCTCGTTTTTCCTTAATGAGGCTCGGGAAGGCCTGGAATAGAAAATTTTCCGAAGTTAAAACTTCCTATTGTTTGGAATATACTATAAAATAATAATCCACATTCAATTATTCTATAGAGGTTCTTGTATATATAAATCGAAGAAAAGCCGGACCTAGGGTTTCTAGGTTACTTGTGCTAATCCTATTTAGGGTTTTGGTTTCTGATTTACAGAGTTTACTCAGTTACTAGAAAAAACGGGTTTACAAGCAATCCAAAATTAATACAAATAAGGTGCTTGGAATCCTTATGAATTTACGAGCCTAATGGTACTAATATCATATATCTAATGTTTCGAATCTCAGACACGCTTTTCGAAGTCTGTACCCGACCGAGTTTGAAATAGATAGAAAGCTCGCTAATCTTATATTTTAAAGCGTTCTAGTATTATTGCGACCTAAACTACACTTTTGCTCATATTCCGACTCCTTGGTATAGGATTACAGGATTGCCGGGTTTACCTACTAGGGTTTCTCGGGAATTGTTGGCTTCGATTTTCCGGTTGACTTCCCGGTTTAGATCGTTGCCAACATGGGAGCTGATGTTTTATATTTATACAACATATTTAATTTGAGAGTATTTATTCATTATTTTATTTTCATAGGTATTTTATATCTCTTAACGTTTTCAGAATTCTTAAATCAGGTTTTATATCTGAAGGTTTATCGTTACTTACTCTTTAATAAATTGTTTTTAGGTTCTATATTACCCGATTTTACAAGTCAGGGTTAAGCATAGAGTTGTTACACATAGTGGCTTTGGATTTGGAAACTATTAGGTTCTTATGTTACTTTTAAGGATTTTCTCTTTGTTCAAGATTAAGAAATTTATGGATTTGTTTTAGATTTCAGGTTAGTCGAAGTTCGGTTTTAATTGGGAGTCATTTTCAAAGTTTATTTTAAATATTTATTTTGGAATTATTTACTGAAATTTTCTAGGGCTTACATGTATGTAGAATGGATTTACGCCTTCCATTCGAGGGTTAGGGAATGATTTGAATGGGTGCAATGATCAATGGGTCTAACAACCTTCTTGAAATTTACACACGCGTATTAGAGTTCCAATCAACCATATTACTACTCCCTGGGTTTTCTTTACCTAAAGCAATTGTAAGCCTTGGAAAATTTCAGTAAATAATTCTAAAATGAACTTCGAAAATAAACCCTAAAAATGACTCCAAATTAAAATTGAACTTTTACTAGTCCTAAATCACGAACGAATCTAGAAATTTCTTAATATTGAGAAAATGAGATTCCTTGAAAATAAAATAAGAACTCAACGGCCTTCAAATTCAAAAGCATTTCGTACAACAAATTCCATACTTAACTCTGAATTGTAAAATTGGGTAATATAGAATTCAAAAACAAATTATTAAAAAGTAAATAACGATAAACTTTTGAAAATAAAACTCAATTTAAGAATTCAGAAAATATAGAGAGATATTAAATACTGACAAAAATAAAATTTAAAATAAGTTTCCCAAATTAAATATGTTGTATAAACATAAAATAACAGTTTCCAAATTGGCAAAGATCTAAACCAGAAAACCACCCGGAAACCCTAAGTGGAATACAGTAGTTAAGTCCGACAATCTCGCACCCTTAACCCTAGAGGCCGAGGTGTAGTTTAAGTGTGTAGAATAGCTCGCAGTAATATAAGGTCGCTTAAAAATATCAGATTGGTAAATTTTTGACCTATTTCGAACCCGTTCAGATACAAACTTCGAAAAGCGTGTCCCGGGACTGAGATATAAAAAATATACCATTAGTACCATTAGACTCGTATTTTCATAAGATTTCCAAAATATCAGTTTTATAATTTTTTAATAACTACAATTATCTGATTTTGCGATTTTATTCGTGTTTCATTACTACCAGTAATTAATTAGTCTTTTGGTACTATTCATTACTATTCATTATACAATTTTATTATTCTTACGAACCCTTATTGTCACGCCCCAATGGGTACCCTGAACGTGACAGTCCGCCACACTCAATACTAAAGCTTAAGTATGACAACTTTAGCCATTCCCAAAAGCTTTTATATTAAGTGTAAGGCGTACTTTCACAACTCTAGAGGACCATATATGGAATTATGAAGCTTAAGGAGATATAAAAACATATCAAGAAAAGAGGATTCACAATAATTATTCATTCATGGTAAAGATTTTACAAACTTAGGAACAACACCCTAAATTACTAATCTATTATATACATATTAACATGCTAATGCTAAGCTATACTTTATCCAGATTTCTAATGTTCAAAAGGGATTACCTGCCCGCATGGTCCACGTGGCCTTAACCATAAGTAAGGGAACTGCAAAAGATATCTATCGGGGTATAAGCTACTTGGCTTAGTGAGTAAATCCCAAAATTCATACTCGAAGTAAATTATCAATCAAGTTTATTATTCAAACGTATGAAATGCAACAACCACGTGAGCATACAAGACATATGACTTTCCGGGAATCATATGTTGAATGAATTTACGCCCTTCATTCGGGGTTGGGTATTCAGGCCAATTACAGCCACAACTTTTAAAAACACTTTTATAGATCTTACCGGCTCCTATACGCCATCAAAAACTTGTAGTTATTACAGGCTCCTACTAGCCATCACAAACTTGTAGTTATTATAGGCTCCTACTAGCCATCAAATTAAGTAGTTCTTACTGGCTCCTACTCGCCACTAACATGATATACCGGTTATGTCTACCACCACTATTATACACTTGTCCTGTCACGCCCCGAAGGGTACCCTAAACGTGGCAGTGCGCCACATATAATATCAAGGCTTAAGAATGGCTACCTTAGTCATGCGAAAGCCTTAGCATTATATGTAAGGCGTCTAACATGGTAATAGGAGACGCTTTTGGGAAGCATAGTTTAAGCAAGTAAAGATAAACATACAAGAATCCAGAAATAAAGTATATCATATCATAAATAACCAAAGGTCTGTTACATAATTTCTTAGGGGCATACCCCCGCTAATTCCAAGGATCAAGATAAACTTCATAACATCCAAAATACTACCTTAAAGATTTTAAAGGAATTCTAATCTAAGTCTTCGAGTAGATTTCCTCCAAAAGCTTCAACATAAAACGTATACGATACAGGATGGCCTCGGCAAAAATAGGTGTTCCTGAGAATACAAATACCTATAGGGATGTAAGCTTATGGCTTAGTGAGTAAATCCCAAAATTCATACTCGAAGAAAATTATCAAACAAGTTTATTATACAAACGTATGAAATGCAGCAACCACGTGAGTATACAAGACATATGACTTTCTGGGAATCATATGTTGAATGAATTTACGCCCTTCATTCGGGTTGGGTATTCAGGCCAATTACAGCCACAACATTTAAAAACACTTTTATAGATCTTACCGGCTCCTATACGCCATCAAAAACATGTAGTTATTACAGGCTCCTACTAGCCACCAATTTTGTAGTTTTTACCGGCTCCTACTCGCCACTCACATGATATGCCGGTTATGTCTACCACCACTATTATACACTTGTCCCACCAATTGTATAGTAGTGAATGCAATGTGACTCAACATATGAAGTGCATGAATAATTTCTTTAATTAAAGTATAGTAGTTACATTTAGCTTCTTTCAAGTGATCAACCAATTTCAAACAATTCAAGATATTAATGCACATACAACTTTATTTCAAACAAATTGAGTTTCGATATACTTAGTATCCCTTCAACATATTTTCATACACTTCATTTTGATTTTTGCTTAGATTCCAGTGCAACTAATTTTACAAGCACAATCAAGACTATGACAAAATTAACGGGAAGTAATTCACTCGGCCATGACGACACCGTTCTTGAATTGGATGGGTCGTTCGGAAATTCCACTTAATCGTAGTAGTCCTCGAGATACGAACAATCCTCCTCGTGATTATCTAATCAAGAAGAATACCCAAAATGAGTATTTCATAAAATTCTATCCTTGAAGATTCTAATCTTTCCTTAAAATCGTAGTAAAATCGTATAAGGAAATTCCAACTTAAAATGGCCATAACTTGCTCATTTTAACTCGGAATTTCTCGTATAATATATCGTTTTCTACCTACTCAAAACGATCTACGCATTTCTAAGCTTATTTCCATAAAAATAAGTCGTTTGGGTTTCGAAAAGGTAGCGATCAGATTTTCCACGAATTTGCAAACACTTGTTTTCCTTCTTGTAAACAAAGCTCATTTTGAAAAGATAACTATTTCAATTATTTTGTAAACTTTTGAAAGGTGTATATGTGTAA
The DNA here is from genome assembly GCA_024138025.1 of Combretum micranthum. Lineage (NCBI taxonomy): Eukaryota > Viridiplantae > Streptophyta > Magnoliopsida > Myrtales > Combretaceae > Combretum > Combretum micranthum. The sequence continues at coordinate 168,662 of JAMXBD010000550.1, forward strand.
TGACTCATAACAAATGTATGAAGTAAATGAAGTTGTCTCAACTTATAAAAAGTAAGGTTTTAAAAGATTTTGAACTTGAGATTCTATTGAATATATTCTACTTTTTGAAAGATCTTGAGTTATTAAGATGAATGTTCTTTTTCTAAATTTAATCTCTTGTAATTTCTTTAAATTCCTAAGGTGTGGTTTTATTTTTCAAAACTTGGATTCAAAAAGTAATAAAATGACATTTTTATTTCTTGTAATGATTCCAAAAGAGTATTTCTTGATGAAAGGTGAGTTTTCATAAAACCTTTTGTTTATGTAAGAAAAATCATTTTCCAAGTATGTTCATGAGTTTTTAGGAAATCTATTTCCTATTTTCATTTAACAAGAACCCTTATTTTTAGAAAGACACTTTCTTCTCTGTTTTGTTGAGACAAAAACATTATGTTCATGCATGAATATGAATCATAACTATAGAAATATAAAGGAACATAATAACTTTGAAAGCTTAAGTAAATAATAAAGTAAATCAAGTATTGGGACCTTAGCTTCATCAAGGTACCCCGGGACTAAGAAAAGACTAGTCCCGAAAAAGAAAAGAATTGTTTTGACTTGATGAGAATAAGTCTAAGACTAGAATGACTAGTCTTAAAATCAACTTGAAATTAAATAACTTGAAATGAAGTAAATAAATTGCATAAAAGATAAATAAATTGTAAGACAATGAGCTTATATGCTCTAAATAATATATATAGCTATATAGATATATTAGATAGTAAAGAACATAAAGGAAGCATAAATGATCATAGAGGAATTTTGATTATGAACAAAAACAAAGCATGAACCTAATGTTGCTTTCTTAACCTCTATGGTTTTAGAAAACACACACTAAGCCCATACTAAGTAAATGAACATGAAGAAATCTTGAGAAATTTCTTACCTAAAGAAGCTAAACTAAGAGGACTTCTTGGAAGAACTCTTGAGAGAAGTTGGAGAGAAATTTTTGTAGAGTAACTTTAGAGAAGAAGAAGTGTGAAAGAAGTGAAGGTATGAAGGGGTATTTATAGGAAAATGTGGGAGATAATTTGTGTTAATTAAATAAATGAAAACAAAATAGATGGATGCATGACGGGGTGTGGCCGGCGCTATTTTGGAGGGAAGAGAGGGGAAAAATTAATTTTTTTGTCTTTTGATTAATTAAAAGTAAGAAATGAAATATGTGAAATTGTATTGGAAATGAAAATGTGTAAGAAATAGGTGTATGGCTTGTAAGAATAGGTTGTAAAAAAAAGTAGAGATAGGTGAATAGTGTAGAATAGTAGAAAATAGTGTAATGTAAAAGTAGACATGACAATTTAATACCGGTAGTAAGAAAATACGCATATAAAAGCGATATCTGATATTTTTAGTTATCGAAAAATTACGAAATTGGTATTTTCGAAAATCTTATATTTTTACAAGTCTAACTGTGTATTCGGGATATTTTTAGTATTCCGTGCCTCCGGACATGTTTTTTGAGAACTGTGTCCGTTCGGGTTCGAAGGACATCCGAATTTCGCGAAACTGAAACTTTTATAAAACCTATGGTTATTACGAACTATTCGAGCTAATTTTTCCAACTTCGTTTTCTAGGGCTTGAGAAAATGGCAATGCCGGAGTTAAACGGTTACGGTAAACTAGGGTTTTGTTTGACCTAAGAATCCGTTTGACTTCCGATTAGGGTTTAGGTCTTTAATTTGGATAAAAAATTTCGGGAATTTACAACCTACCCCCCTTAAAGAAAGTTTTGTCCTCAAATCTTGAAATTTGCAACTTGAAATTTGTACCTGATTCTTCCAAGAGATTTGGATATTTCTTTCGGATCTCATCCTCGGCTTCCCAAGTAGCCTCCTCTCGCGAATGATTCCTCCATAACACCTTGACATATCGGATTTCCTTGTTTCTCAGCTTTTGAACCTTTTGATCCAGAATTCGAACTAGATGCTCCTCATAAGTCAAGTTCTCTTTCAGTCTGACTGGTTCAAGTTCCACAATCCGGTCAGGGTCGGGGATATGCTTTCTTAGCACTGAGACATGGAAGACATTATGTACTCCCGACAGGTTTGGTGGTAATGCCAAGCGATAAGTGTAAGCCCCGGAAAATTTCAGTGAATAATTCTACGATGAACATTGAAAATAAACCCTAAAAATCACTCCAAATTAAAACCAAACTTCGAACGAGTCCTAAAATATAAACGAAAGTAAGAATTCATTAGTCTTGAGAAAATCTAAAAATAAAATAAGGACTACAAAAGTCCTTAAGTCCAAAAACCATTACGTAAGATAAACTGCTTACCTAATCTATAATTCATAAAAATCGGGATAAAAACAAAACACAGTGATAATTTGCTAAAAAGCAAGTTAATCCATAACATGACAATTTGAAGGATCAGGAAATCACCAAAGGCCAATCCCATAATTAGGCTTTGGCACGATTAAGAAAACTTTATCTGCCAATAATAAAATATACTTTGGAAATTCCCCAAACGACCACTAATAATCCTAAGAGACAGAAATCACAATAAAGCCCTAACGATCAAATCAAACTCCCAAGAATCATAGAACGAGTTAGAAATTGAAATCTCGTAATCTTAAGAAGGAAGAATTCAAGAAACAAAATAACAAATTAGATAATCCTTAAGTTAACAAATTGTTCATAAAACCTTAAATCGAAGCAAAAATAAATTCGAAAACAAAAGACTATGAAGATCCTTTTTCAAAGCAAATTATAAAAATCAAGATTTCCCCAAAATCATTCCAAAAATCGATATTTGACTCAAACTCAAGAAAATCATATCCGGTAACCATTACCGATATAACTCCGGATATAATGATTCAATTCAAGATTTTCAAAAGCAATAAGAGATATTAAATACTTATAAAAATAAAATTTAAAATAAATTTCTCAAATTAAATACGTTGTATAAACAGAAAATCTTAGTTTCCAATTTGGCAAAGGTCTAAACCGGAAAATCATCCGGAAACCCTAACCGGAATACAATAGTGTAAGTCCGGCAATCTAGCGCCCCTAACTCTAGAGGCCGAAAGGTAGTTTAAATATGTAGAATAGCTCGTAGTATATAAGTTTATTTAAAAACATAAGATTGGTAAATTTTTGACTTATTTGAACCCGATCGGATACAGACTTCGAAAAGCGTATCCCGGGGCTCGAGATATAAAAAAATATACCATTAGTACCGTTAGACTCGTATTCCACGAGATTTCTAAATATATCAGTTATATAATTTTCGGGTTATAAAAGTTACAGTTATAACCTTTTTACCGTATTTTCATTTCTACCGGTAATTGATTAGTCTTTTGCACTATTCATTTTAATTCATTACACAATTTATTATTATTTTTTTATACCCCGGGTTTCCTAGTAATCAAGTAAACTTCGAAAACCAGAAAATGAAACCCTAAATCGGTTTAGTTCAAGCTTTGTGAGAAAGGCTTAGAAACCCAAATTCCGGCTTTTCCACGGTTTCCAAATAAGAAACTTTTATAAGCAAAATTAAATATGAATATAGTTCTTGATTATATTTCAAACCAAGAAAAGATCAGATTTTGAGAAAATTTCAATTCCGGGTCATCCCGAGACCCATTATAGAAAAGCGTGCCCCGGAACTAGAATTTCAAAAATTTACTTATGAGTACTCATTTGAATCAAAATAAAATAAGGATTTCAAAATTATAAATTTCATAATTTTTCGGTTTATGAAAAATACAGTTATAGCTTTCTTATTCGTATTTCATTACTACCGGAAATTAAATTGTCTTGTCAACTATTCACTACTATTCAAAAAGTACCACCTATACCACCTATACTACCTATTAGCACACTCTACAATTCCAACCCTTACCATCACTCAAATCACTCTCTTTTCTCTACACTTTTTGTCCCTTAACTTTTATACAAGTTATGACAAGTCAAACATCAAGTTAAATCAATCAAAACAAAAATTTTGAAAATCAAACTTCCTCCCCTTGATGAATAGTGACCGGCGAAAATGGCCCCCCCTCCATGCCCCAATTTGCAATTTTTCTTTCTCCATTTAACCTAATTCCATTTAATATATAAGCTACTTTTTCTTTCTCTTACTTCATTCTTTCATTTTCAAACTTTATAAAAGGTAAAACACTCTCTTTTTCTCTCCTCTCCACTCCCCCTTCTTCCCTTTGGCCGAGACCTCCATGGCCTTCCCCACACACACACACACAACTTGTTTTTCCTCTCTTATCTCCTATTTTACTCTATGTAAAAGAACTCTTACTCCTTCTACTCATAGATCATGTAATGGCTAGGTCATTCTTGGATATTTCCAACTAAATGTCCCCATGATCTCTTGATAGGGACAAGGAAATATCAAAACAAGAATGCCAAACCATCATAAAGTAGATCTTGTATTTAAAGGAGCTTTCATGCCAAAGCTTTATGAGTTTTCATCAAAAGTATTTGAACAAAAGATCTTTTATAAAAATATAGTTTTATGTTTTCCAAGCCTATTTAAGCATTTCATATAGTAGATCTACCATTTTACTACTCATATTCGTGTAGGCATTTAAGATCTCATCTTTATTTTGAGTTTATGTGCATGAATGGTCTTTAAAGTTTTTGTCCTTGGTAAATAACCTTCCTAGTGCATAGATCTATAGATAGATGAGTTAACAAACCAAAAAGGAAAACACTTTTCAAGAAATGAGTTAGAGTAAATTCGGATGACTTTGTAAACCTAGGTCAAAAACACTTTTATCAACTTCTAAACATATATTTTATAAGAGAAATGAAGCCTATGGGTAATAGATAATGTTTGGTAGTATTTTTCATGAGTCTAAATGAGATTTTTCTAAAGAAAATGTTGGAAACAAGAGATGAAGTCCAATAGAAGTTTTGAGCTAAAAGTCAAGTAGACAACATTCGTAATAATGGATGTAGGGTTAGAAAACACTATTTTTCCAACTTCAAAAATGGTATTTTATTAAATAAATGAAGTCCTTAGAGTATAGGTATAATAAATACTTAAAGTTTTGAGTATAAAAAAATATTTTCTCAAAGGAATCAACTTGAAAGTGGAATTTTCTAAATTCGGATTTTTGGAAACCCCCTAGTAAAGGACCAACTTAAAGTTATAAATGAATATTTTATTTAAGAAATAAAGGCCTTAGGATATAACTTATGAGGGTCAAAATTCTTTAAGCAAAATAGAGTTTTCCTAAAAGAAAATCCTTGTAATATGTAGGTGTGACTAAGTGTAGTAAACTCACTTGTTAAACATTCATATGAAATGGTTTTCTAAGAAAAGTTTATGTAAATTCTTTAAACCTAAAGAGCTATAAGAACTTAGGCTCATTAGAGTTCATATCAAGACATTCATGATAGGGAAAATCATTACCATTGCATTTAGTTTCATTTTACACTTAGGAATCTCAAGTGCATTCATGAAAACCGCATTTTCGGAATCTATGTTATCGCTGTACAGATCTGATCCCTTGTTTCCGAGGCTTAGATATTTTCAAAACTTGATTTAAACTTTATATTTAGAAAGCTCTTTCGAAGTAGATAGAAATCGATATAAAATTTGCGAGATTCCGAGTTAAAATGACCAAGTTATGGCCGTTTTAAGTTGGAATTCCCGCTTAGGACGCGGATTACGAATTTAATAAGTTCGTATGAAGTCGTTGGATTAGTTTAAGTTGAAATACTTATTAGAGTATTTCTTCCTTTTTAGGTTATCCCGAGTTGGACGATTCCCTACCACCGAATTATTATTACTAGAAGACCGGTGATCCAATGGCTGAGTGAGTTTTCTCCTTGTTTTGTTACCTTGATTGTGCTTGTAGTTAGTTGCATTAGAATTATAGGAACAAGATAAAAATTGATATGAATGAGGATGGGAGATATGATGAGACTGTGATGAATGTATGCCAAAGAATACTAAAGCATATCGAAACCATGATTTGATTGAAAACTGCACCGTTCCTATTATTCGTTGTATGTGTGATATTGGTTGGTCATTCTAAAGAATGTATAAATATTTTGACCTAAGCAAAAATAAATTGACCATACATCGCATTGGACATATTGCATTTGGTAGCGTGCTACTCCTACGCAGGTCGATCGGTATGGTCCGAGGACTCGTTTGAATAATGAGACCCGGGATCAGAGCTCATTCATAGGAAACTAAGGCGCATCGGGGATGCAGTCCATGTGTGAGCCTAGCCGAGGCGAGTGCTAAGAGCCAGGGCTTGGGGACTAGCAGCAGTCGTGTAGACTTCAATACCATCCCTAACCCAAGATACGGAGGGCGTAAATCCGTTCTGTGTATGGGTTCCGGATACCCATGCATAATTGCTTGCTCATGTGTTTGTTCATGCATAGCATATGATTGATTAATAACATGTTTGTTATGGTACGGAATTAAGGGAATTCTCACTAGCTAGTGTAGCTTATACCCCAATAGTTGTTTAAATGAGCAGGTTATTCCAAGAATGCTAAGTGGGGACCGAGATAGTTGAAGTTCAGAATGACTTCGGGATTCCGGCAAGATATGAGAATGCTTGAAGTTTTTGGCTAAGCCTTACGATTTGCCTTGTGATAGTTTTATGAAGTGAAGTCTTGGGATGAATGTAATTGAAGTTTGATGAATTGTATTTTGAAGCATAGGGTTATGTATTTGGAGTTGAATGATTTGAAGTGTAGTGATTTGTATCTGAAGTGTAGTAAATTGTATTTCCTTTACATTGTTACTCATTGAATCAACATAAAATGTATCATTCCGATGTGTCTCCTTTATGTGTTAGACGCCTTGTACATAGTATGGAAGCCTTCGCGTGACTGAGGTGGTCATTCTTAGGCTTTAATATTGTGTACGGCGGACTGCCACGTTTAGGGTACCCTTTGGGGCGTGACAATAAGCCAAATCTCTTACTCGTTCGAGGATTTCGAACGGTCCGATATACCTTGGGCTTAGCTTTCCTCGAGCCCATACACGATGAATACTCTTTATCGGATTCACTTTCAGATACACGTGATCACCAACGTTAAACTCAAGGATCCGTCGTTTTTGATCCGCCCAACTTTTTTGTCTATCTTGGGCCTCTTTCATCCTTTGCTGAATAATCCTGACTTTATCTGAGGCGTCTTGGATGAGATCTGGTCCAATTGTTAACTTTTCCACATCATCCCAAAATAGAGGCGATCTACACCTTCTTCCATACAAAGCTTCGTATGGTGGCATCTTAATTGTTGAATGATAGCTGTTGTTGTAAGCAAACTCTACCAAAGGTAGGTGTACTTCCCAGCTTCCTTTGAATTCCATAACACAAGCTCTTAACATGTCTTCCAAAGTCTGGATAGTTCGCTCTGATTGTCCATCAGTTTGTGGATGATAAGCTGTACTGAATGTAACTTGGTCCCATACACTTCTGAAGGCTTGTCCAGAATTTTGACACGAATCGAGGATCCCGATCCGATACAATCCTGCTGGAACTCCATGCAGTCTCACAATCTCCCTTACATATAGCCGGGCCAACTTTTCCATCGAGTAGGTCATGTTGATGGGGATGAAGTGTGCTGACTTGGTAAGTCGATCCACAATTACCCATATGGCATTATCCCTGATGTTCGGGGCAATCCACATACGAAATCCATGGTAATTTGGTCCCATTTCCATTCTGGTATGGCCAATGGTTTCAAAAGTCCTCCTGGCCTTTGGTGTTCAATCTTTACTTGTTGACATATGGGACACTTCATTACGAATTCAGCTACATCCTTTTTCATACCATTCCACCAAAAGCGACTTTTAAGGTCTTGGTACATCTTGGTACCACCGGGGTGCATGGTATATCCTGAGTTATGCGCCTCATCCATTATTTCCTTTTTCATCTCCTCATCATTTGGTACACATAATCTTCCCTTCATTCTTACTACATCCTCTTCATCCATCTCAAAATCATCATACCTTCCTCCTGTATCTCACTTTTCAACTTTTGTATGACTTCATCATATCGTTGAGATTCTTTGATTCTTCTATCAGGTTGGCTCCATTACCAAATGGGAAATTTCTATTTCCGCACTTTGCCCCACAAATTCAATGCTCAATCTCTCGAATTCCTTTATAAGTTCTTTTTGAGTTGTGAGCATGGCTGCAACTTCTCCATGGTTCTTCCGACTCAAAGCGTCTGCTACCGCATTCACTCTTCCAGGGCAATAATTTATTCCAAGATCATAGTCTTTGATCAACTCCAACCATCTCCTTTGCCTCATATTCAATTCCTTTTGTGTAAATAAATACTTGAGGCTCTTATGGTCCGTATAAATCTCGCATCTCTGTCCATATAGATAGTGCCTCCAAAGCTTGAGAGCAAAAACAACTGCGGCTAACTCAAGATCATGCGTCGGGTAATTTTGTTCATGCGGCCTCAACTGCCGTGAAGCATAAGCAATTACTTTCCCTTCTTGCATAAGCACACATCCTAAGCCATTTCTTGACGCATCACTATGGACGGTATATGGCTTTTCTGGATCGGGTAAGGTTAAAATTGGAGCAGATACCAACCGTTGCTTTAACTCTTGGAAACTTTGTTCCCTCTTCTCATTCCAAATGAATCTTTCATTCTTCTGGGTCAACTGAGTTAGTGGCTTAGCTATTTTTGAGAAATCTTGCACAAACTTCCTGTAATAGCCAGCTAATCCAAGAAAACTTCTAATCTCAGTCACCGTCCTTGGTTGTTTCCATTCCATTACGGCCTTAATCTTTTCAGGATCTACGGATATTCCTTTCCCTGAGATAACATGTCCTAGAAAAGATATTTGGTCCAACCAAAAGTCACACTTGGATAATTTGGCATATAACTTGTGCTCCCTTAAGGTTTGTAATGCCATTCTCAGATGTTCTTTGTGTTGCTCCCGTGTTTTAGAATAGACCAAAATATCATCAATGAAGACAATCACGCATTTATCCAAGAGCGGCTTATACACCCGATTCATCAAGTCCATGAAAGCAGCTGGTGCATTAGTAATCCAAATGGCATGACCATGAACTCATAGTGTCCATACCGAGTTCTAAAAGCGGTCTTTGACACATCCTCTGGTTTTATCCTCAGCTGGTGGTATCCAGATCTCAAATCAATGCGTGAGAATACACTTGCTCCTTGTAGTTGGTCAAAGAGATCGTCAATCCTTGGCAATGGATACCTATTCTTTATAGTGACCTTGTTGAGTTCTCGATAGTCAATACACAACCTCATCGATCCATCTTTCTTCTTCACGAATAATACCGGAGCTCCCCAAGGCGAGACACTTGGTCTAACAAATCCTTGGTCAAGCAATTCTTGTAATTGCTTCTTAAGTTCCTTGAGCTCAACAGGTGCCATTCGGTATGGTGCCTTGGATATAGGTTCTGTTTTTGGCATCAAATCGATCTCAAAATCGATTTCTCGTTTTGGGGGTAACCCAGGCAATTCTTCTGGAAAAACATCAGAGAATTCATTAACGATGGGGATGTCGTCAATGTTGGGTCTTTCCTTATCCTCCTCCGTACTTCCCACATAACTTTCAACTCCTTCCTCAACCTCTTCAATTACTCGAACGAACTTAACTCCAAATTTTAGAAGTTGCGGATTCTCCCAAAAATGTAGCTTTCTTCCGTCTTGTCCCATGAATTCCACCTTTTTATTTCTACAATCTACCTTTGCTTCCACCATGGACAACCAACTCATTCCGAGAATCACTTCGTACTTGCTGATTTCTATTACTATAAGATCGGTAGTTGCTTCATGGCCTTGTATCTTCATGGGGCAATTCCTTATTACTTCTTTGGTAGTCACCACACTACCGGTGGGGGTTTTTATACGAAAACTTGTTGTGATTGTGGTGATAGGTAAACCGGTCTTCAAGGCTATACTAGTGGCAAAGGAATGTGTTGCCGGTATCGAAGAGGGTATAAGCGGTTAGGTCCCCTATTTGTATGGTTCCTGCGTTCAAGACGCGCGTGTTACTATTCTTATTGTCCTTATAAGGTTCCTAGATATCTATTATTTCCAACATACATCATAACTTTATACTCAACAGATATCAAAACAGACATATATTTTAAAGGTTGAGGCTAACCTGTAACCAAGCTATAGTCATACTCCTCTCCATGGTCCAGGGCAGCCAACTCTACTCCTTCTTCGGCATCCTCCTCGCAGACCCATTGCCCTTCAAGGTTAAATTCTCAGCCCATGCATAGATGATGCCGAGCGACTTCCGCTTCCATTCCCACTCCTTGTCGGGGCAAGTCCTCCGGAGGATCCAACAGGTCGGTTTGCTGTGAGATTCCTTTGGGGACACTCGTTAGCAAAATGTCCCAATTGCTTGCATACGAAACAAGTCGTAGAAGCTTTCTTTGGGCAATCCGGAATCTTATGGCTCGGGTCACCACAGAAATAACACTTGTTCTGGAGAAGGGGGCATCTCTTCGGGTAATGCGCTCCTTTGCATTTCCAACAATTTGCTGCTATCTTGGAATTATCCTTCTGTCCACTAAAATTTCCCTTAAAGTGACTAATTGGTTTAAACCTCTTGGAAGGGAAATTGGAGCTTGTTCCTGGTTGAAATTTCCTTCCAAACACATGCACTTTCTTCTCAGAAAGTCCCAGCTTTCCTTTTCTTGGCCCCTTCAACAATTCTTGCTCTTTCAACCAATTCTGAAGGTGCGAATGTCAAACTCTTCTAACCGCATCCTTAAGTCCTCATCTAACCCATTCAGGAACACTTGTCGTTTCAGCTCCTCACTATACTTATAAGAATCCGGAGCATACTGCAGGAGTCGGCTGAATTCCGTCTCATATTGTTCTATGGATTTTCCTCTCTGGGATATGTGCAAGAAATCCGCACTATACCTTACTCTTAAACTTCCAGGGAAATAATTTTCCAGAAACTCATTCCGAAACATGTCCCAGGTGATGGGTGGCGGCAATTCCCTACTCTTGGACTCCCACCAGATGCGGGCGTTGAACCTCAACATATAAGTACCATAGCTTATTCGAAGATGATAAGGAACTTCATAGGCGGCAAAAGATCGTTCTACCTGCGCGAGCCAATCTTCAGCCTCATCGGGTTTCCCAAAAGCTCCGTCAAAGTAACGGTTACTTTTGATAAAATCTGGGAGTGAAGTTCTGTATGGTCGAGGTGGTGGCGGAGGCGGCAGGGGTGCTGTATGTGATTGAGCATCAGGTGCTGCGGGTCCATGTACAGATGCTTGGGGTGCTTGCTGGGGTGGTGCTTGTGCTGGTGCGGAGGTGGCATATTCCTCTGTTGTTGTTGAACTAACACATTAAGAAGCTGTGTTAATTGACCCAGAGTGGCTTGGAGATTGCCTTGCTGGTCTGGGGCAGGAGCCACAGGGGGTACTTCTGGTTGGTTAACTTCTTCAGGCGGGTTATTCGATGCCTGCCTCATCCTCGGTCGTCCCCTTCTAGGTCGGCTGTTTTAATTGTTTACGTAAATACTAGATTATTAAGTCTTTTACATACTAAGTTACGGAAATTGCGGAAATTTTCAAAGAAATAAACATATAAAGGGAAATATCACACAAGAGAAATTTAAGCAACTAAATCAAGAGATGAAATTTGTTTAAACCAACATATTTAATTAAAAAGTATAGAAGGGAATAAAATCTTATAAAGAAATCAAAGAAATTCAAAATACAACAAATATTAAACACTTTTTCGAAAACATAAATTAAACTACTAATCGATCCTATATCCTAAGTCGATCTGGTTACAAAAATTCTTGTTGGACACATGGGATTGCTCATGTGGATCCTTCCTTCTTTCTTTGACCTTTTCTTCCTGGTGAGGGAGTTGCATTACGGTGGTTGGGTCTAGAAGTCATCCTTAGCCATCTTAGTTACGAACAGCTTCAAGTTGCTTCGGTCCATCATTCTTTTTCCTTTGCGGGAGGGTTGATTTCTAGACGTGCTTGGCTCCCGTTGATCAAACTTCGTCTGCACTGCATGCTCCTCGTCACTTCTTTCTCGATCAAGTTTCTACACGATATCGTCTTCGATTCGGGATATTCTCATCAGGTCATTTGAAATCTTGACTGGCTTTACGTTGGTTGGAAATATCCTTATCTCGTCCATGATCTACTGGCTCATCGTGGGCTTAGATATATAATCGTCCTATGGAATTCCAAACTCGAAAATCGGGAAAACTAACATCTATTATTTCGGAAAAAGAACGTAGCTTTTTGGAGCATAGGGTTGTAATGGTACGTAAGACATTCCATATCGTAAGAAACTTCTAAGTCTGTCTAATAGGGAAAACTCCTTACAGGCTTCTACTTTAATCGGTAATCCACAAGGGTTTCTTCATTTCTTAGTTCAACATTGGGCCTTAACTAACTTCTCCAAGGTAACTTTAAAGGACAAGGGAGGTCATAATTCTCCTTTTTGAGAATTTCTAACTTGTCTAATTTATCTAAGTCCTTTGTAAACATATCTATCTTTTTCTATTCTAGATTTATTCCTATTACCTTTATTTCTATAAACTTGTTGCTCTGATACCAACTTAAACTGTCACGCCCCGAAGGGTACCCTAAACGTGGCAGTCCGCCACATATAATATCAAGGCTTAAGAATGGCTACCTTAGTCATGCGAAAGCCTTAGTATTATATGTAAGGCGTCTAACACGGTAATAGGAGACGCTTTTGGGAAGCATAGTTTAAGCAAGTAAAGATAAACATACAAGAATCCAGAAATAAAGTATATCATATCATAAATAACCAAAGGTCTGTTACATAATTTCTTAGGGGCATACCCCGCTAATTCCAAGGATCGAGATAAACTTCATAACATCCAAAATACTACTTAAAGATTTCAAAGGAATTCTAATCTAAGTCTTCGAGTAGATTTCCTCCAAAAGCTTCAACATAAAACGTATACGGATACGGGATGGCCTCGGACACAAAAATAGGTGTTCCTGAGAATACAAATACCTATAGGGATGTAAGCTTATGGGCTTAGTGAGTAAATCCCAAAATTCATACTCGAAGAAAATTATCAAACAAGTTTATTATTCAAACATATGAAATGCAGCAACCACGTGAGCATACAAGACATGAATTTACGCCCTTCATTCGGGGTTGGGTATTCAGGCCAATTACAGCCACAACTTTTAAAAACACTTTTATAGATCTTACCGGCTCCTATACGCCATCAAAAACTTGTAGTTATTACAGGCTCCTACTAGCCACCAATTTTGTAGTTTTACGGCTCCTACTCGCCACTTACATGATATCCGGTTATGTCTACCACCACTATTATACACTTGTCCCACCAATTGTATAGTAGTGAATGCAATGTGACTCAACATATGAAGTGCATGAATAATTTCTTTAATTAAAGTCTAGTAGTTACATTTAACTTCTTTCAAGTGATCAACCAATTTCAAACAATTCAAGATATTAATGCACATACAACTTTATTAAACAAATGAGTTTCGATACTTAGTATCCTTCAACATATTTCATACACTTCTTTTGATTTTTGCTTAGATTCTAGTGCAACTAATTTTACAAGCACAATCAAGAGTATGAGAAAATTAACGGGAAGTAACTCACTCGGCCATGATGACACCTTTCTTGAATTGGATGGGTCGTTCGGAAATTCCACTTAATCGTAGTAATCCTCGGGATACGAACAATCCTCCTCGTGATTATCTAATCAAGAAGAATACCCAAAATGAGTATTTCATGAAATTCTATCCTTGAAGATTCTAATCTTTTCTTAAAATCGTAGTAAAATCGTATAAGGGGAAATTCCAACTTAAAATGGCCATAACTTGCTCATTTTAACTCGGAATTTCGCGTATAATATATCGTTTTCTACCTACTCGAAAGATCTACGCATTTCTAAGCTTATTTCCATAAAACTAAGTCGTTTGGGTTCCGAAAAGGTAGCGATCAGATTTGCCACGAATTTGCAAACACTTGTTTTCCTTCTTGTAAACAAAGCTCATTTTGAAAAGATAAATATTTCAATTATTTTGTAAACTTTTGAAAGGTATATATTGTAATGACTCATAACAAATGTATGAAGTAAATGAAGTTGTCTCAACTTATAAAAAGTAAGGTTTTAAAAGACTTTGAACTTGAGATTCTATTGAATATTTATTTACTTTTGAAAGATCTTGAGTTATTAAGATGAATATTCTTTTTCTAAATTTAATCTCTTGTAATTTCTTTAATTCCTAAGTGTGGTTTTATTTTCAAAACTTGGATTCAAAAAGTAATAAATGACATTTTTATTTCTTGTAATGATTCCAAAAGAATATTTCTTGATGAAAGATAAGTTTTCATAAAACCTTTTGTTTATGTAAGAAAAATCATTTTCCAAGTATGTTCATGAGTTTTTAGGAAATCTATTTCCTATTTCATTTAACAAGAACCTTTAGTTTTAGAAAGACACTTTCTTCTCTTTTTTGTTGAGACAAAAACATTATGTTCATGCATGAATATGAATCATAACTATAGAAATATAAAGGAACATAATAACTTGAAAGCTTAAGTAAATAATAAAGTAAATCAAGTATTGGGACCTTAGCTTCATCAAGGTACCCCGGACTAAGAAAAGACTAGTCCCGAAAAAGAAAAGAATTGTTTTGACTTGATGAGGACAAGTCTAAGACTAGAATGACTAGTCTTAAAATCAACTTGAAATTAAATAATTGAAATGAAGTAAATAAATTGCATGAAAGATAAATAAATTGTAAGACAATGAGCTTATATGCTCTAAATAATATATATAGCTATATAGATATATTAGATAGTAAAGAACATAAAGAACATAAATGAACATAGAGGAATTTGATTATGAACAAAAACAAAGCATGAACCTAATGTTGCTTTCTTAACCTTCATGGTTTTAGAAAACACACACTAAGCTCATACTAAGTAATGAACATGAAGAAATCTTGAGAAATTTCTTACCTAAAGAAGCTAAACTAAGAGACTTCTTGAAGAACTCTTGAGAGAAGTTGGAGAGAAATTTTTGTAGAGTAACTTTAGAGAAGAAGAAGTGTGAAAGAAGTGAAGGTATGAAGGGGTATTTATAGGAAAATGTGGGAGATAATTTGTGTTAATTAAATAAATGAAAACAAATAGATGGATGCATGATGGGGTGTGGCCGCGCTATTTTGGAGGGAAGAGAGGGAAAAATTAATTTTTTTGTCTTTTGATTAATTAAAAGTAAGAAATGAAATATGTGAAATTGTATTGGAAATGAAAATGTGTAAGAAATAGGTGTATGGCTTGTAAGAATAGGTTGTAAGAAAAAGTAGAGATAGTGAATAGTGTAGAATAGTAGAAAATAGTGTAATGTAAAAGTAGACATGACAATTTAATACCGGTAGTAAGAAAATACGTATAAAAGCGATATCTGATATTTTAGTTATCGAAAAATTCGAAATTGTATTTTTGGAAATCTTATATTTTTACGAGTCTAACGGTGTATTCGGATATTTTTAATATTCCGGGCCTCCGGATACGTTTTTTGAGAACTGTGTCCGTTCGGGTTCGAAGACATCCGAATTTCGCGAAACTGAAACTTTTATAAAACCTATGGTTATTAGGAACGATTCAAGCTAATTTTTCCAACTTCGTTTTCTAGGGCTTGAGAAAACGGCAATGCTGGAGTTAAACGGTTACGGTAAACTAGGGTTTTGTTTGACCTAAGAATCCGTTTGACTTCCGATTAGGGTTTAGGTCTTTAATTTGGATAAAAAATTTCGGGAATTTACATGTCCCACCAATTGTATAGTAGTGAATGCAATGTGACTCAACATATGAAGTGCATGAATAATTTCTTTAATTAAAGTCTAGTAGTTACGTTTAAATTCTTTCAAGTGATTAATCAATTTCAAACATTTCAAGATATTAATTCACATACAACTTTATTACAAACAAATCGATTTTCGATATACTTAGTATTCTTTCAACATATTATCATACACTTCCTTTTGATTTTTCTTAAATTCTAGTGCAACTAATTTTACAAGCACAATCAAGAGTATGAAAAATAACGGGGAATAACTCACGATGCCATTGTCGTCTATTCTTCTAAGCGGATGAGTCGTTCACACACTCCACTTAATCGTAATAATCCTCGGGGTAAAGGAATCCTTCCTCGGGGTTACTTAACCAAAGAAAATACCCACAATGAGTTTTTCTTGATGATTTTCTTGAATTTTGACAAAACAATGTCAAAGAACGTTAAAGTTCGTATGAAAGGATGTTCCAACTTAAAATGGCCATAACTTGATCATTTTAACTCGGAATTGCGCATATAATATACCGATTTCTACCTACTCGAAAAGATCTACCCATTTCCAAAATTATTTCCATCAAACAAAGCCATATAGGCTCCGAAAAAGTGGCGACAAAATTCACCACGGATTTCCAAGTAAAAACAACTTTGGTTCAAGAAATCGAAATTTGTTTGATAAATACTTAGTTATCTATATAGTTGAAAAATTCTCTTTTTATAACTATATAACTCATATTTAAGCATGCTCAAGTGTCTTGTTGTCCAAATTATTTTTCTTAGGTAAAACAATGTCGGGTTGAAGCTTTTCGGAAATTGTTTTTGTAAATTTTTGAAATGAATACCTTGTTTTTCTTTATTTTCTAAAAACGTTTTATGTTGGTTTTATTTATCTTTTTCTAAGTGACCTTTGAAAATAAAATTTTCTACTTTCTAAGTTACAATAATACTATATTCGAAGTTTTCTAGGAAATATGCTATTCTTCATTTTTCTTGTGTAAATTCCTCTATTTACTTGTTTTGCAAAAATCATTACTCAATATTTCTCATTCTTTTTCTCATGTCTCATATTTTTCAAAAATAATCATCCATGCATGAAAATTTGTTTTCTTCATAAAAACAATGTGGAACAATTAAGGACTTTTTGTAGAAAAACTAATTTCTATAATCTCATTAACTTCTTCTTGTAACTTAAAAAGGAATAACTTTATTAATTTCAAACCATAAATTTTCTTTGCCTATTTGTTTGCAAAGGTCTTTATTTAAAATTTCCTTAGTCATCCATCTTATTTTCTTTCTTATGAAAAGAACCATTTTTGTCAACAAATATATTTTCTTTTGAAAACAAGGTAGAGTAACAAAGATTTATGTAGCTTTTTAAGTAAAAATAGTTTCTAAATTCATAGTGAATTCTTTTTGTAACTTGAAAATGAATGAGTTTATTTTTTGGTTATCTTATATTTTTATGTTCACATAAACTTATTCCTAAGTCACAAAAGCCTTGATTATCTTTAGAAAATAAAACTTTTGGACAACAATTTAAATGAACATGATTATGAGAATAATAATAAACAAAATAACATAAAGCATAAATAATAAAGTCAAGTATTGGAGTCTTAGCTTTTTCAAGGCTCCCGGGACTAAGAAATAAACTAATCGCATAATGAAATAAAATGAATTAAAGAAAAGCTTGTTTTGACTTGATGAGGACAAGTCTAAGACTAGAGACTAGTCTTAAAAACAACTTGAAATAGATAAATTGCATTGAAGTAAATAAATTGCATGAAAGGTAAATAAATTGCAAGATTATGAGCTTATATGCTCTAAATAGTATATATAGCTATATAAATATAGTAGATAGTTATGAACATAAAAGAACCATAAATGAACATAAGAGAAACTTAAATGAATATAAGGATACATGAACATAAAGGAATTATGATTATGAACAAAAACAAAGTATGAACCTATTGTTGCTTTCTTAACCTTCATGATTTTAGAAAACACACATTAAGTTCATACTAAGTAGATGAACATGGGAACTTCTTCAAGAAACTCTTACCTAAAAGAAAGCTAGACTAAGAAGAACTCTTGGAAGGAACTCTTGAGAGGATTTGAGAGAGATTTTGCTATAATAACTTTAGAGAAGAAGTGGTGTGAAAGAAGTGAAAGAGGAGGGAGGTATTTATAGGAAATTGAGGAGGGATTTTTGTGTGATTAAATTAAATAAAAATTGAAACAAATTGATGGCATGGGGGG
Source organism: Combretum micranthum (assembly GCA_024138025.1). Taxonomy (NCBI): domain Eukaryota; kingdom Viridiplantae; phylum Streptophyta; class Magnoliopsida; order Myrtales; family Combretaceae; genus Combretum; species Combretum micranthum. The sequence goes on from JAMXBD010000550.1 coordinate 186,752, forward strand.
GGAGAAGTAGCGCCAGCCATGTCCTTTTGGAGGGGAAGTGATTTAATTTTGTGACTTTTTGATAAATGAAATGTAATGTGTAGAGTAGATGTGATATAAAGTTATGGGAAAGGTAAAAAGTTAAGATTATAGGTTATGTAGAGTGTAAGAGTAGGTATAAGAAAAAGTAGAGATAAAAGAATAGTGTAGAATAGTAATGAATAGTGTAATGTAAAGTAGATATGACAATTAAAGTACCGGTAGTAAGAAAATACGCGTATAATAGCTATATCTATTATTTTTACTTACCGAAAAATTATGAAACTGATATTTTTGGAAAAATTATATTTTTACGAGTTTAACGGAGTATTCGGAATATTTTTACTATTCCGGGCTTCCGGACACGTTTTTCAAGAACTGTGTCCGATCGGGTTTGAGGGACACCCGAATTTCGCGAAACTGAAACTTTTATAAAACCTATGGTTATTACGAACTATTCGAGCTAATTATCCCAACTTCGTTTTTCAGGGCCAAAGAAAGCGGCAATGCCAGATTTAGTTTGATACGGTAAACTAGGGTTTTGTTGACCTTTAGGGTTTTGTTTGACTTCCGGTTTTAGGGTTTTATGCTAAACCGATTTCGAGAATTTAGGGGTTTACACTTATATTTTTAGATAAATATTTTATGTATCATAGAAAATTTTGTTTTTCCAAAATTTAGTTAGTTTCGGGTTTTTACGGGATCAATTTCTATTTAAGACCCAATACTAAAAATAAAATAAATTAATTTAATAATTAGAAAATATTGAAAAATATTTTTATTTTCATAAAATAAATTTTTAGAATTTTTCGGGTTATAAAAAATATCATTTATAGATCATATTCGCGTATTTTGATTATACCGGTAACTTATTTGATAATTCACTAAAATAAATAAATTAATTATATTATTTTTATTATGAAAAATTTACTACAAATATTTGGAATACATTTTCTATATTTTTCTTATTTTCATTTTATTTATAAAGAAAATACTCTTACAAACCCATACCTTTAAGTACACCTTTCACACATCACTTCTTTTTCACTTCAATCTTTCTACACTTCATCATATCACTTCATGGCAGATTTTGACTCCTTTTTGCTGCCCTTTTTGTCTCTTAAAATACCACAAAATTAATTAAAATAACCCTTTTTCAAATCCTTCTTCAAGAACCTACACATATCATTAATTACATTACAATTCCAAGTCAAAAAAAACCAAATTCCCTCCCTCTCTCTATTGAGTTCACGTGCAGCCCTCCCTCCCTAAATCTGCCTTTGTTTTATTTTTTTTCAATTAATACACTTCTCTCTCTCCATTTAATGCCTCTCATTTACTTCCTTTCATTCCTTTGAAACCCTACACCATTTACTCTCTTTTTCCTCTCTTTTTCCTCTCTTTCTTTCTTCTTTTGTTCTTATTCTTGCAAGAACATAAGCTGCCCCCATCCAAAAAAATCACTTCCATACTCCATTCTTGAAGATTCTTTAAGTAAACTTTCTTTTAAGCTTCCATAGATGATATAGGTAAGGTATAGTGAGAGTTTTATGCATCAAATGACATTCCATAAGCTAAAAAGCTAAGGATGATGATGCCAAAATGAAACACTCCTTTTCTCCATGATTATTCTCTTGTATTATTATTATTTCTTGTTAAAAGTAGTTATATTTTGTAGATCTAATTTTTTTTGTAGCTTTGATTTTGTTTATGTTTTAGATCTTGATATTTGAGTTATTATTTTGTTATTGCTAATGATTTATGCATATATTCATCATTCACATAACTATCTTAGTGTTCATGCATTTATAATTAGTATAGTAAACTAGATCTAGTGTTTTAGATTCATAAATGCATTAGACTTTTGATTTATTTTCTTAAATAACTTCTAATAGCTTGATGATAGTAGAAAAGCTTCAGAAAGCTCAAGATCTATTTTAGTTTCAACAAAAATCATTTTTGAAAATTCGGATAAAAAGGGAACCATATTTAGAAAAGCTATTTTTCAACTCCAAAATATGTATTTTTCATTTAAAATGAAGGACTTAAGGAATAGATATCATAAATGAATATTTTTTAGGAGTAAAGCTAAGATCTATGAGTTTATAGTTTACTATCATGCATTTTTTTTATATTCATGTTCATATTATGTGTAAATCCTAGATTTGAACTTGAATAAAAATAGTAAAATTCGTATCTTGACAAAACCTATATTTAAAAACCACTTTTCAAGTCTTAAAATGAAAGTTTTAGTTGAGAAAATGAAGGTTTAGTGGATGTATATCATCAAGAATTCTTTTTACAAGAATCAAAGGTTATTTTCAAAAGTTATTTTCAAAATAGAAATCTCATTCTCGGATTTTGGCCAAGGCATAGTTTAAAAACATGTTTTACAACTCAAAAATGAAGATTTTATTCAAGAAATGGAAGGTTCTTAAGATAGATATGTAAAGGATGATCTTCTAAGTTTAGATGGATTTTATCAAAAGATATGTCCAAAAATAAATTTGGTAAATTCGGATCTCAACCAAGATCAATTTTGAAAACCCATTTATCAACTCCAAAACTCATGTTTTATGTGAAAAATGAAGGGTATAGGTAATAGGTTTCATTAAGTAGTGATTTTTACAAGTGGAAATGAGTTTTGATGAGATTAATGTGTAAAACAAGAAGTAGAATCAAGATGGAAAATTTTGAGTTAGTAGTCAACTTGTAAAATTCGTAACTTTGGATGATGCCCATGAAAACACCTATTATCCAAGTTCAAAATAAAAATTTTATGTATTAAATGAAGTCCATAAGTAGTAGGTATAGTAAAGTCTTAAATTTTAATGCATTAAACAAGTTTTTCCAAAAGGAATCAATCAAAATGTGAATTTCTAAAAATTCGGATTTTTGAGTAAATCCTATTTGAAAACATATTTGCAAAGTGCAAAATGCAAATTTTTATGTGAAAATGAAGGCCTTAGGTAGTATATATTATGAAGACTCAATTTTAACTAAGATAACTAGAAATTCCCAAGAATGAATTCCAAAACACTAGTGTGATGTCAAAATTAGAAAACTAGATTTTTCATAAGTAGTTATTGTGGCCTTGCAAAATAAAAAGTTATAAAATTTTTCTTTTAGCAAAAATCACCAAGATCATGCATACATTAAACTCATCACATGTCATTTATGTTAGGAAATCATTCATATTTCATGTATACTTGAATTATCAAATAAGAACATTTCAAACAATTACAAAACTATTTTTCGGAAATGGGGATCATTACTGATCAGATCTGATCCTTCTGTTTCGTGACACAAATGTTTTCAAAACTTGAAAATAATATTAGAATTAGATATATCTTTCCAAGTAGATAGAAATCAAATATAATTTGCTAAATTCCGAGTTAAAACGACCAAGTTATTGCCGTTTTAAGTTGAAATTCCCTCTTAGGACGAGAATTATGAATTTGATAGTTTGTATAAGATAGTTTGGATTAGTTTGATTGAAATACTTATTAGAGTATTTCTTCCTTTTTAGGTGGCCCCGAAATCGACGATTCTATACCACCGGATTACTTTTACTAAGAGACCGATGATCCAATGGCCGAGTGAGTTTTCTTCTTATTTTTGTTACCTTGGTTGTGCTTGTAACTAGTTGCATTAGAATCATAGGAACAAGATAAAAATCGATATGATGGGGATGGGATAGATGATGAGACTATGATGAATGTATGCCAAAGAATACTAAAGCATATCGAAACCATGATTCGATTGAATAACTGCACTGTTCATATTATTTATGTTATATGTATGATATTGGTTGGTCATTCTAAAGAATGTATGAATATTTTGACCTAAGCAAAAATTAAATTGGTTATGCATCGCATCGGAAATATTACATTTGGTAGCGTGCTACTCCTACGTAGGTCAATCGGTATGGTCCGAGGACTCGTTTAGGTAATGAGACCCGGTATCAGAGCTCATTCATAGGGAACTAAGGTGCATCGGGGATGCATTCCATGTGTGAGCCTAGCCAAGTCGAGTGCTATGAGCCAGGGGGCTCGGGGACTAGCAGTAGTCGTGTAGACTTTCAATACCATTCCTAACCCAAGATACGGAGGGCGTAAATCCGTTCTGTGTATGAGTTTCCAGATACCCATACATAATTGTCTGCTCATGTGTTTGTTCATGCATAGCATATGGATGATTTATAACTTGCTTGTTATGGTATGGAATTAAGAATTCTCACTAAGCTAGTGTAGCTTATACCCCAATAGATGTTTGAATGAACAGGTCATCTTAAGAATGCTAGGTGAGGACCGAGATGGTTGGAGCCGAATATAACTTCAGTATTCCAGCAGGAAATAAAATGCTTGAAGATATTAGCTAGGTTTTGTGAATTGCTTTATAATAGTTTTATATAGTGAAATCTTTTGATGAATTGTAATCGAAGTATAATGATTTGTATTTGAAGGATAGTGAATTGAATTTCCTTTACATTGTTACTCAAATTGTATCAACATAAAATGTATCACTCCGATGTGTCTCCTCCATGTGTTAGACACCTTATACATAGTATGGAAGCCTTCGCGTAATTAAGGTGGTCATTCCTAGGCTTTAATATTATGTACGAAAGACTACCACATTTAGGGTATCCTTCGGGGCGTGACAGCGATCGATCCAGCTTAGCTACACCATGAGGCTATAATCTTCGAATGTCCTAATTCCTCAAGATGTTACTAGGTAGCTTGCCTTTTTCCGGTCCCACGTAAAGAAGTAGTAGCAAAATGCATATATGATTTTCTAAATGATATGCATGATAAATTTGTTGTAAGAGTTTTCCAAATTAGGAATTCATTTCAATTAAGATGATTAACCAATATTCTCACACAAGTCATCATAATAGGAAAGCAATTCACTTTATTCAACCAATCAAGTTTTGATATACTTAACATTCATTGATCACACATAACAAATCACATACATAAATCCTTTCATATCCCACATGCATACCAATTTTATCTTTTATTAGAATCTAGTGCTCTACTTTACAAGCACATGCATGGATTCGTAAAATGTAAAAGAAAACTCACTCGTCCTTAGTCAAAGTGATCCTCGCGAAATTGAGGTCTTGCATTCCTCATCACCTAGATAAAAGAAATACCCGGAATGAGTATTTCATTCAAATTCTACTTAAATTTTCTAATTCTTTTTTTTCACTCGTGTCAAAATTCAGATTATGTGAAATTCCAACTAAAAATTGCCATAACTTGCTCAATTTAACTTGGAATTTCGCATATTTGATGTCGTTTTCTATCTATTCAAAAATAATTATCTATTTTATGGTTTCTTTTGACATTTAAAGCCACTTGGATTTAGAAATGGGTCGGTACAGGATTAATCTAAAAATTATAACCCCTAAGTTTTGCATTTTTCCAAGTTTTACATCACATAATTATTTTATAACAAGCACTCAGATGGTTATATAGTTAAAAAATCCTTTAATTAGATATGAACTCATATTATATGCATGATTCTAATGATGTTGTCCTAACAATGATTTTTTATAAAACAATTCATTTTAGAAGTTAAAAAAGTGAAACTTATAAAAATCTATCTTTGAGTTGTTGGAAAATAACCAAAATTTTTAGTTTGTAACAAGTGAGTATCTACTTATCATAACTATTATTTCTATATTTTCCTTAACTCTATAAGGGTGAAATTATTATTTTTTTTTAAATCTTGATTCCTTATGTCATATACCGATTTTATTTCTAAGTGGATTTTTAACTAGTGAGTTGATTTTAAGCTTGACGTAGAAAATTGCTTTTTTTCTTAGTGTTTATCAAAGTATTGGAATAGGCCATATAAATATGTTTTTAAGAAAAATTTTCATAACAAAGAATTATCAATATTACGAATTCATGATAAATTTATTTTAATATTTTGAAGTGAATGTAGTTAAACAATTATCCTAAGTCTTTGTGAAAATTCCGCCAAAGTATTGAAAATCATTTCTCTTAAGAGTTTAGTCCTATTTTTGTATGAAAGAAATAACTCACTTTGTTTTGAAATTTTTATTAAAACAAAAACATCATTCAATGATCATGCATGAATATGAACTTATAGTTATTTTATGAGATGAAAAATAAATCCATGTAGTAAATAAAAGAGATAGAAAATTAAATGAGCATATACGAACAAAACATGGAAGTCTTAGCTTAATATCAAGACTTCCTAAAACTTAGATTTTGACAAGTTCTATAAAAAGAAAAGAAAAGCATAAGAAAGCTTAAGAAAAAGAAAAAGAAGAAAAATTGTGGAAGTCTTAGATTTTATTCAAGTCTTTTCGCGACTTAGAAATGGATAAGTTCCATAAAGAAAAACAAGAAAATAAGAAAAACATGAGAGCCTTAGATTCATGCCAAGGCTCCTCAGGATATAGAAATGCACAAGTCCCCTTTTTTTTTACTTGATTAATGACAAGTCTAAGACTAGAGATTGATAGTCTTATTTATTAGTAAAAAATAAATAAGAGCATGAAATAAAACCATGAAATAAAGAGTTAGATTAGTGAGCATGAAGCTCTTAAATATATATATACAACTTGTACATACTAGCATATAAAAGGTTAAGTTAGCATTAAGAACAATGTATGAACATAAACATGAACATGAAATAGAACATGACATAAACAATTGTTTTTTTTACATTTATATTCCCTAGCATATTATGGGGATCTCATATGGAAATATATATATACATATTTTTCAGATTATGTTGGTATAATCTAAGGGGGTTTAGTGTTTTATTCAAATATGGAGGATTGTATATGAGTGGAAGAAGGAAAGAAAGTTGGAAGATAAATTTAGGCAAAAAAAGTTTGAGAGGAAATTTAGAGAGAGAAGCTAAGAAATGATTTTGGTAGAGTTTTGTTATGGGTAATGAAAAAGTGTGTAAGAAGTGAAGGAGAGAAGGGGTATTTATAGAGGAAAATTGGAGGGAATTAAAGTATAGAAAAGAAATGAAAAAGAAAATAAAAAATGATAGAAAAATAGGGAAGGGGGCAACTGCTACATAGCACATAAATCAAGGGAGGGAAAGAGAGAGAGAGAAAAAGTAAAGAAGAAGTTATGTGTAAAGTAAAGTAGATTATATATGTGTAAGAAAAGTTATGGGTGGTGTAAGAGTTGTAAGAAAAGTGTAAGAAAAAATAGAGATAGATAAATAGTAATGAATAGTAAAAAGTAAAATGAAGTGATAAATTAATTAACGGTAGAGATAAAATACACGTATAATAACTATAACTGATGTTTTTATGATTCGTAAAAATTGTATCTAATATTTTTATGAAACGATAGATCATAAATGAATTTTGAAGGTGAATTGTCATTATTTTATCATTTATTGTTATCTAGTTCTGTTATTTTGTTTTGCGTACTAGCGATCGGGTGTAGAAATTATTCGGTTGATGAAATTTGGTTTGGAAATTTGGATACCATATTATATAAAATAAATTGGCATTATTTTATTACTTAATATTAATTAAATTATATTCTCTTGATTTAAGTGTTCGTGATCGGATATAAAACTGATCCTGTAAAGGTTCGAAACAATCGGATTTTTAGATTATCTAATCTTTTTAAGGTTTATACTATAAATATGATTCAAAATTTGAGTTCATATTATTTTTCTAATTAATTATTATTTGATGGCGTTTAGAAGTTGTCTGATCGAGTATGGATTTTCTAAGATTTACTGTTGACTCGGTTTGACTTTAGGATTTCGATTTCGTTTTCGAGTGTAAGGTTCTACCTACAAATTATTGTAAAATTTTGGAAGTTTTTAACTATAGGGAATTATTTCTTATTATTTTACAATAAATATTATTTGGATATACTGCTTCGGTTTGTGTGTTAGTGATCAAATGGTGAATCATTTAGCGTAAGGTTTTCGGATCAATTGAGTTATTGGATCATTTTGTCGGAGATATGTTTTTGCTAGATGATTAATTTTAAGGTTTCAGTTTATTAATTTATTTGATAAGTTAGGGTTATTGAATTTTTAATTTGATCATGTTTATTGTTTCTAAAGTTTCGAAATTTTTAGCAATATAAGTTCAATTTAATATATATGATATTAGAAGGTTATAAAATTTATTTGATTTCATTAAGGTTTCTAAGATTTTGGTATGATCTGACACAGTTTTTTGGATTTTGGTTCTAATGTGAATTTTTAGGTTTATGATGTATTTTATTAAAATTCTAATTAATCTTTTTATATGATTTTGGTCCATATTATTTGATAAGTCATCCTATTTTCTTGATTTGCATTTTTTACTTCTTTAAAAATTATCTTGATACGGTATTTATCATAGCAAATGACCTGTTGAATACATAGTTTGTGCCAACAATTGTAAGTTTTTTAATTAGCCTTAGGGTCTTGTTATGTTATAGGTTGCATTGATATTATGATTATCCATAAACTTTTACTGTGATTATTAAATTATAAAGGTACTTATCACAATTGCAACGTTGGATAAGAATCTTATAGCATTATTACAAGCTGATAAGTTATCATGATTAATGTAATATTAGCAATTGTAAACCTCGGTTTTCCTAGTAACCAAGTAGGCTCCGGAACCGGAAACCAAATCCTGAACTAGATTAGCTTAAGCTTGAGAAGAAACCTAAAAACACTAGATTCGGCTTTCCTTCTATTCAAACTAAAATCTTTTGTAAAATAATTTAATATGGAACATTGTTCTAAAGTATATTTCAAACTATGAAAAGATTTATTTCGAAAAATTTCTATTCCGAGCCTTCTCGAGATCTATTACAGAAAAAGCGGGCTCCGGGACTCGAAATTCAAAAATATATTGGAATACACTTAGAACCGAAATTTAATGAGGATTCAAAAATATAAATTTTATAATTTTTCGGTTTATAACAATTACAAGTATAGCCATTTTTCTCGTAATTTATTTACTACCGGTAAATTAATGGTCTTGATTACTATTCACAAGTACAAGCCCATAACCTACTACACTCACAAACCATATCCCTATTCTTACATCCTTACAACTAAACCATACCTTATTATATCATTTTCCTTACAATTACTTTTCCAATGCATTTCATTACACATTTTATTTTGAAAAATATTACAAAAATTATTTTCTCTCCCTCTCTCTCCCTCCTAGCACCGGCATATCCCCCCCCCCTCCTTACCCTTTTTGTTTTTTTTATTTAAATTATTAAGCCATTGATCTAATTTGCTTCATATATATATATATATATATACCATTTATCTCTCTTTCTCTTCCATTTTCACTCTTTCAAAATTTTCATTCAAGTAAAAAATCTCCCTTTTCCTCCTTAGTGCCGTGACCTCCTTTTGCACACACACACACACACAAGCTTGTTTTTCTTCATTTCTCCTCTTGATTCAAGCTTAGGTGATGGATCTTAAACATTTCTACACTAAACATTGTAATGGAAGACATTCATGAGTATTTTCATATTTAAGTCCCCATGAGCTCTTGTTAGGGACAAGAAAATACTACATGAATATCAAACCATCACAAGTGTAGATCTTGAATTTGAATGTGTTTTTGTATGATGATCCTCATGTTCATGCATTTAGTTATAGAGTAAAGTAAAGCTCTTGCACAAAAATCTATTTTTATATCTTCAAACTCCATTTCATGCATTTAAGTAGTAGATCTAGCATTTAAATGCTCATATTATTCTTGCATTGATGATCTTGTGGATGTTTTGTGTTTTGGTGCATTATTGACTATAAAGACCTTTTCTTGTGTATATAAATGTTGTAGTTTATAGATCTTTAAGTAGATGAGACAAGAAACTCAAAAAGGAAATTATTTTTTGAAAAGGTCAAATGAAAATTCGGATGGTTTCAATTCATACCTTAAAAACCCTTTTATCAACTCTAAAACTTGTGTTTTATATGAAAATGAAGAGTATAGGTATAGATACATTAAGTGATGATTTTTATAAGTTGAGATGAGATTTGCTAAGAAAAATGTAAAACAAGGAGTAGAAATAAAGTAGGAAATTTTGAGTTGCTTGTCATTTTAAGAAATTCGTAATAAATGAGTAATGGCATGAAAACACTTACTTTCCAAACTCAAAATAGAAGTTTTATTAAAGAAATGAAGTCATTAAGGGATAGGCATAATAGAGCCTTAAATTTTAGAGTATTAAACAAGTTTTTCTCAAAGAAATCACTAAAAAAACAAATTTTAAAAAATTCGAATTTAGGAATAGCCCCTATTTAAAAACATGTTTACAAATATAAAATGGGGGGGTTTTATGAAGAAATGAAGGCCCTAAGGAATAGATATAATAAAGACTCAATTTTACTAAGGATAACTAGATTTTCCGAAGAAATAATTCCAATACAAAAGAGAATGATCAAAGTCATAAAACTAGTGTTCTTAAGAGTAAGTATTCATGGAGTCTTACAAAATAAAGAGTTCTAAAATTTTATCTTAGTAAATATTGTCAAGAGCATGCATACATCAAGCTCATAACATGCCATTCATGATAAGAAATCATCAATATTGCATGTATAGTTGATCTATAAAGTAGAAACATTTCAAACACTCACAAAACTATTTTTTGGAATTGGATTTCGCTACTGATCACAATATTTCGGGACCCAAACTTTTTCAAAACTTGGAAATAATATTATAAATAGATAGATCTTTCAAATAGATAGAAATCAACATATAATTTGTGAAATTCCGAGTTAAAATAACCAAATTATGACCGTTTTAAATCGAGACTTCTGCAATTACGAAATTACTAGGTTTGTTTAATAGTTTGGTTTAGTTAAGTGATGAAATACTCATTAAGGTATTTCTTCCTTTTTAGGTGACCCCAAGATCGACGATTCCCTTCCACCAAACTATTATTACTAGAGGATCGGTGTTCCAATGGCTGTGTGAGTATTTCTTCCCGATTCCATTTATTTTATGTGATTGTAATGATAGTTGCATTAGATTTTAGGCAAAGATAAATGTATATGTATGGTGGGGATAAATGGGAATTATGTATGTTTGCTGATGATATGAGAAATTGAAAATAAGAATATCGAGGCCGGGTGATTAACTAATGGTTGTATAGATGAATTAGGATTGATCGTTTGCAATTATTGATTGATCACTTATGGAATTGGCATAATTGACTATTCGGAATTGATAAGTAATATAAACTCATTCATATCACAAATGGGGATGGAGCATTAGCATTGGTTGGTTGCCTGTGATCCAAAAACGAAGTAAAAGTTGGTTAATCGTGATCCATAAATGAAAAATGAGTTGGTTAATCATGATCCACAAACGAAATTATAAGTTGGTTGACCGTGATCCAAAACGGCATATTTTTAGTAGTACCGCAGTATTTGTTAATCTGCTAACCAGGGATGGAGGGCGAAATTCCATTCACATATGATTTCCGGCTAGTCATATGTCTGTTGATTTCCATATGTTTGATGCATATCACTTGCCTGATTAATCACTTGCTTGTATGATGTTTTATGAATGTAATTTTGGAAGTTCTCACTCACTAAGCTAGTGTAGCTTACATCCCTACAGTTTTTATTTGTTGCAGCACTCGTTTGTCTGGCTTAGACAGAAGCACCCTACAACTCAGGTATAGGAGCTAGGCGTTTCCTTTAAAAGTTATATTCATTTCTGTTTAAACTTCCATAGGAAACCGAAAGACTCTAGATGACTGTAATAGACCTCTTACAATATTCTTTTACGGGGGAATGCTCCTTAGTCTTTGTAACTATTTATATATGTGTTTTGATTTATATTCTAATGCTATTGAATGTCAATTTGAACTCTTTATCTCTATCGGTTCAAGTATTCCATTGTCGTAAAGGTACGCCTTACATCTATATAAGACTCTCGAAGGACTAATGTAGTAATCCGTGGGTCTTATATGGCATGTGGTAGACTATTATGTTTATGGTGCCTTATAGGGCGTGACAGTTTAAGTTGGTATTAGAGCACTAGGTTATAAAGCATGATAATAGAATTAAAAATTGAACCTAGAAGTTAAACAAATAAGTTAAAATGGAGTTAAAGTTTTTGGCTAATTAGAAGTCTTTTCTTGTTGTAAGTCTCCATGGGAGAGACCCGTGAGCATGCTAGGAATTTTACAAAGAGGACGGATGAGACTTTTGTGGTATATCTGTTAAGGTTAAGGGAGTTATGCGAAGATTTTGCTTTGGCACGAAGTCCCCAGACTTTGGGAGAAATGTTTAGACTTTGGAAAGAAGGGTTAAGGTATACTAGATGGGCATCTGTTGTGGACCAAGTGAGGTATGACCCCATGAGGAGAAGGAGATGGACCAAGTTAGAAACCATCTACACCATGGAGAGGATCATGGTGGAATACGGGCATAAGCCCATGACAAGGGAAGCCGCCTTCATCCTGAAAAACGAAGGGAACCCAACTCCTCCAGACTTCCGAGTATGGACTAGCTTAGGACCCCTCTATGTTTATGCACATGACAACCTCTTTGACCATCAAGAATGTAATATAGCAGACGGACAGAATCACATAGTTTGGCATGCTGTGTACTTAGACATCCTTCCACCGTACATAGGCATTCAACCTCCAGCTGCTAGAGATGTCGATATGCAATTGGCTGATGCACCTGCACCAAGAGGAAACAATGTAATTGTGGATGTTGAAGAGGAAGTAGAGGAAGAAGAGGAGGAAGAGGAGGAGGATCCCGAAGAGGACCCGAACTGGGCAGAAGATGGAGTGCTAAAGATCCCTACCCCTCCCGTAGGGATGGAGGAAGATGTGAACCATGAGCCCAACCAAGCCACTTGAGATTTCAACCGAGAACTAGATATCCCTGATTGTGGTAGAAGGGAACCCAAGATAGATCCCACAGTTTGGAGAGACATCTATGTTGAGAATGAGTACCTTCCAATGATTAATGAAGTGATTCTTGAACCCGTGGTCCTTGAACCAATGGAAGTAGAGAATGAGGATGAGATGATTATGAGATAAGCTCGGGAAACAGTAAATCGAGTGTGGGAAGAGGCAGTAAGAGAGTTAGGGATAGAAAAAACCATATTGATGAACAAGGAATGGGAGTTGGGGAGGAAGAAGTAAACCATGAGGAAGAACAAGAAATGGAAGGAAATGAAGAGGATGAGGAGCATGACAACGAGATTTTGGTTTGACCTACTAGGAGAAGAAGGCTAACGATGAGAGAATATCTAAGCCAGTTCATCTGTCAGGATGATGGCAGTTCTTCTAGTAGAAGACAGCTCCCTAGCCCGACCCCCGATGACTCGAGTGAAGATTGAGGAGAAGGAAGTAAATTTGACCCATAGATTCCAAATAGAACTTTTTGGTAGAAGGCAATACGGGATGCCAATTTGCCTTAGGTTTCCTTTAACGGCTTAATATGTGTTTCTTTTCTTTTCTTGTATCATTTGTTTTGTTATCGGCTAGAAGGCAATGTCTAGGACTAAAGTTAGATTGGTAGCTTGCCAAGTTTTGTGAACTAAAAAATTTCAATGTAATTCCTTGTATGGCTCGCTCAATTAATAAAGTACTATGTTTCGTTTCAAAGGAAAGAAAATGTTATTCTTTTATATTACAAAGATTCATAGATTTCGAACAATCATGTTATGCATTAGCTATAAATGAAATTAACCATATTTAGTTGCATGAGCGCCACTTTATTCATATCATCATTCTGAACTTGTGATTTTATTACCATATATGAGTTCTTTTGTTTTATGGCTTTCTTATGGTAATATGAAGATTTATAAGATTGATTTCCCTTTTCGAAATTTTATGATTTCTCGAATTTTTCTTAAGTCACGAACCTTGTATGATGAATTAACTTTTACAAATTAAAACTTCAAAAAGACACTAAAACTTACCAAATAATGTGCAATAGACGTAATCGAAAGGAACCATAATTGGAGCAGGATCCCCTCCCAGATGAGGCTAGTAATGAGAATCTACCAAACTACCCACAACCTAATCAACATGGGGCAGCACCCCCAAATCCTCAAACAACGATGATGAATGCGATAGGACAACTAACAAACTTGCTCAATGCATTCATCCAAACACAGAACCTTCACCAGCAACCTAATCTCGAATAGAGCATGAGGGATTCACCACCACCACCACCACCTGCAACTCACAGAGGGATGACTGCAGAAATTCCTCTACCTCCAGAAAAGCAATCTTATAATGCACCTTTTCCACCCCTCCACTTACAGAAGATATCAAAGGAGCTCTTTGCTGGACTTTATCAAAAGTAATTGTTATTTTGATGGGGCATTTGGAAAGCCCGATGAGGCGGAAGACTGGTTAGCATAAGTTGAGTGCTCTTTCACTGCATACGAGATTCCCCCATACCTCTAGTTAGAGTATGGAACTTACATGCTAATGTATAATGCTAGAGTGTGGTGGGAATCAAAGAGGAGAAGCTTGGCTCCACCTGTGACATGGGAAACCTTCTGCAAAGAGTTTTTTGAAAACTACTTCTCCTCTAGTCTTAAAGTATGATATAGCATCGACTTCTTACACATCAAGCAGCGAGGGAGATCCATTGAGCAATATGAAACAGAGTTCAACCATTTACTTCAGTATGCACCGGAATCATTCTGAAATAGTAAAGAGCTGAAAAAGCAAGTCTTCTTGGGAGGTCTAGATGAGGACCTAAGAATTAAATTGGAGGAACCTAGGCTAAAGACTTATATGAAATTGATTGAAAAAGCCCATGTGATTGAAGGGGCTAAGAAAAGGAAGTAACATGAACCAAAAAGAGAGTATTTGGAAAGAGGCAGTTTGATGCCTCAAGTTCTGGCTACAAAGGCGAGAGATATAAGCCCTATCAAGGATTTAAGGACAACGCAAGTGGGAAGCCCACTCAACCTAAGGCCAACATTGCTTGTTGGAAGTGCAAGGAAAGCCATTACCCGAGGCAATGTCCACAGTTAAGGATCAAATGCTTCTTTTGTGGCAAGTTTAGTCACATGGTTTATGCTTACCCAAAGAAAATGGCTGTGACTTGTTTCATCTGTAAAGAGAAAGGGCACTTGGCTTCTGAATGCTCACAAAGGAAAAGTGTGGCAGCCCGACCTTTTGGGGCTTTGGGCAACGCTAACACCATGCGGTCAGGAAGCAAAGGGGGAAGCTGTGCGACATCTGCCATGCATAGGATGCGACTCTACAACTTCGAAGGACAATGGATGGTCGAGGAGGTTGATGATGAAGATGTAGAGCTGGCCGCCCTGGATCAAGGAGATGGAGTGGATAGCGGCCTAGTAACAGGTCAGTAGCAAAACCCTCTTAAGTTATAAGTTCTTTAATTAACAGTTTTCTTTAAAGGAATTAAAACTTGTGAAAAGGAAAGATAGAACCTAAAACCTCGGAATAGGTAGTCGTGAGAGTGTTTTAGGATCGAGTAGTGATGGATGTTTGTTGACTATAGGACGCATAAGGGTGAAAAAGTGTGAGGCCTACGTATTGTTTGACATGGGAGCAACCCACTCATTTATCACTACCAGTTTGGCTAGATGGCTTGGATTACTGATTGCTGCGACTATCACCAGCTTAAGGATTAAGATACCCATTAGAAGTATCATTTCAACACGCGAGATGATAAGAGACTACTTGTTGGAAATCCAAGGACATATTTCTACAAGTGATTAAATAGTCTTGGAAATGAGTAAATATGAAGTTATCATTGGCATGAATTGGCTAAGCAAAGTTAAGGTCGTAGTAGATTGCCAACAAAAGGTGATAGGCTTTGAAGATCAGAGGAAGGAAAGAGTAGAGTTCTTTGGAGAAACCACAATTCAAAGAGAGTTTGGGTTAAGTTATTTTGAGTTAATGATGGAAGATGAGGAAATAATCCCTATAGATGGTGTTTTAGACAAAGAGGAAACTCAAGGGAAGAAGGACATACCCGTAGTGAATGAATATGAAGATGTATTCCCTAAAGTACTATCTGAATTGCTACCGAAGCGGGAGATTAACTTCGAGATCACCTTGGCTCCAGACACAGAACCAATATCAAAAGCATCCTACCGGATGGCTCCAGTGGAATTGAAAGAGTTGAAAACCTAGCTACAAGGGTTATTGGATCAAAAATTCATAAGACCTAGTGTGTTACCATGGGGCGCACCTGTCCTATTTGTGAAGAAGAAGGATGGATCCATGAGGTTGTGTATTGATTATAGAGAATTAAACAAGGTCACAATCAAGAATCGATACCCTCTTCTAAGAATAGATGATCTATTCGATCAACTCCAAGGGCGAGTGTATTCTCACGCATAGACTTGCGTTCAGGTTATCACCAGTTAAGGATTAAACCTAAGGATATGCCAAAGACGGCATTCCGTACTCGGTATGGATACTATGAGTTTTTAGTGATGTTGTTTGTACTAACTAATGCACCGGCTGCATTTATGGACCTCATGAACCGTGTCTCTAAACTCCTTTTAGACAAGTGTGTCATCATGATCATCGATGATATTTTGATATGCTCGAAGACCAAGGAGCAACATGAGGAACACCTTCGGATGGCGTTACAAATCTTGAAGAAGAATAAACTATATGCCAAGTTATCCAAGTGTGACTTCTGGTTGGACAGAACATCTTTCCTTGACATGTAGCGACGGGAAAAGGAATATCTGTTCCCGAAAAGATTAAAGCGTTGGTAGACTAGAAACAGCCGCAAACAGTGACTGAAGTGAGAAGCTTCCATATGTTTGATGCATATCACTTGCCTGATTAATCACTTGCTTGTGTGATGTTTTATGAATGTAATTTTGGAAGTTCTCACTCACTAAGCTAGTGTAGCTTACGTCCCTATAGTTTTTATTTGTTGCAGCACTCGTTTGTCTGGCTTAGACAGAGGCACTGCATAGCTCAGGTAGAGGAGCTAGGCGTTTCCTTTAGAAGTTATACTCATTTCTGTTTAGATTGCCGTAGGGAACCGAAAAACTCTGGATGACTGTAATAGACCTCTTACAATATTCTTTTGCGAGGGAATGCCCCTTAGTCTTTGTAACTATTTATACATGCGTTTTGATTTATATTCTAATGCTATTGAATGTTGATTTAAACTCTTTATCTCCATCAGTTCAAGTATTCTATTTTCGTAAATGTACGCTTTACATCTATACAAGACTCCCGAAGGACTAAGGTAGTAATCCATGGGTCTTATATAGCATGTAGCGAATTATTACGTTTAGGGTACCTTATGGGGCATTATAGCAATAATATTGTTAACTTATCAAAATTTTTCTAATATGTGGATCAAGTATAGTGTTACTTATTATATGACAAAATAATCTTGTTATTGCTGCTGCTGTTGCTACTGTTGTTGTTGTTGTTATTATTGTTTTTTTTTTTTTTTTACTACAATGTATCTTGTTAATTATAGTACACTTTTGATGCTATTAATAATGCTACTACTATTATTGTAAATTTATAGTAATAGTTTGTATCATGTGCCTAAAATAAGCACATGATTAAATTGATAAAGGTGAATATTTTATAGGTATCAATTTTAGAGCTTTTGTATTTTATTATAATTATTTGTGTACACTTGTAATAAATTATTTGCATCATTTGAGTGATGTCTAAAAATTTTTACTTACTAAATGAGGTGGTGTTCTTAGTTTTCTTTAAGGGATAATAATCATTTTTAATTATAAGTTCATAAGAAAATATTTATTTATGATTTTTTGGAAATTTACTTGTTAGACGTTGTTTGATTCTATGTGTTAGATGAATCTAGAGATAGATTTATCTTTATTTGTTGAAGTTAAAGTTTTGATTAGTGATTAATTTACGATATTCCTTATTTGAGAATTTTTTATGTATATTTATTGTGTTTTTCTAATTATTTTTCGAAATTGGTTGACAATTCTTTTAAGTTTGTTAGAGCCTTAATAACTACTCTATTAATTCTTTGATTTATCATTACTTTGATTGCAAAAAGGTTAGGGAAATTTTGCTAAAAAAAATTATGATTTCTTAAACTATGATTGAATTATTTACATTTTAATATTCTTAAATCGAGAAAAACCAGGAGTGATTTTTGGCAACTTTTTCATATCTCATGACCTGGTTACCTTGATAAAGATAAGGTTCTCAATACTTGACTATAATATCTTGCTTATTATTGCTATATTGCTTATAAATATTATCTTGCTTCTTATCTCATATTTTCACCATCTACATACTACATGCATCTACATAATGATATTGTCTCAACTAAATTTAAAGTAGAATTTTTCTTTAATAAAGGAACTAGAAACTAAATTTTCTATTATATAACTTGTCATTAAATAATGGAATTATCACCAACAACATATAAATGGAATAATACGAATTTTCTCAAAGTTCTCTCAAATAACAAAAATAGCTTTACCAAAGAAATATAAGAAATAAACACTTTCTTTTCATAATATGGTAATAATTTGTTAGTATTCAAAGTTTTCACAAAAAGCTTAAGATTTAAAGTCTTTTCAAACTCCACAACAAAAATAAGAAGCAAACTAGTTTTCAAAGTTAAAATAAAATCAACCCATAAATTTATAAACCTACTTGGACAAATAATGATTTTCAAGTTTCTAAAGAAAGAATTTATTTTCAAAGAAATAACAAAAATACAAGTATGATAAGATAAAAAAAAAACAAAGGATTTTATCAATAAAGATGATTTATTTTCAAATAAAATTGGTAGAGGAAATAAAAGACTAAGTTTAGAAACAAAAATGTATTTTTAAGGAGCTAATAAACAAGAGTATAAGAGGAAAGGACTCATTTGCTAAAACCATTCTAAAGATAAATTTATAAATAGGTTATCAGTAACTTAATAAACTTTTTGATAACTTTATTCTTTTATCACTATAAGTCAAAACTATAAAAGACCAAAGTTAAGAGAAAATTTATTTGTTTTGGAAAAAGGAATGAAGAAAATAAAATAATAATGTACTCATTTATAATAACCTAGGAAAATATAAAGTTTCTTTAAAATATTTTGAAAAGAAATTTGTCAAGTTTAAGTTTTAAGATTTCAAAATGAATTGTTTTATGAAATAAATTGTTAAGACACTACCATTAGAATTTTTACATATAAAGCGAGCTTATATATATACTCAAAGGATTTTTCAATCATATATATATATATATATATATATTTTGCTAAAGGATTTTTTGAATAAAGTTGAGTTGGAAAATTGTTTTGTAAAATCTAAAAAATTCCGTTTTAAATCTGTACCGAGGTGTTTAGAAACCCAAATGACTTTATATGTAAAAAATAACTCTATAAATGGATAGATCTTTTCGAGTAAGTAGAAATTGACATATATTATGCAAAATTCCGAGTTAAAATGAGCAAGTTATGACCATTTTAAGTTGGAATTTCACTATATGCGAATTTTGATGAACTTAGTAGAATAGAGTTACAAGTTTAAGTAAATCTTCTAAGAAATACTCATTTCAAGTATTTCTTTTGTATAGGTGACGTGGAGTCGAAGCTACCCTACTCGGAGGACTATTTCGACTAAGGAGCTTCTGATATGGCCGAGTGAGTTTAAATTCTCGCAATTGTGCTTGTATATTTACTTGTAGCTTAGTGACACTAGTTTTAGGAAAAGATAAAATATGAAAGCGCATGTGTTTTACTTACATGATTGAAGTTATGATAAGTATATCGAGGCAGGAATTGTTAACTAATCATTCAATGATTTAGTTTAGTATTAATTGTCTACAAATTCTATGGTCACTCATAAAATGATTAATGCTATGCCATGATTACTTAAATTAAATGATTCATGCATGACATGTAGTGAGTCACTACATTCATCATTATACCCTTGGTGGATGAGAGCATAGTAATGAGATCGATGACCTAAAATCGTAATTTATGACTTAAATTGTTTATAGTTAAATGGTGTGTGGGCACCCAAATCAACTACATTTTAGTGATTAGTAGGAATCTGTACAAGACTACAAAATATATTATTTGCAAACTATGGCTTCGTTGCCTAGAATACCTAACCACCAAATGGACGGGTAAATCCATTCAAACATATGATTCCCAGAAAATCGTATGTATTGTTTACTCACGTGATTGCTTTCATCTCATATGCTTGATTAAAAAACTTATTTGATTTTTTATTTTTGAGTACTTTACATGTGGATTTAATTCTTACTAAGCGAAGAAGCTTACCTCCTTATAGATATCTCTTGCAGTTTCCCCATTTATGATTAAAGCCTCGGGGATATTTCTTTCAGGTATTACCTTTTGGCTTAAGGAGTTTTTGGAAGAAGTTAAAGACTAGATGTAGATGTAGACTTAGACTTCTAAGTAAAACTCCTTATAGTTATTTTGATTAGTGTAAACTCCTAAAATTTTCATAATTCTTATAAAATAATCCTAAGAGTCAAACACCGGAATCGAAACCCTAAAAATCGAACTAATTTAAAACTTAACTCTAAATAAGATAAAAAACGAGATTTCTTAATCTGAGAAAAAGCAAAACCTAAAAAACAAAATAGAAAATCCAACTATCGGTTGAATCAACATCCATACATCAATCAAATCACATATTTGATTCCTAACACACAAATCAAGACAATATATCCAAATAACGCTCGACAACAAAATGCTAAGATCTTAAAACCCTCGATGAATTTTGGAATCATAAATTTTAATTTTCATGAAAAGTCAAACTAAGTCAACTCATAACACTAGACTCGGTTAAACGATCCCGAGAATTAAAAACTATTAAATAATCACAAATAAAATGAGATAAACCATAAATATCGAACTAAAAATATAATACGGTCAAAACTACAAAATTATATCTTACGAATAACTCAACAAAACCAGAAGTCAAATCGAAACCCTAAAAGTCTACAAAACTTACAATAAACCCTAGTGTTTAAGATCCGATAATCCCGTGCTCTTAAACCCTAAATAACAATATGGAAATAATTGTTCATAATAGTTCATAATAACATAGAGAAGCTTAAAAATATCAGATTCACGAATTTCTAATGTCCTTCGGATCTAAACGGAATCAGTTTTCAAAAATCTTGCTCTGATACACCGGATGGCAAAAATATACCGTTAATACCAATAGACTCGTAGAAATATAAGGATTTTAAAAATATCAGTTTTAGAATTTTTCGGTGGCTAAAACTTACAAATATCGCATTTATACGCATGTTTTTATTATACCGGTATTTTAATTATTTAGTTTAATATTCATAATACTTTTCTACTATTTATTACTATTCATCTATCTCTACTTTTTTTACTAGTTTTCTTACACCTACATACCTATTTCTTACAATTTTTTTTCCCATAAAAATTCTACACCACATATTACTAAACTTCTCTCACACTTTTCTTCCAAAATTAATTTTTTTATCAAATTTCTCTCTCCCTTTATGCCATGTCGTCCACCCCTCTATCTTCTCCCTCTCCAATTATTTTCTTTTTTAATTAATTTAATTACATCTAATTTTCACTCCAAAATTCTATAATTACCTTCTTCCTCCTTCATTCTTTCACACAATTCATTTCACTACCAAAACTCTCTCAAAATCTCTCCACAAATCCTCTCTTCAAGAGTTCTCTCTACCAAAACTCTGTTAAACCAATTTTTCACAAAAATCATTCCTTATACACAAACTTTCTACCACATATTACTACTCACATAATACCCTTTTCATCTACCATCTTCATATCACATAAACACTTTAGGTAAACTTCTTTCAACCATTTATTTACCCATGTCATGTAACTTAACATGACTATGGTGTTGTTTTGAAACTCATATGAGTAGTAAAAGCAACAACATGTTCATGTTTTGTTCTTGCACATGAACTTCCTATTTTATTATGTTGTTATGTTGATTTTATTATTCATATCTAACTAAATATATTTATGTATTTATATATAATCTTTAGAGTATATAAGCTCACTTGTTATTTATTTAATTTCATACTTTGCAATTTATTTATTTCAAGCTATTTCCTTAAGACTAGTCCTGCTAGTCTTAGACTTGTCCATATCAAGTCAAAACAATCTTTCCTTTATTTTTTTTATTCTTTTGGGACTAGTCTATTCTTAGTCACGGGATGCCTTAATGAAGCTAAGGCTCCCAATACTTGACCAGAATACCTTGATGAAGTTAAGGTTCCCAGTACTTGATATTTTATTTCCTTGCTTATTATTATTTGTTTTTAGTATTTTTTTCATGTTCTTATTATTTTACATGCTCATAATACTTGCATCTACATAATAATATTGTCTCAACTAATTTAAAAGTAGAATTTTACTTTATTAAAGGAATTTAAAACTAGATTTTCTATTATGTGACTTATCACAAAATAATAGAGTTATTATCAACAACATAGAAATAGAGTAATACAAGTTTTTTTTTCAAATTTTTTCTTAAAGGATAGCTTTACCAAGGAAACATAAGAAATAAAAACTTTTTTGGTAACCTAAATTTTAGTAAAATAAATTGTTAATATTCAAAGTTTTCATAAAAGGCTTAAGAATAAACTCTTTTTAACTCCATAACAAAACTAAGAAACAAACTAGTTTTCAAAGTTAAGATGAATTCAACCCATAAATATATAAACCACCTAGGAAAATAATGATTTTCAAGTTTCTAAAGAAGAAACTTATTTTCAAAGAATACAAATAAAATAAGATTAAAAACAAATGATTTTATCAATAAAGAGGATTATTTTCAAAGGAAATAAAATTTTAAAAAACAAAAACTTATATTTTAGATAATAAATATAAGAAGACAAGACTCATTTTCTAAAACCATTCTAGATACAAATTTATGAAAAGGTTTTCAACAACTTAATACAATTTTGATAACTTTGATCTTTTAACATTAAAAGTAAAATTTATAAAAGATTAAGGTGAAAGGAAAATTTACTTGTTTTAGAAAAAGGAATGAAGAAAATAAAATAAGAATATAATCATTTATAATAACCTATGAAAGTATAAAGTTTCTTCAAAATACTTGAAAAGAAATTTATCAAGTTAAGTTGTAACACTTTAAAAAGAATTATTTTATGAAACAAATTGTTGATACACTACCATTAGAATTTTTGCATATGAAGTGAGCTTATCTATATACTCAAAGTATTTATCAATTATATATATATAATATATATGTATTTACTAAAGGATTTTTGAATGAAGTTGAGTTAGGAAATGGTTTTGCAAAATCTAGAAATTTTTCGTTTTAAAGATGTACCCAATGTTTTCGGAACCCAAATGACCTTATATGACAAAGATAACCTTAGAAATGGATAAATCTTTTCGAATAGGTATAAAATGGTATATTATATGCGAAATTCCGAATTAAAATGAGCAAGTTATGGCCATTTTAAATTGGAATTTCATTCTATACGAATTTGACGAACATAGTGAAATAGAATTAGAAAGTTTAAGTAGAATTTCTTCAAAATACTCATCTCGGATTTTTTTTTTTGTCTAGGTGACAAAGGATACGAGATTACTCTTCCTGAGGATTACTACGACTAAGAAAATCGCGAAATGGACAAGTGAGTTATTCCTCTTAATTTCGTTACCTTACTTATGCTTGTAAAGTAGTAGCTTTAGTATACTAATAAAAGATAAAAATGGATATATATATTTGGGGAATTCGGGGTTATGTATATATATGTGATTCTTTGTTTATGCGTGAAATGAGAATTAAGAATATCGCAACTTCAAACTGCATGTTTAAGTGTTTTTGTTTACTTACATGTATAACTATTTATTAATTGCTAAATTGATTGATCACCCCCTAATAAACCTCAATCAAGCTTGGCTTAGGAAAAGTAAAACACTCATGCATAGCATCCATCGAGTCACATCTCTTTTAGAAGGCTGCTACTCCTATGCGTAGAGTTGGATTAGCTGTTATCGTGCTGTGACACGGGCCATGTTCCTTCCTAGAGAATCCAAATCGCCTGGGGAATGCGACTCTAGATTCGGAGCTGAGCCAATCGAACGCTTTGGGTGGGGACCTGAGGACTAGCAGTGGAAGATCGAGGATCTTCATCACCGATTCCCTAACTTTCGATACGGAGGGGTAAATCCGTTCTATATATGATTTCCGGATAATATATATCATGTATCACGTAATTATTGAATTGTACGCATAGCATATGTGTGAAAATTTAAATGAACTTGTTTGAAAACATGGTGCGAATGAAAAAGAATATCTCATTAAGTTAGTTGCACCTTATACCTCGATAGATTTTGTTAAAACAGGTATACCCGTGGCTTAAATTGAGGATCATGATTAAGGAAGTCATGGAGGGATGTTAAGCTTCTGTGAAGGAAATGGAAACATAAGATGAAGTAATTTTGTAATGTCCTTTATATCAAATGAATTCTATGTTTGTATTTTGGAGATTCTAAGATGTATATTTATTTGAAGACAATAGATGGATATGCCTCTAAGAATTGTAATTTAATATGTTTATATTTTATGATAAGTATTCTCTTTGCCTTGTTACTTATTTATTATCAATATAAAATGCGTTACTTCGATGTGTTTCCTTGGTTGTGATATACGTCTTGTACATGATATGGAAACCTTTACGTGACTGAGGTAGTCATTCCTAGGCTTTAATATTGTATACAACGGACTACCACTTTAGGATACCCCTCGGGGCGTGACAATTAGGCTTCTCCAGACTACGATGAACTATATCTTTTAACAAGGGAATGCCCCTTTGATGTTTGTAAGACCTTTATATAATTTCCTATATCAAGTTATTATATTATGATTTCCATTCTTAAACTGCTATATGAATGTCTTCTTAAATAACTTGTTTCAAAGTTGGTCCTCTATGATTGTGAACGTACGCTTAACACCTGATATCGAAGCTTATGGGATGATTGAGATAGTCATACTTAAGCTTTATTATTAAGTATGGCGGACTGTCACTTTTAGGGTACTCTTTGGGGCGTGATATTTAATATATTCCAACCTATGTACTCATCGAATAACATTTCTCTCCCATATTCAATATTTTAACATGTCTCTTTCCTTTTAATTATGCATACTTAATGCATGTTAATTTGTGCATACAACATACCTCTTCTTTGTACTTATAAAAAATAAGATGATAAATTCAGAAGCAACATATCATAAGGAAAGATGTACAAGCATCATACAAGTTCAAAAAAGTTTTAGACATGAAAAAGCATCCACATATCATAAAATTCTTGCAAGATTTTGTGTAAAAATAAGATGAATATGTTCAAAAAAATCATAGATTTTTGTAGACAGAACAAATTACAAACACCACAAAAACATATATGAACATCTAATAGCTTCTTTAGTCTTTATATTAAGTTTTAGATAATCTTGTCTCCATAATATTTAGCACTCATCATAGTTGATCATGCCCAATTCTCTACGCAAAGTGCAAAAACGATCCTTGCTTAAAGATATTATAAAAATATCAATAATTCGATTGTTTTTATCAGCAAATTCGAAGCTAATAATCTCTTTATAGCATGATCTCTAATGAAATGATGTATAATTTCGATATGCTTGGTCCTTGAGTATTGAATCAGATTTTTAGTTAAATTTATTATACTAATGTTTTCGTATCGAATTGGAACATTTTCATATTTCAAAACATAATCTAGCAAAATTTGTTTCATTCATAAAACTTGTGCACAACAACTATTGAGCACTATGTACTCAGCTTCAGCAATTGAAATTGCAACCGAATTTTGCTTCTTTGAATGCCAAGATATAAGGGAGTTTCCAAGAAAGTGACATGTGCTACTTGTGCTTTTCCAATCAACTTTACACCCAACAAAGTCAGCATCAAAGTATCCAACTAGATCAAAACAGGTAAATTATGGATACCACAAGCCAATTTCAATAGTGCCTGTAAGATACTTGAATATGCATTTTACTACATTAAAGTATGATTCTTTTGGGAAATATTGAAATTGTGCACATACACACTGAGAACATGATATTAGGTCTAAAAGTTGTTAGATATAACAAACTACCTACCATGCCTCTATGAAGCTTTTCATAAACATTTTTCCTATTTTCATCTCTATCAAGTTCTATATTTATGCTCATAAGTGTAGGTCTTGTTTTGCAATTATCCATTTTAAATCTATTCAAAAGTTCTTTGGTATATTAAAATTTATTTGTGAAGGTTCCTTTTTTCATATTGCTTCATTTGAAGACCTAGAAAATAATTGAGTCCTCCCATCATGCTCATTTCAAATTCGTTCTTCATTCACTCAACAAATTCATTTGTATGACTTATGTTAGTAGCTCCAAATACAATGTCATCTACATATTTGCATGCTAAGGAGTAGTAGAAATAATGTAAAATGATATTCTAAGTGATATGCATGAGCAATTTAGTTTAAGGGAATTTCTAATTCGACATTAATTCATTTAAAGTGATCAATCAATATTTACACATAGATCAGTATACATAGAGACAATTATAACAATCACAAATTGAGTTCCGATATACTTATCGTTCATTGATCGCACATAACAATTCACATATATAATTCCCATGATAACCCACATACATATCAATTTTGTCTTTTCCTAACATCTAGTGCTCTATTCTACAAGCACATGCATGAATACATAAAGCGTAAAGGAAAACTCACTCATCCATAGCAATCTTCTATCAATCGAAGTAATCTTCGAGAAAGAGAAGATCTTGGTCCACGTCACCTAAACAAAAGAAATACCTAAATAAGTATTTCATCCAAAATCTACTTAAATTTTCTAACTCTATCTTATTAGGTTCATCAAAATTCACATTAGTGGAAAGTCCAACTTAAAATGGTCCTAACTTGCTTATTTTAACTCGAAATTTCGCATATTATATACCGTTTTCTACCTACTCAAAAAGATCTATCCATTTCTAAGGTTATTTTTATCAAAAGAAGCCATTTGGATCTCGGAATAGTGATGTACAGATTCATCACGAAAATTCCAGATTTCAAAACTCAAGTTTTCGAACTTTTCTTCATTCAAAATCCTTGTACCAAAATATAAATATTAATATAGTTGAAAAATCCTTTGAACATGTATATATTGACTCATATCATAAGAATGAATTTATTGAAGTTGTCCCAACAATGATTTTTGTAAAACAAGATGCTCTAAAAGTTTAGAAAAGTAATGCTTTGAAACTTTTTATTTTAGCTTGGTCGGAAAAGTTCTTGGATTATTATAAGTAAGTATTTTCATCTTTTTAACTTTATCTATCCTTTGAAAACAATTCAAATTTTTCAAAATAATTTTAGTATTTTTAAAATTCCTACAACTTCATTTTTAGGAGTTAAAAGTGTAGTTTCTAAATGTTTTCTTGATAGTGACAAAAATTTCTTAAAGTTCACTTGTTCTTAGTTTTTCCTAAAGTAAGTTTTACTTTAATAAGTAATATTGATTTCCTAAGTTGTTCACTAATTTTATTCCCTAAGAGAAATTTATTTTCTTAAAAAGAGAACTTCTTGATGATCTTGCTAAACTTGTTTTTCCTTAGTATTTTAGGGAATTTCACAAATAAGTTTAAAGAAACTTTTGCTAAGCAAGAGTTTGAAATCTTAAGTTTTTAAAGAAAACCTTTCCATTTTATCATCTTTGAAAGGAGTATGTGTGAAAATTCACTTTATGCATCCTTTGTTAAAACCCTAATGTACCATTGTTACTAAGACTTATTATGAGTTTACTTAAATTTTTGAAAAAGATTTGTGAAGGTAAAACTCTTAGTTTTAATGAAAATCCTCTCTTTAAGTAACTGTCATGCCTCGAATGATACCCCAAACATGGCAGCCTGCCGTACATAATATTAAAGCCTAGGAATAACCGCCTTAGTCATGCAAAGACTTCCATACTATGTACAAGACATCTAACACATGGAGGAGACATATCAGAGTAATACATTTTATATTGGTACAACTTGAGTAACAATGTAAAGGAAATATATTTCACTATACTTCAAATTACAATTCATCAAAAGATTTCACTACATAAAACTATTACAAAGCAAATCATAAAACCCAACTATTAACTTCAAGTATTCATACTTCTCGCCGGAATCCCGAAGTCATTCCTGGCTCCAACCATCTTGGTCCCCACTTAGCATTTTTGAGATAACCTGTTCATTCAAACATCTATTGGGGTATATGCTACAATAGCTTAGTCAGAATTTCCTTAATTCTGTACCATAATAAGCAAGTTATAAAGTAACCATATGCTATGCATGAACAATCACATGAGCAGACAATTATGTATGGGCATCCGGAACTCACACACAGAACAGATTTACCGCTGCTAGTCCCTAAGCCCTCGGCTCATAGCACTCGACTCGGCTAGGCTCATCCATGGAATGCATGCCCAATGCACCTTAGTTCCCTACGAATGAGCTCTGGCACCGGTCTCGTTATCCAAACAAGTCATCATCGGACCATACCGATCGACCTGCGTAGGAGTAGAACGCTACGAAATGCAATATGTCCAATGCGATGCATGACCAATTTAATTTTTGCTTAGGTCAAAATATTCATACATTCTTTGGAGTGACCAACCAATATCATACACATAACAGAAATAATATGAACAGTGCAGTTATCCAATCGAATCGTGGTTTTGATATGCTTCAGTATTCTTTGGCATACATTCATCACGGTCTCGTCATATATCTCATCCCCATTCGTATCAATTTTTATCTTATTCCTATAATTCTAATGCAACTAGCTACAAGCACAAACAAGGTAACAAAATAAGAAGAAAACTTACCCGACCATTGGATCACCGATCTCTTAGTAATAGTAATCTGGTGGTAGGGAATCATCGATTTCGGGATCACCTAAAAAGGAAGAAATACCATAATAAGTATTTAATCACTTAACTAATCCACACTATCTTACACAAACTATCAAATTGGTAATTCTCGTCCTACGCGGGCATCTCAACTTAAAACGACCATAACTTGGTCGTTTTAACTGGGAATTTAGCAAATTATATATCGATCTCTTTCTACTTCAAAAGATCCATCTAATTCTAATATTATTTTCAATTTTTGAAAATATTTAGGTCACGAAACAGAGGGATTGGACCTGATCAGTAACGATCCCCATTTTCGAAAAATAGTTTTGTAATTGTTTGAAATATTTCTATTTGATAATTCAAAAATACATGAAATATGAATGATTTCCTAACATGAATAACATGTGATGAGTTTAATGTATGCATGATCTTGATGATTTTTGCTAAAAGAAAATTTTGTAACTTTTTATTTTGTAAGACCACAATAACAACTACTTATGAAAATCTAGTTTTCTAACTTTGACATCACACTAGTGTTTTAGAATTCATTCTTAGGAATTTCTAGTTATCTTAGTTAAAATTGAGTTTTCATAATATATACTACCTAAACCTTTATTTTTATATAAAAATTTGCATTTTGCACTTTGCAAATATGTTTTCAAATAGGACTTACTCAAAAATCCGAATTTTTAGAAATCCACTTTTTGAATGATTCTTTTGGGAAAAACTTGTTTAATACATTAAAATTTAAGACTTTACTATACCTACTACTTAAGGACTTCATTTAATACATAAAACTTTTATTTTGAACTTGGATAATAGGTGTTTTCATGAGCATCATCCAAAATTACGAATTTTACAAGTTAACTACTAACTCAAAATTTTCCATCTTGATTCCACTTCTTGTTTTACATATTAATCTCATCAAAACTCATTTAAACTTGTAAAAATCACTACTTAATGATACCTATTACCTATACCCTTCATTCTTCACATAAAACATGAGTTTTGGAGTTGATAAATAGGTTTTCAAAATTGGTCTTGGTTGAGATCCGAATTTACCAAATTTATTTTTGGACATATCTTTTGATAAAATCCATCTAAACTTAGGAAAAATCATCCTTTACATATCCTATCTTAAGAACTTTCCATTTCTTGAATAAAAACTTCATTTTTGAGTTGGAAAACATGTTTTTAAACTAGGCATTGGCCTAAATCCGAAAATGAGATTTTTACTTTAAAAATAACTTTTAAAAATCACTTTTGATTCTTGTAAAAAGAAGTCTTGATGATATGCATCCACTAAACCTTTATTTTCTCAACTAAAACTCCCATTTTGAGACTTGGAAGAGGGTTTTTAAATATAGGTCTTTGTCAAGATACGAATTTTACCATTCTTATTCAAATTCAAATCTAAGATCTACACATAATATGAACATGAATATAAAAGAAATACATGGTAATAAACTATAAACTCATAGATCTAAACTTTACTCCTCAAAATCATTCATTTATGATATCTATTCCTTAAGCCCTTCATTTTAAATGAAAATTACACATTTTGAATTTGAAAAAATAGCTTTTCTAAATATGGTTCCATTTTAATCCGAATTTTCAAAAAAATTTTATTGAAACTAAAATAGATCTTGAGCTTTCTAATACTTTCCTACTACCATCAAGCTATTACAAGTTATTTAAGAACATAAAAAAAGTCTAATGCATGTATAAACTTAAGACAACTAGATCTAGTTTACTACACTAGTTGTAAATGCATGAACACTAAGATAGATGTGTGAATATGAATAGATGATGGACATATGCACAAATCATTAATAATACTAACATAGCATGAAAATAAAACAAGATAATAGCAAAATAGCTTCAAATAACAAGATCTATAACATTGTGATTGTAAGAATCTCATGTTCAAGTGTTTCCACTTCCCTAGCTTGAAGCTCATGGGGATTTTGTGTGGAATCACACATGAATGATCTTGCATTACATGTTTCAAGATCCTAAAGTATAGATCTTTTACCTATTTGTTGTATGGAGTAAGAAATTTGAAGGAAAAAAAAAACAAAGTGTGCGTGTACGAAGAGAGGGGAGTTCACGGTTTGGAAGAGGAGAGGAAGAGAGAGTTTTTCAACAATTTCTAAAGTGAGAGAGAAGAAGAAAAGAAAGTGAAAAAAAAGTTGGCATAAAGGAGTTTATATAGACTTGTGGATTAGGGTTTGCTTGGTTAAAAGAAATTAAATAAAACAATTTGAGAGAGGGGAAATGGGAGGGAGTTGCGCCGGCTTCATAGGGGAAAGAGAGAGAGTGGAGTTATTTGAGTTGTGTTGTGTAAAATTTGGAATTAATTAAAGTAATTTAAATGATAAAAGTTATATTGGAAAGGTAAATTGTAAGAAAATGATATAATTGTAAGAGTATGGTGTAAGAGTGTAAGAAATAGGTTATGGGTAGTTGTACTTGTGAATAGTGTAGAAGAATTCAAAAAGTAGATTTGACATTTAAAGTACCGGTAGTAATGAAAATACGATAAAAAGGTTATAATGTAGCTTTTATAACCTAAAAACTTATATAACTGATATATTTGGAAATCTTATGAAATTACGAGTCTAACGATACTAATATCATATATTTAATATTTCGAGCCCCGGGACATACTTTTCGAAATCTGTATCCGATCGGGTTCGAAATAGATCGAAAATTCGCTAATCTTATCTTTTAAAGCATCTTAATATTAATACGAACCAAACTACACCTTTTACTCATATTCCGACTCCTTGATTTAGGAATACGAAATTGCCGGATCTAAACTACTAGGGTTTCTTGGGAATTTGTTGACTTAGGTTTTCCGGTTGATTTTCCGGTTTAGATCTTTGCCAATTTGGAAACTGATATTTTATGTTTATACAACATATTTAATTTGAGAAATTTATTTTAAATTTTATTTTTGTAAGTTTTAATATCTCTTAACGTTTTTGGAATTATTGAATTAGATTTTATTTCCGAAGGTTAATCATTATTTAATTTTTTTAATAATTTGCTTTTGAATTCTATATTACCCGATTTTACAATTCAGAGTTAAGTATGGAATTTGTCGTACGTAGTTTTGAATTTAAAGACCATTGAGTCCTTATTTTATTTTCAAGAATCTCATTTTCTCAAGATTAAGAAATTTCTAGATTCGTTCATGATTTAGGACTAGTCAAAGTTCGGTTTTAATTTGGAGTCATTTTTAGGATTTATTTTCGAAGTTCATTTTGAAATTATTTATGGAATTTTCCAGGGCTTACAGTAACCAAAGTTTATTTTTTGAAAGAGTTCATAAAAATCTTCTTCATATTTTTGTTGAGATAATATCAATATGCAATGCATGAACATGAATATGTATCATGAGAAATATAATTAATCTAGCATAATAAGATAAGATAAGATAAGATAAGAATCAATAAGAACATAATAGTAAGGTCAAGTATTGGGAGCCTTAGCTTCATCAAGACATCCCGGGACTAAGAATAGACTAGTCCCAAAAAGAAAAGAAAATTATTTTGACTTGATGAGGACAAGTCTAAGACTAGAAAAACTAGTCTTAAAATAGCATGAAATAAGTAAATAAATTGCAGAGCATGAAAATAAATAAATAACAAGTGAGCTTATATGCTCTAAATGATATATATATAGGTACATAAATAAGAAATTAGCATAATAACAAAAATAATATGACAATAATGACATAATAGAAAATATAAACATGAACATGATATTATTGCTTCTTTAACTCTCATGAGTCTAAAAAATATACACTAAGCTCATGCTAAGTTATACGAACATAATGAGTATATGTAAGAAGTTTTACCTAAGGTTATGTGTATGTTGAAGAGGAAAAGAAATGGTTGTAGTAATATGTGGGAAATAGTTTTATGAAGAAAAGAGAGAATTTGGGAGAGAATTTGAGAGAGAGAGATTGTGGAGTGATTTTAGTAGAGCTTTGATATGAAAATGAGTTGTGTGAAAGAATGAAGGAGAAATGGGGTATATATAGAATTTTGGAATGAAAATTAGATGTAATTAAAAAAAGTGAAAAAAATAAAATTGAGAGTGATGAGAGAGAGGGGATGGACGAAAACATAGGGAAAAGGAGGAAAAATTGATTAAATTTGTTATTTTGTAATAAAAAGAAGTAATGTGCAAAGTGTGATGTGATTAAAGTTGTATGAGGAAGGTAAATTGTAAGATATAGGTATGGTAGTGTGTAAGAGAGATTTTAAGAAAAAGTAGAGATAATGAAATAGTATGAATAGTAAAATAGTACTATGAATAGTAGACTAGACAATTATAATACTGATAGTAAAGAAAATACGCAAAAACAGCCTATATTTGATATTTTTAGTTATCGAAAAATTTAAAACTGATATTTTTTAAAACCTTATATTTTTACGAGTCTAATGCTATTGTCAGAATATTTTCACTATTTAGTGTACTAGGACACGGTTTTTGAAAACTAATCCCGTTCGAATCCGAAATATACTGACAATTAATGAATAAGATATTTTCAAGATTTTCTATGTTATTACGAACTATTATCCACAATTATCTTGATTTTGTTGTTTAGGGTTTAACAACACGGAATTGTCAGATCTAGATCCACTAAACTAATCATAGAGTTAGGTTGATTTTAGGGTTCCGGTTTGACTTCCGATTCTTAAGGTTCACTTATATATATACCGAAAAAATCTGGGGCTTACAAAGTCGCTCTCCCTAAACTCATTCTTTCTCTAAACCCATCTTCTTCCTTAATCCCCTTTCTCTCTTTAGCTTCCTTCTCTCTATAAATTGTGCCCTTATCTACGCAAACAACCAACAACCATCTCCCCCAACGCATTCAACTATCTATCTAACTAGTTTTCTCTCTTTCAGTTAAAGACCAAATCGAACTCGATCATCCATCACCAAGTCACTACAGCATCATCTTTCTGTTCAAGCCATCCATCACGGAGATGGATCGATCAATAGGAAGGTCAAACATCGAGTAGCTACTATCTTGTCGAAGTCGATAGAGATTAGGAGATTTGATGGAGAAAAGTTTTTTGTTTCTTTTTTTCTTTTGGGTTCAATGTGCTAAGGCTTCAACTCAACTTGGCAATTTAAGTTTGCATTTACTCAGTGACTACAAGGTATTCAATTTAGGTTTTTGGGTGTTGCAAGTCAAGGGGAAGACTTAGTCCATCGAATTTGAGAGTGCAACTTTGGATTCAGTTTTGTGAGGCTCTTTTTTTTTTTTTTCGAGAGAGATATGCACTAGGAAGAAGATCTAGTTTTTCTTTTTCTTTTAATTTTATCAACATTAGTGTAAGAAATGTTTAAAAGAGAAAATGATAAAAACAATGGTAAAATTTCCTTTTTTTCATTTTTCCATGTGCCATGCACTCACTAGTTGGATGATGTGATTGTAAAAATGACATTAGATCAATTGATTGAGTTATGAAAGGTGACTTCAAAAGTTTCGATTGTAGATGAAATTTAGCAGTTTAGAAATAGAGATAATTAATTAACTATCTTCAAAAAGTTCAAGTAGTATTCATACCATTATCCCAATGTCGTAGTAACTATAAAAAATCAAGTCATGGCTTAAGTGGTTGTTAGTAATTTCAGAACAAAAAGGTAAATTGCACTTTTACATATAAAGTTTGTTTGGTCGGTGGAATAAAATAAAATAAGATATTAAAAATGTAATTCTTATAAATAAATCTTTTAAAAAATAGTTATTATATTATTTGATTGTACTTATAATGATATTATAAATATAAAAAATTAATTTGAAAATATGGTATACTTATAACTTAGATTATGGTTTAACTATTGGTTGGTATCTTATTGATGACATGCCAAATGTTATAAGAAAAGACAAAAGAAAGCCAAATTATTTTTAAAAAAAACTGTGACTCTAATTCCTCCTTTGGTGGTAAATAAATTGTGTGGTGGGGTTGTTACAACTGGTTGATCACGTGCGATAAGCGTAGAGTTCACTTGAGAGAAGTCTTAAACTGATAACACGTGTACAGATATAGAGAGAGGCGTAGGAGGAAGAATAGACAAACTCAATTTTTTTAGTGAGTGAGTGTAACAAAAGATCCAATCATATAGATTTAATCTTTCTTGACTTGTTCTTTATGAAGTAGTTGTTTTGATTATTTTTGCAGTTATTTTAGCAGAGTTTCCACGTTACTCTTGATCTTAACAATACACAAAATAACGAGAAAGAGAAGAGAAGCCACTTATTTATAGATGGTAGACTGTCGAGCCTGGATTTTTAAACTATCCGGTTCATTTCTCCTAACCCGATTCATATTAAACCCTAACCCTTTAACATGAATCCTCGACTAGGGGTTAAAAGAAATTTAATTTTTGAAAACTTTTTGGAGTCGCCACCCGATATAAATCGGGAAAAATGAAAGCCAGGATTAATGGGTCGGTTAATCCTAACTTAGCCACTAGTCTGCGAAAAGTTTGATTTAAAAATCAAATTTTTTTTAAAAATACCAGATATCTGAGTTCGGGGGCTAACCTATTAAAACCTAAGCGGTTACCACTTTAAATTTAAAATTTAGAATTTATCCTTTTCTATACTAAAAAAAAAAAAATTCAAACAAAACATTTATAAAACAAATATCTACAAGTTTAATCATTCATTTTTATTTTTATGTATTTTTTCTTAGGATTTAAATATCAACAAACATTTGTATTTTTCCTTTTTTTAAAAAAACTTATATTATGTACAAAATGATTATCTCAAACTATCAAAACAAAATATATTTTTTCTAATTTTATTGTCGCCCCGTAGGTGCCTACGTACTCGCTAATCGAGATCAGACAAAACGTAGTTCTTTTATAAAGAACTTAGTTTGTTGATCATTTTTATATTTTTAAAATATTCTCACTTTAAGTTTATTAAATTTTGAATTTTTATGAAAACTAATTTTGATGATCCTATGATCTAATCAATTAAATTTTATTTCATAAAAAAATTTTCTAAGTTCAAAAATCATTTTTTCTAAAAAAACAATGATAATTCATGGCTAATTTAATGCTACATGAAAATCAATTTTGAAAACTTTGAGTATTATCTTTATAGCAAATTTATAAAGATAATTTTGATAAAAACTTAATTAATATCATGATTTAAAAAAAAAAACAATTTTTATCTTTATTATACAACAACAATTTTGGTTAAAAAAAATCTATTAACAATTTATTATTTTTCAAAATTCAATAATCATCACATATGTTCAGAACATATTCAAAATATATCAAAACAAAACATCTCATGCATCAAATATATATTTAAAGATCAATCTATATGCAAATACATATTAAAAATATCCAAAATATCAAAAATTGCTAAAACATGTAAATTTATATTAAAAATAATTATTCTAATTTTTCTGGATTTTTTTTGAATTTTTCTGGATTTTTTACGAATTTTTATTAATTTTTTCCTATTTTTTCCTATTTCCGAAATTAAATATATAATAAATAAATAATTTAATATTGCGGACTAACCTGGACCGTTGGATTTTCTCGGATTAGATCTGGAGCGTCCGATCTGTAGACTGAATCTGGACCGCAGGATCTGATGGCTTTTGATCTGGAGCGTTGATTGCTTTGATCGAATCTGGACCGTCTGATCCTCTGATCAAATCTGAACCGTAGGATCCTCTGATCAAATCTGGACCACAGGATCTTGATCAAATCTGACCACAGGATCTACTGACTTTTGACCGACGACCGTTGACCGTTGACCGATCACCGTTGACCGACGACCGACCGGGTTGGATTCGGATTTCGGGTCGGATTTCGGTGCTCCGTCGGGTGAAGAAGACGATCACGGTGGTTTTCGAGCGTTCCTCGACCGTTCCTGGTGGTTTTCGAAACCTCCAACTTTGTCGGCCCGACGTGGATTGGGGTGCTGCAGCGGCTGGTGGTGGTGGTTCACTCCCAGAACCACCAGAAGTGGCGGTTCGTATGGTGGTGCTCGGCGGCGAGGGTTTAAAAAAAATCAAAAAATTTGCAGAACTTCCAAATGCAAATTCGAGCAAATCTAAACACTATAATCGATCAAGAACACTTCCTAGATGATCCTAACACTCTTTAATTGGATCGAAATCCTCTCAATCACTTCGAATTTGCAAATTTTGCAATTCGAGCACTTTCTACTCTATTTTCAGATCTCGATCGTGTAGTGTATGTTTTGAAATTGAATTGTGCTTTCTGCTTGGGGGGATCCTATTTATAGATTTCGAAACAATTTGTCATTTCGAAGCTTCGTACTTGTTCAATTTTACAATCACGAATCGTTATATTTTTTCAAATAAAAACGATTCAAAATTGGGACTCGATTCGTGATTGTTGGTTCAAATTGATCACGAATCTTATGTTTATACATCACAACTCTTCGATTAAGTGTGTTTAATTTGATTAAAGGACACAATTCGGCCAATTTTAAGATTTGAAAAATCATGTCCATTCGAATTTTTTTCAATTTTCATGCTTAATTAATGTGTCTTTTGGAATGAAATAATGCACGAATTGTGTGTATATGTGATGTATCCCATGCCTAGTTCGTGTCTGTACAATCAATTTCGAAAAAACACAAAGATTCGTTGCTCAAATGAGGTCTCAAAGTGGATGAACCGATGTGTCTTTTGGGAAAAAAAATGAACAAAAAAGAGGCAAAATCTGCCTTAGGCTAGATTCGAACTTGGGTCCCCTTGCTTTGTGTCCATGGTCTGATCCGTTAGGCCGTTGGCCTGTGCCTTGGTCATATAGCTAACCCACTAATACTTAAGACTAATAAAATATATATTATATTAAGCTTAAATAATTATTTATTTTAATTTTTCTTACATATATTTTATTTATATTACTATTATTCATTTAATTATTTTATTATACATATTTTATTCCTCTATATTTTTATTTTTTCTATTTTCTCTTTTTTCTCTTTTTTATTATACTATTGTTTATTATTTTTATTATTATATTTTATATTTTTAATGAACTCAATCATGACATTAATTTATTCTAAACTTGAGCCTAATTTTTAATTGGGCAAAAATTGGGTGTCTACATAGACGCTAATCAGCTATTGGATAATACCTAATCGACGGATGAGATGGAGCATGGCTGATCACTGGTAAATCATGTCCAAACGATCCGACAACCACCATTGAAGCCTTCATTTCTTTAATGGTGGGCTACACTAGGCTTTGGAAATAGGTTAGAGTACTTTATTTATATTATAAAGAGAAATTTATTATTATTAACAAAAACAACGCATTTTAAATATAAAAGGGATTAAGACTTATTTGAGTAAATATAAGTTCTATTTAATCAAACGAAGCCTAAATTAACTATGGAAGATATTTTTGGAGTCTAATTTTGACATATGAGAAAATTGAATTAAGCCGAGAGCAAAATGAACCGATTTGATAATCCCTATTCGAGCCTACTAATTCAAATCTTCGTACGATATCCTTTATTATACTTTTCTTCTTAGCCCTGTCACTAGCCCAAAAGACCGCTCGTGAAAATAAATTAGGCTCCAATTTCAATTACCAAATTGACACTCTATAAAAACTTTGTGGAATTATTATTTTGCAAAATAAATGAAAAATAATTCTTCCATTTTATCCTTCAGTGTCAATCAAACATTAGCAAATATATCGACTAACATAGAGAATGGCCGCGCATGTCAAGATGGTCAAGCTTAACGTGGAGGGTTTCTTCACAACTCGAGTTAGTCGGGAGGGAATGGTGCACTTGGGAATGGTCGAAATCTCATATTGATTCGCGGCATTAAACGACTATTTTCATCCTTCATGGTGTTTACAATGAGGGTTATGTGGGTAAGAGGCATTTATTAAATGCAATAACATTTTATATTTCTCATACATAATTAGACATATTATAAAAAGTTGAAACAGAAATCGTAAATAATCCCTTTAAAGTATAAACTAGGTGCATTTATATATTTTCTAAACTTACAAATATTGCAAATAATCCTTTAAATTTTGACAAATTTATTATATTAAGAATGTTCATTTTTTTTATTTCAATAAAAATATACTAAGATCAATGTTGATAGGATATTAAAAGTACATGTTGATATATTCCATAAGATATTTTTGTACTAATACCATAGTTTAAGGAATTATTCATAATCTCTATCAATTATTTATTAATTTGTTTTAGTTTAAATGTTTTATTCTTCTAACCTTATTATCCTTATGAACTGACATGTCTATCGATGGATAGGTCCAAACAATTCAAACCTGTAGGGTCCCGGTTTGGTTTTTGGGACCTAGAACTATCCTATCCAAAGGCAGTCGGGTTCACCTTAGAATTTATTTTCAAATAAATTTTAATAAATCTAAAATAAAATTCAAAATTCAAAATAAGAATTAGGTCCAAGATTAATATAGTATTTGCCCCATATTCTCTCAAAACTATTAAAAATATGTGTTTATTTATACACAAGTGTATCCAAGTTGGGTCAAATTATTAGTGATGAGATTAGAGTAAATCTCTAAAACAGGTTATAAAAGAAATATAAATACCAGATTGCTTAGAAATGAGATTGCTGAATAGGTGGGACTTTATATAAAGCACCAAACATGTTTTATCTATTGTATTTGTTTATTATGTTGGTATAATAAAATATTAAATAAGGTAAATAGATAACAAATGATTTCTTTTGAAATAGTCTAAACATTAAATGTATTTATGTTTTAAATTTTTTATTACTTTTGTTTTATTTTTTATTTTAAATAATTGGGTCTTTGGATTGGCTTTTTTCTGACAGATTCAAACTTTTTGCTAACAAATTATTTATCAAGAAATAGATATAGATAAAAAAAAGTTGACAGTTCTCATCAAAAATCAAATATAATAAAAATAGATAAAATTTAGATGCAAATCGGATATATTTACACATATCATTTTAAAAAAGATACAGATACAGATGAAAAATAGACAATCCAAACAGACCCATTATTATAGTTTTTTATATGAAGTCATGAACCAACCAGTTCATAAGTGGTCTGCCTAGTCAGACCTGAATCCGGTCCGACCCGACCCTTGGTGTTATATACGCCCGCAACTTTTCACGGATGCCTTAATGCTTTTTAGTTTTGATGACAGACCAATAAGCTATTATTGATAAACTTATATTCGTTTCTTAATCCCGAAGAGTTGCCACGGCAAGTGTACAAGATGCACATGCGAATCAATTTCAGCATATTAAATCATGGCAATAGTTCCTGACAAAGCGGCATGTGCTCTAGAGCTCGCAGCTTCATGGAAATAGGGGAAACTACTTTTTCAAATATTCAACTCGGATGTATGGTTAGGACTTTTCATTTTGAGGAAAAGTTTTTGCTAAGTAGAAATGTTTTCTTATTGAAAATATATTTTTAGAAAATGACATATTTTGATTTGTTTGATTTATAAAGTAGTATAGTGTTTAAATAAAGTATCATTTATTGTTATGTGGAGTACTTCAGAAAATGATTTCCCTTTAAGAAAACATGAAAATTTTTTCTAAAATCTAGTAATGTTTTTCTTATAAGAAAACGTTTTCCACTTAAATAAATGTATTTAGCTTAACAAACAAATAAAAATAAAGAAAACATTTTATGGAAATTTTTTTCTTCAAAATGAACAAAGCCCAATCCTTCATTATTTTTCTGTTTAAATCTATAACCTTTACTTTTATTTAAATTCTCATCTTTCTACAACTTTTCTATTTTAGTCCTTTTGTTAATTCTATTGAAAGAAAATAAATGGTGACACTTGTGAGTTCTTGATAAGTTTAGAATAATTATTCTAGTAAATGTTAGTATTAAAAACATAAAATTAAAAGATGTAATGAAAATAAATAAATTTAAAAAATAGGAAATAAAAAATTAAGTGAAATCCATTGGGCAACCACATAAAGTGCTCATATATGGCTGGCCACCACAATGTGAGTGGTTTGGTGGGTCATGACGTAGCCCAATTACAAGTTAAAAAGATAAAGGGAGAAAAATCAAATAGAGGTGTTCAGTTTAGTTCCTTGAAGCAATAACTTTATCATGTAAGTTCAATTCATAAATTGCATTACCTAATAATTTTTTAACATTATTCCTAAGATCTTTGATTTCATGATTTTCACAATTTTCGCATATATAGGTGGATAAGTTCACATACCTTTATCTATAGCCATAATATTATTCTTGAATTTTAAAGAATAAGATCACTTTATTTCTTCAAAAATCACCTTATCCCTTCAATCTAAACTTATTTCTCTAAAAGAATGATTCTCTTCCTTTCTCTTAATTTGTAGTAATGAATTTTATGATAATGAAAAATAAGAGTGAAAAAACTTAAAACTTTAATGTCTATTCTTGTTCATATATATAATGGCAAGAAGAGAAGCACACATCTTCATGTAACATAAGGATGTCTTCCATCAATACATCTTTATGAAGAGTTATAACTTTCCATATAAAATATTACATATTGAGACATAATTTCTTACATTCTCCCACTTGGACTTTATATTCTTCTTTAATAACTTAGAATAAACATTATGTGCGATAATATTATTCTAAGTATTCATTATGTTGATTGTACTATTATATCATATTATTAAACTAAAAGTTTAGTTATGGAAGTTATACTTCATTAGCTCGACATAGTTCCTTCCATATACTACAAAATTAATTTGTAATTCAATCATAACTTAATAAAGAGCCAAATAAGTGTTTTACTTTAGTGTCTTTATAAAAACAATTCTTGTTAACACAATATAGCAAAGAAGAAATTTCAGAAACACTTTAATTGAGCTCAAGAGCATCATATAAACAAATACATTAATATTCAATCAAAGCATCATATAATGCTCATTCTTTCAACATGCTCCCTAAATATGTTAGGTAGTAATCCTTTTGTTAATAATGAATTTGCAGCCATTAATTTTGTGCTAATATGTTCAATTGACAACCTTTATTTATGAACTTCTTCCTTAATGGCCAAGTATTTTATTTTCATTTGTTTAACATCCTTTGAATAATTCTAATTCTTTGAGAAGAAGACTGCTATAGAGTTGTCACAATAAATTTCAATGGCTTACTAATAGTGTGAATAAAGCGAAGCCCTGAATAAAATTCTTTTCACACCCTGGGGGTACCTTAGTAGTAGTAAATAAGTTACACTTGAATACTATCACTAGATTACCTTCAAAGAATGATATGTTTTTAAACAATAGGATCTTTTAGTTGCTTTGATAAAAAATAACAAATATATGTAAGCCATAAATTAGTAAATAACTATCATCTCAATGGTCGAATATAATATTACAAACCATACTGTCTTTCTAAAAAGTCTCTAAACATATAATTGATAATTTAAATACTAACTAGCTTAGACTAAAAGTAAAAACAAATATCTTATCCCATAATCTTCCATGAACTTTCAGTTTTGAAGCTCTTACCAGATCTAAACTCTTGGAAGTGACTAGCCATGGCCTAAGTGTAAATATCAAAGGACTATTGGAGTATGAGCAAAACCACGGACTCAGTGAATAACTAGAACTTACCACATATCAAACAAGTTATTAACAATCATATGAAATGCATCAATCAAGCATATGCACAAATACAAGCCTGGATAACCTAGAATCCAAAGCAGGATGAAGATTTATGCCCTCTCATCAGGGTTGAAGGAACACAATACTATAACCTACCTACTCAGGAGCGACTAAGTATATAGGAATACAACAATACCCACTTTAATTATCACTTTAAATTTATCATGTCTTTAATACTCATTTCCTGTTTTAGTTTTAGAAACTCCACGAAGTGTTAGTCATTTCAAGCAATACCATAAGTATGTCCTTCATTTACCATTTAGTTCCTATGGTATCAACAGAACAAAGATAATTTTGCGAATAACTAATAGCTCCCTTGCCTAGATAAACCAAGTATTACTAGAGATCCGAAACACTAACACATAGTAGGCTGCCATTTACTCAAATACTGTGTATGCAAATCATGCAATGCATGTTCATTTCACTTGTGGTACCAGTAGTTTTTAATCAGGTTTAAGGTTATCAATCGTCTCACAGACAAGCAGCGTACTATATAAGCAATATGATCATACAGAATTCTATTATTATTAATTAGAGTAACTTAGTAATCAACAATTCATTTAGCAAACAACTCCCGTAAACCCATACAGCATATTCAAGTTGTTATCTTTCATTAAAGATCAACTAAGCTACGAGCACATACAATGTAATAAGACTGAGTTACTCACCTGCTCATACTGGCTATTCATAATAGTGAGCTGGGAAATCCTCTATATTTTCAATATCACCTATTGAGATGAATAAAATATTCATCAATAAAACATAAATTATAGAACTAAACTCCTATGAGTGTCAAGTGTCTTATATTGATATTTGGTTTTCTTTCTATTACTATATCGGTCCTTTAATGGTCCTATGATAATCAATTATTCTTTAATATTTATTTTCATTTTGCTTTTCTTGATCTTGTTTGATATTTATATATTCTTATTGGGTAGTTGTATAGAATTTATATTTAGTGGATTAATATTTTATCATTACTACTATCATCACTTTTATACTATTCTCTAGTTAACCTATTATAGTAATGAATATTTATTTACTATTATTTAGTTTCGTCTGTTTCTCTTAATCTAGTTCATATAATTATCTTGTCATTTTTAGGAATCACATTATTCATAATTTCAACTTATTTAAATTTCCATTCTTATGTATTTCTATATAAAACAAGTATTTTATAATTATATTAATTTTATTCTTATTGCATAATATACTAACATTAGCAATAATGATGATGATAACAATAATAATTATAATATGTCATTAATATTAGTATTAATTTTCATAATAACATTAATAAAAATAATAGTAATCTTAATGACCATAACAATAATAATAATAGTGATAGTCATAATAATAATAGTATCTTTAATAATGATAATAATAATCATAATATTAACATTACTAATAATGATAATAATAATCATTAATGATAATAGTAGTTATAATAATAATAAACACGATAATAACATCATTTATAAGATTATTATTAATAATAATCATAATAATAATGATGCCATTAATAATATTAATAATAATATTAACATTAGTAATAATATAATAACATTAATAAT
Source organism: Combretum micranthum (assembly GCA_024138025.1). Lineage (NCBI taxonomy): Eukaryota > Viridiplantae > Streptophyta > Magnoliopsida > Myrtales > Combretaceae > Combretum > Combretum micranthum. The sequence goes on from JAMXBD010000550.1 coordinate 230,952, forward strand.
AAGAATAATATTAATAACATTAGTAATAATATCATTAACATTAATGTTAATCTGAAAATGATAATAAGATCTATAACAACAACAACAACAACAACAATAATAATAATAATAATTTCAATTTTTAATTTCGAAACTAAAATAGATTTTTATAATTAATTTTTCTTTTTAAAATTGGGGCCTAGAGAAACATGGCTTAGTACACGGCCATGTACTAGCCGTGTTCTTCTGAAAACACGGCACCCCTTAGAAATTGAAGCCGAGAGGTACATAGAGAGTTCACCACCCCATGTTTACCCTGTGCCCATTTGGGAATTTGACATTTTACGCACATTGATCCATTTTCTGATGATTTTCCACTTCCAAATTGTATTTAATTCATTCCTTAATGTTTATACATGACATATATATATACACATATATCATCTTATAACACATCAAATGTCCATGATCCTTGTTTTGTGATAAAAAAAAAAAAGAGTGTAACTAGGGTTTTTCAAAACTTACCTTGTTATGGATAATTTAAACTTCGTTTTTGAGTTATTCTTGAACCTATGATCAACAAATCTTTGTTTAACTTAAATATTTTAACATATTACTATCTAAAAACCGAAATTACTCACATGTTCTTCCTTTCCTAAGCTTATTGTTAAGCTTTAATGGAGTTGTTTTAGGTTTGAGTTATTTGATTTGTTTTGGTGATTTGTTTAGGACCAATTTGAGCTACCGTTATTGTTGTTTTATGTGGTTTAATGGCTTTGTTTGGTAGTATATTAAGGCTTTTTTTTTTTTTTTTTGAGTTGTTGAAGAAGCATATATAATGGTATAATGAAGCTTTAAGGTCTGGTTAAAGGTGATGAAGTTGCCCACCGAATTCTCTTGATTCCACTTGATTGTTTCCTTCATTTAATGAGTTGTATAGGTGGCAAATTTGGATTGGCTATTGAGTTGATTTTTTTTTACTTTTGGTAGATAATTTGGGCAAATTCTCCATGCATTTTGGCTAACACACTTCAATGAAAATCAAGCCATCCATTTTGGTGCAATTTGCACCGATTTTTACATATATATTATAATATTAGTTAGTTAATAATTATATAGATTTTAGGGTAGTTTATTAAGTTAAATGGGTATAAATATGACAATTATTCAAGATTTTTATCTCCAAAAATTTATATAAAGTTCTACAAATTTTTTAAATTGTTATTGATTTCAATTATAGGTTTAAGTTTACGTGATTAATTATTTTTAGGTTTTATCTCACCCATTAGGGTTTTCCAAGCTTAATACGTCAATTTTCGTTTTAGGCTCTAATTGCTTAAGAATACTCTAATTAAAACAATGGTGTAATCCAAATATTTATTTGGAGTGTAGATTATTAGTTATACATCTATTTGTTTTTATTGTGTATTTATAACCTTAACGGTTTATCTTTAGATTATCGTTTTCTAACTATAAGCATAATTGATTACTTACTCTTATCACATTTAAAATCTTAACTAAGTTATTCTTATGTCTTGAGTTTTTGATACCCACTATGAAAAAAAAAAATTGTATTTAATATTATCTAGGAAACTTTGTTTTAGGTTTAGAACTATATACAGGCTCATTACTACTCATAATTCTATTCTAGAGTCTTTGCTGAGTTCAATAGTAACCATCTATTTTTTATATTATATTTCTATCTATTTTTTACTAGTATGAAAAATTCTCAAGGTTTACAATTCTACAGTCATAAACCATGAATTATGGCCTCAGAGCAAGCCATAAATTATATTTCCATAGTCAATGTAGCAATGATGGATTGTTTTGCACTTTCCATGATATTAGTCCTTTGGTCAATAAGAAAAGGCAACCAAATGTGCATTTTTTTCATATCAACAGATCCAACATAATCGAAATCTAAATAATTAATCACCTCTAACTAATTGGACCTTCTATAAGTGAGCATGTGGTCCTTCGTTCTATGCAAGTATCTTAAGAATGTCTTAGCAACATCGTAGTGATCTAATCTTGCATTACTTTAACATTTGTCTGACATGCCAATGCTGAAAATGATGTTAAGTTGGTACAAATCTATAGATACATCAAACTCCTGACAACATATGCATAAAGAATTCTTGACAATTGTTCGTGTTCCAAATTATTCTTTAGACATTGAGTATTACCAAATTTATCTCCTTTTTGAATTGGAAATATGCCTACTAAACATTTGTCCATCTTAAATCTTTCTAGAAATTTATTGATATCAGCCTTTTGGGATAAGTCTAACAATCCTTATGAACTATCATGGAATATTTCAATTCCTATCACATATGTTGCCTCTTTCATATCTTTCATCTCAAAGCTCTTTGAATGGAATTCTTCGTTTCACATAATAATCCAAGGTCATTAGCAGCAATTAAAATATTATCAACATACAGAACTAAGAAAACAAACTTGCTTCGATTAACCTTATGTATATACATTAATCAACTATATTTTTTATAAAGCCAAAAGAAGTTATGGTATCATTGAACTTAAGATACCATTGGCTGGAAGCTTGCTTAAGTCCATATGTTGACTTCTTAAGTTTATACACCATATGCTCCCTTTCCTTTAATTAAGCATCCATCTGGTTGGTTATATAAAACTTCTTCTTCTAACTCTCCATTGAGAAAGGTAGTTTTTAACGTCAATTTGGTGTAATTCTAAATCATAATGAGTAACCAAAGCTAAAATGATCCCAAGAAAGTCTTTCTTGAGATCGGTAAAAAAGTCTCTAAATAATCAATGCCATCCTTTTAAATGAAACCTTTGGTAACAAGTCTAGCTTTTACCATTCAACATTACCATTAGAGTCTCTCTTTGTCTTAAGACCCATTGATAGGAATCAGCTTCCAACAGGTCCTATTACAAGAGCCCGAGCTAAGGGGTTACAAAATTTAGCCTTAAGAATTCTATTCAATCAACCCTCCGAAGATGAATACAACTTCATAAATAGCTATGGGTTGTATTGCACAAAGGAGCATGGATCGATTTGTAAGAAGCTAGAAAGGAAATATGAAGAAATTAAAGGATACCTATCGGTCATTGTCACGCCCCGAGAGTATCCTAGTAGTTAAACAAGATACACTTGAATACTATTACTAGTTTACCTTCTGAGATGACATATTCAATAAACAGGATCTTTTCGATACTTTGATAAGAAGGACAATATATATAAGACAAAATTAGTAAATAACTATCATCAAAGTAGAGAAGGTCATAATAATAATATTATAGACCATAACTTTTCTTGAAAATTTCTAAATACATAACTAAAGTTTCTAATGCTAAATACTTGTAACTAGAAATAAAAATAAAAACCTTAACCCAAACTACTCCATAAACTTTCAGCTTCTAAATTCTTACTGGGACCATGCTTCTAGAAGTAATGAGCCATGTCACAGTATAAACTTGAAAGGACTGTTGGAGTATGAACGAAACCACGAGCTCAGCGAATAACCAAACATATTACACATCAAGCAAGTTTATTAAAAAATCATATGAAATGCAATCACTCAAACATATGTTCAATACAAGCTTGGATGATCTAGAAATAAACAGGAAAAAGATTTACGCCCACTTTTTGGGGTTGAAGAACAATTACTTTATGATCCACTTGCCCAAGAGAGACTAAGCTTACAGGAAAATCAACAATTTCTCGTCTTAAGGATTATCACTTTTAACTTAATGATGTTTAACTGACCATTTTCTGTATCAATCGTTAAAACTCCTTAAGTATTAATCATCTCAAAGCGATACTATTGGTGGCGTTCTTCATTGCCACTTAGTTCTCAGAACCGACGGAACAAAGAAAACCAGAAGAACTAACACTTTAAAAAAACCAAGCATTAATAAAGAATCGAAATATTAATACATAACAAGCTATCACCCTTTTGTATATGCAATAATGTAGTACGTGTAATGCATGACATGTTGTTTCATAAGTCAATAATTCTTATTCAGTTTCATGTTGACCATACATTACACACAATATCATCATACCATTTCACCTTATCATACCATAATATTATCGCTTTCGTTATCATAGATTAACAATTATACAATCAGATCACATCACATTCCATATACGACACCTTAACACCCATAATAGTTATATTATTATATTTGCATTACATATTCAGCTAACTACAAGTACAAAGTATAATATGACTGAGTTACTCACCTGCTCATGTTGGCTAGTCGTAATAATGTCAGGAAAATCCTCACAAGTACTAGGATCACCTATTGAGATGATTAATATATCATCAATATCATAAAACTATATCATTAAACTCCTATGAGTGTCTAAATGTCTTATATTGATATTAGGTCTTCATTCTATTACTATATTGGTCCTTTAATGGTTCTATGATAATCAAGTGTTATTTAATATTTATTTTCATTTTGCTTGTCTTGATCTTGTTTGATACTTATATGTATTCATTGGGTATTCGAAAAGTTGATATTTAGTCAGCTTATTTTTATAGTTATTATTATTGTTATTTTTGCATTGTTCATTATCTGACTCATTATAATAACTCGTATTTATTCATTATTGTTTAGACTTATCGGTTTTCTCTTGATTTACTTGATATAATTTCCCGTTATGTATAGATATCACTTTATTCAAAAATTTAGCTTATTTAAATTTCCATTGTTATATGTATGTCTATATGTATGTAAATCAATAGATACTTAATAAATACCATACTTATATTTTTACTTGTAAAATAACACTAAGTTCATCTATAATGATGATAAAATTAGCAATATTAAGATTTGCAAAAATTAAAATTAATTTCAGAAATATTAGTAATATTATCTTTGTGTCATAAAAATAATAATAATATAATTTTATAATTATTATTATATTATTATTATTATTATTATTATTATTTTCAAAACCAATCAGATTTTTTTTTTTTTGTTTCATTTCTGAGAGGTACATGGCTGCCCGTGTATTTCTGGAAATTAATAGAGAATTGCATGCCGAGAGGAACACGGCTGGAAACACGGCCGTGTTCATCCCGTACTCATCTGGGATTCGCGTACTGTTCATCTCATCGTTGGTTCAATCCGATTTTCTTTCATTTTTCATGTTAAAATCCTTTCTAAAGTCTTCCTAAGTGTTCCTACATGTTATATATATACATATATCGACTCATAATACAACAACATGCACATAATCCTTGATTTTCAAAATCAAAGTGTAATTTAAGGTTTGCGAAATTTACCTAGTTGAGCTTGTTTGATATAATTCAAAGCTTGTTTTTGGTTGGGTTATGATCCTATGATCCTTGATCATCAGGAATCAATTTAAAACGTTGTTTTTAACAAATAACATGCCAAGATAAAATCTACTTACTTTGTCTTCCTTTCTAAACTTGAAGGGTTGTTTTTAGGGAGTTTGTTCCTTGATTGAGTTTGTTTGGAATTGTTTTTGGATGATTTTTTTTTCGTGGTTAGTTTCTGGAGAGCTTATGCGGCTGGTAGGGTTTGTATGTGTATAATATCGTTTGTTTGTTTATAAATTATTAAGTCTTTATAAATGAAGAAAAGAGAAATATGGTCGGCTTCCAACATGAATTAGCTCCAGAATTCTCTTCAAATTTCACTGTTTAAGCAAGTTGTGTTTGCAGCATTAATTAACTTGTCTGGTTGTCTCCATGTTATTGGTGTGTCTGTATCTTTTGTTGACGAATTTGTATATTATGTGGATTACATCAAGGGCAATTTCGGCTTGCATCAATCGAGGCAATCAAAGCCACAAATCCACACACTCATGCACCGAAATTTTAGGTAGTAATGAAGAAAAACTATTATTATATTTGTTAGTTAATAATTAACTAGTTTTAGGGTAGTTTATCAAGTTAATCAGGTATAATTATGATGTTTATTCAAGAGTTTTATCTTCAAAAATTTATTTTGAGTTCTACAAATTTTCTAGGTTATCATTGAGTTCATATTTAGATTTAAAGTTTATACGATTAATTATTTTTAGAATTTTATCTTCGGCGATTAAGTTTTCTAAGCTTATAAGGTCAATTTCGTTTTAGGCTCCAATAGCTTACGAATATCCTAACTAAAACAATGGTATGATCCAAATATTTATTTGGAGTATAGATTATTAGTTATACATCTATTTATGTTTTATTATTTTATTATAACCCTAATGGTTTGTCTTTAGGTTACCGTTTCCTAACTATAAGTGTAATGGACTATTTACTCATTATCGCATTTAATATCTTAGCTAAATTATCTTGATATCTTGGGTTTTCGATACCTACTATGAAATCTTATTAGTAGTGTTTAATACTATCAAGGAATCTTTGTTTTAGAGTTTGAAACTATATAAAGACTCATTACTACTCATAGTTTTAGTCTCAAGTTTTTGTTGAGTTCTAAGGTAACCATTTATTTTCTATATTTATATATTTCTATCTATTTTATTTGTATAACAAGTTTCAGGGTTTAAAAATTTGGGTTAGCTTTAATTATATCTTGAGTTATCAGCTCAAGATATGAAATCTCCCTTTTTGTATCAATTAAGGTCAAAGTAGTTTTTATTTAGGCGTCTAAGTCATAATAAGCTAAATTTATCTCATAGATCTATTCTTAGGTTTTTGTTGAGTTCTAGGTTTACTGGCTAGTTTACATTTTCTATTTTAGTATCATGTACTAATGTGAAAATTTTTGGGGTCTATAGTCACGGCCATGACCAAGGCCTTTATTGATGAAGAGGGGAACAATGGAGATCACGAGTGACACTGTAAACCCCTAAAATTTCGGAATGGTTTAGCATAAAACCCTAAACCGGAAGTCAAACAAAACCCTAAAGGTCAAAAAACCCTAGTTTACCGTATCCAGCTAAATCCGGCATTGTCGTTTTCTTTGGCCCTGAAAAACGAAGTTGGGATAATTAGCTGGAATAGTCCGTAATAACCATAGGTATTATAAAAGTTTCAGTTTCGCGGAATTCAGGTGTCCTTTGAACCCGATCGGACACAGTTCTCGAAAAACGTATCCGGAAGTCCGGACTAGTAAAAATATTCCGAATATACCGTTAGACTCGTAAAAATATAAGTTTTCCAAAAATATCAATTTCGTAATTTTTGGTAAGTAAAAATAACAGATATAGCTATTATATGCGTATTTTCTTACTACCGGTACTTTAATTGTCATATCTACTTTACATTACACTATTCATTACTATTCTACACTATTCTTTTATCTCTACTTTTTCTTACACCTACTCTTACACTCTACATAACCTATAATCTTAACTTTTTACCTTTCCCATAACTTTATATCACATCTACTTTACAAATTACATCTTTTATTTTCCAAAAAGTCACAAAATTAAATCACTTCTCCCCCTCTACTAAAGTGGCCGGCGCCCCCTCTCTCTCTCCATTCACAATTTTGTTTCAATTTTAATTTATTTAAATCACACAAAAATCACTCCACATTTTCCTATAAATACCTCCCTCCTCTTTCACTTCTTTCACACATTCACTACCCACAAATTCATACCAAAGCTCTCTCAATTTTTCCTCTCAAAGCTCTCTCAAATTACTATCTCAAAACTCTCTCAAAATAATTCCACAATAACTTCCACCAACAACAAAAACCCATAACCACATAATCATATCAAAATCTTCTTTAGGTAACCCTTCTATAATTCTTTCTTCTTCTTCATGTCATGTAACTTTACATGACCATAGTGTGAGTTTCCAAATACTATAAGTTGTGGAAACTACATTATGTTCATGTATTGTTCTTGTTCATGCCAATCCATTTATGTTTATGTTGATTTATTATTGTTTATATATCTATACATATTCTTTACAGCATATAAGCTCACTTGCCATTTATTTATTTCATGCAAAGCAATTTATTTACTTTTCCATCGCAATTTATTTATTTATTCCTTGTTGAAATAAGACTAGTCTCTAGTCTTAGACTTGTCCTCATCAGTCAAAACAATTTTCTTCTTCATTTATTTCATTAGGACTAGTTTATTTCTTAGTCCCGGGAGCCTCGAAAAAGCTAAGACTCCAATACTTGACTTTATTATTTATGCTTTATGTTATTTATTATCATGTTCATTTAGATTGTTGTCCAAAAGTTTTATTTTCTAAAGATAATTAAATAAAATAGGGCTTTTTGTCACTTATAAATAAGTTTATGTAAAGTATAAAATCAACACAAAATAAACTCATTTCTTTTCATGTTACTAAAAAAAGAACTCACTATAATTTTATAAACTACTTTTGCTTTGAAAAGATACTAAAATCTTCATTATCCCACCTTGCTTTTCAAAAGGAGATATTTTTGTTAAAATGGTTCTTTTCATAAGAAAGAAAATACGATGGATGACCTAGGAGATTTTTAAGTAAAGACCTTTGCAAACTATTAGGCAAAGAAAAATTTATAGTTTGAAAATAATAAAGTTATTTCTTTTCAAGTTACAAGAGGAAATTAATAGAATTATAAAAATTAGTTTTTCTACAAGAAGTCCTTAATTGTTCCACATTATTTTTATGAAGAAAACAAATTTTCATACATGGATGAATATTTTTGAAAAATATGAGACACGAGAAAAAGAATGAGAAATATCAAGTAAAGATTTTACAAAACAAGTAAACAAAAGAATTTACACAAGAAAAATGAAGAAAAGCATATTTTCTAGAAAACTTCAAATATAGTATTAATGTAACTTAGAAAGTCAAAAATTTTATTTTCAAAAGTCACTTAGAAAAAGATAAATAAAACCAACATAAAACGTTTTTAGAAAATAGAAGAAAACAAGGTATTCATTTCAAGGAAATTTACAAAAACAATTTCCGAAAAGCTTCAAACCAACATTGTTTTACCTGAGAAAAAATTTGAAACAAGACACTTGAGCATGCTTAAATATGAGTTATATAGTTATAAAAAGAGATTTTTCAACTATATAGATAACTAAGTATTTATCAAACAAATTATGATTTCTTGAACCAAAGTTGTTTTTACTTGGAAATCCGTGGTGAATTTTGTCGCCACTTTTTCGGAGCCTATATGACTTTGTTTGTGGGAAATAATTTTGGAAATGGGTAGATCTTTTCGAGTAGGTAGAAATCGGTATATTATATGCGCAATTCCGAGTTAAAATGACCAAGTTATGGTCATTTTAAGTTGGAACATCCTTCTATACGAACTTTAACGTTCTTTGACATTGTTTTGTCAAAATTCAAGAAAATCTTCAAGAAAAACTCATTATGGGTATTTTCTTTGGTTAGGTGATCCCGAGGAAGGATTTCTTCACCCCGAGAACTATTACAATTAAGTGGAGTGTGTGAACGACTCATCCGCTTAGAGGAATAGACGACCAATGGCATCGTGAGTTTATTTCCATTAAATGCTACACTTGTTGTGCTTGTAAATTAGTTGCACTAGAGTTAGGAAAAGATAAACCGATATGCATATAAAATAATTCCTTAAAAGAATTCTAAGAATATCGAAGCCCGAATTGTTCTAAGTGATTGTTTTAGTTTAATATTGATTTGTGTGAAATTCCTTGATCACCTTAAAGTTGAAAATAATTATGTTATGACTTTATAAATTAATGAACTCATGCATACCACGAAGTGAGTCACATTGCATGGTTGGGTTATTATCCTTGGGTGAGAAGGATAGTAGGCTCATGTCGAAAGCAACACTTGGCGGAAGGTCCGAAAGCGATTGCTTGGCGGCTTAATGGAATGTGCTTGGCAATTGATCCGAAAGCAAGGTCAAATCAAGTAGATTCGGAATACTTGGCGATGAGTGCTCGCAAGTTTAAAAGTTTTAATAAATGCTTGGCGATGAGTGCTCGCAAGCTTAAATTTTCTATCATTAAACTACTTTTTTGAGTATCACCAAACCCCGAATGGAGGGCGTAAATCCATTCAACATATAGTTCCCGGAAAGCTATATGATTGTTTGCCCACGTGTTTGATGCATTACATATGTGTGATTAACCAACTTGTTGAATCTTGTTACAAGAAGTTATTTATGGAAATAGTACTCACTAAGCCTATTAGCTTATACCCCGATAGCTATCTTTTGCAGTTCCCGTACTTATGGTTAAGGCCACGTGGACCATGCGGGCAGGTAATCCCTTTTGAACATTAGAAATCTGAATAAAGTATAGCTTAGTATTAGCATGTTAATAGATTGGTAATTTAGGAGTTGTCCTAAGTTTGAAAAGTTTATGCCATGGATAAAAATTATTGTGATTCTTCTTTTCTTAATATGTTTTTATATCTCCTTAAACTTCATTATCCCACATATGGTCCTCTAAAATTGTGAAAGTAAGCCTTACACTTAATATAAAAGCTTTTGGAAATGACTAAGGATGTCATACTTAAGCTTTAATATTGAGTGGGCGGACTGTCACGTTTAGGGTACCCATCGGGGCGTGACAGTTTAAGTTGGTATCAGAGCATGGTTTAAGAACCTAGGAATCATAATTATAGAAATAGACTTAAGAAGAATTACTTAGATAGAAGCAAGAAAGACTTAGATAAAATAGAAAGGTAGAATAAGTCTTCTAATATCTTTCTTTTACGTAGATCACCATAGATGAGGCCCGTCTCCAAGCAAGAACTTCCGAAAAGGATCCTTCGAAACACCCGAGAACTTCCGAATGAACTTAGGGTTTTATGTGAAGAATTTGCCCTAGCTGGACAACCTAAGACCCTCCGAGAAATGTTCCAAATCTAAAAAGGGAATGATGCAAACCGAGTGGAAAGGAGTGTTACGAACTATTCACAACTGCCCTATAGGCAAAAAGAAACCGAGTTGGAAGTAATATATGCTGTGGAATGAATCATTGCTATCGCGGACCACCGACCAATGCTAAAAGAAGCAACCTTCGTTCTTAGAGAAGATGGAGGACGAACCCTATCGGATTTTCGGACCTGGACCAAGATCGGACCAATATTTGTCTATGCCCATGATGATTTGATGGATCACCTCGAATGGATGAGAGCTGACCTCAACGATACTTTCCATTGGCACGGAGTATATCATGGGATACTACGACCCCCAACAGAAGTATCCACCGAACCGCCTACCTTCACAGGAATCCAACTAGGAATAAACGAGCCCCTACGATTGCGAGAGGATGGAACAGTGATCAGAGATGAACCAATGCAGGAGGTGAATGACAGTTTGGATGATGAACCCGGCGAGGACTCGGAGGAAAATTAAGAAGAAAGACCGGCACAAGAGATAAGGAACCAAGCTGCCGTAGGAGTCGAGGAACCTTGGACTAACGATGAGTTAAGGATCATTCGCTATCTAGAAGGAAGACATGTTCGGGGAGGACAAGACATGGACTCCACGATGGATACGGAAAATGCCCCAGCCAATGAAAACAACAATAGGGAAACCGAAGGAACAATCACTTGGAAGACCATTGATGAGATAGCACCAACAATGACGGATGAGGAACTAATTGCCTATCACGAACAAGAAAGAGAGAGAGCACGAAATAGAAGAAAACACTTCAACCAAATCATGAGGAGTTTGAACCCAGGATCATCCAGCAGCAACCCGGGAGATGCGCCGGAAGAATGAAGAAAGGAGGAAAGGAGCGTATCCCTAGAAGTCCAGCTTAGATTTTGTAATCATAGACTAGATTCATGATCTTAGTCTATCTTTTAATTTTCGAACAATGTTTGTTATTTCTATGTGATTTTCTTTATGATTTATCTTATTTCCGATTTCATGTATGAACTTTATTTCTATGATAATGCTCTAAGTTTGATTTCAGAAATTGTTTTGACTTAAATTTTGTTAGCTTTTATGCATATTTAAATTTCCGTTATATTCACCAATTTCCGGTAAAAATTTAATTAAGTTATCAAAACTTTACAAACCTAACTTAGAAAAGCTTAAAACAGCCGAAATAGGAGTAGACGAAGAAGGGAACGAAGCGCCTCTAACCAACCAGACATAGAAGAAGATCCACCTCCTGTTCAAGGAGCCGCCGCACCTCAAAGGGACTTACACGCCACGTTAGGACACCTAACCCACGTATTAGAAAAATTAGGCAAAATATGCCAGCACAAGCACCCATACCAGAAGCAACACCAGCAACAAATCGTGGGTATATCTGATATACCAGTAGTAATAAAAATTCCAGTAGTAATAAAAATTCGTGTAAACGAGCTATATCTGATATTTTTAGTTACCGAAAAATTACAAAATTGATATTTTTGAAATCCTTGTATAATTATGAGTCTTTTTGTGATATTGAGATATTTTTAATATCTCGGGCACCAGGGCATGTTTGTTGGAACTGATCCCGTTTTGGTTCAAAACAAATCGAATTTTGAAAAATCTGATATTTTTAAGCTATCTTATATTATTTCAAACTACAATCCACCATTAACTTATTTCTATTGTTCTCAGGTTTCGAGCGCGGGATTGCCGGAGTCGAAACTGCTAGATTATCCTGATCTTAGTTGAGTTTCGAAACTCCGATATAACTAGGTTTAGGGTTATTCCAACTTTACCCTAGAATTTGTGGGGTTTACAACCTACCTCCCCTTAATGAAAGTTTTGTCCTCAAAACTTGGCTCGTATACTTAACTCGTGATGCATACCCAAGCTCTATAAAAGGTTCAATATTCCTCCAATGGATTTTACCTTCACTATTGACACGATTCCCGACTTTAAATTTAAGAACCTGCCACTTCTAATCTGTCCAACTCTTTGATTGGTCCAAGGCTTTTTCATTCTTTTAGCTTAGAGTATTGGTTACTACATTCATTCTCTTTTGCATGATATCTTATTCTAAGATTACGGTCTTTTATAAACTCTTTAACCATTTCTTCTACCACGTGTTTAGCTCCTTTGACATGAACAAGTGCTTAAGGCTTAGATAACCAATATAAATTCTTTATCCTTGATCATTCAGATAATATTTCCATTTGAAAGCATACTTTACCACAGTTAGCTCTAAATCATGTGCCGAATAACTCTGATCTTGCAGCCTCAACTATCGAGAAGCATAAGCAATTACTTCTTCCATCTTACATTGGCACACATCCGAGACCATTTCCCGATGTGTTCCTACGCATTGGGTGGAACTCCTTTTAATTTAGCAACATTACCATTATTGTGAAAACAGTTCAACACTTTAGTCCTTGGAAACTCCGTTCCCTTTTATTTGTTCATGTAGTTCCTTATTCGCTTCCGGGTTATCCGAATAGAAAGCTTAGCTATCTTGGAAAAGTCCTTTACAACTTCCTATAATACACGTCTTGACCGCGTTAATCATCTTGGGTAGTTTCCATACTACCACTCCCTTTATCTTTTTTCGGGATTCTCTGGTATGTTTTTATTATAAGCATCTTGACTAAAAAAAGGAAGTTTGGTTTATCTAGAATTCACTCTTTGGTAACTTGGCATATAACTTGTGGGTTCTTGATATTCATAACACCATTCGTGGATGCTTTTCGTGTTGTCTATGCGTTCTTTGAATAGACAAAAATGTTAGCGATGAAGACTATCACACTTTGTTTGATACTTGAGTCCTTTAAGTCCATAAAGGTGACGGGTGCATTCGTCATTCCATCAGGCATCACAAGGACTTGTAATGCTCGTAGCATGCACGAAAGGCGGTCCTTGAATTTTCAAAGGGGTAAACTTTTAGAAATTTTCCTTTTCATCACTACTTCTGAGATTCTTTATTTCACTTTCTGAGGTTTTACTCAATCATCCAATCATTGTTTACTAATCTTTATACTTTTATGGAATTAAAGAAAACACTTGATTAAGGTTTAACATTAACCTATGATTGGGTAATAACTGTAGTCGCCCTCATCCTCAAGAGTAGCCTACTCCACATCTCCATCATCCATCTACCCTCATCTGCACTAGCCTTCCAAATTGTAAACCCTCACTCCATGCATAGAAGTGCCCATGCGATTTCCACTTCCATTTCCATTCCTTATTCTCATTGGAGTAGGTCCTCTAGATGGCCCAGTTGATCCGGTGAGGGCACTCTTCTTTTGTGGGCATTCCTTAACAAAGTGTCCGATTTGTTTGCACACAAAGCAAATGGAAGATGCTTTCTTTGGACACTCTGGCACTTTATGATTGGGGTCCCCACAAAAATAGCACTTATCTTGCAATTCATGACATCTTTTTGGATAGTGGGTACCATGACATTTCCAGCAAATTATATTCTTTGGTGCATCCCTTGTCCCACTAACTGTTCCCCCAAAACTGCTGTTTAGCTTGAACCTTTTTTATGGGTGGCTAAAACTTAGCCTTTCATGAAATCTCCTTCCAATAGCGTGGACCTTCTTTTCCTGTGCATGTGTCTTTCTCCTTTTTGCTCCTCCAACAATCCGAGTTCTTTCTACCAATTCTTGAAAATTCCTTATATCAAATTCTTCCAACTTCTGTCACAACTCCTCGTTTAGTCCATCTAAAAAGACTTTCCTTTTTAGCTCATCGCTATACTTGTACAAGTTAGGCGCATACTAGAGTAGCTGGCTGAACTCGGTCTCATATTGTTCTACCGTTCTGCCTTGTTGCGCAATATGCAAGAAGTCTGAGCTATGCTAAACTCGGAAACTACCTAGGAAATAGTTTTCCAGGAATTCATGTTGGAACATCTCCCACGTGATTAGATGCATTAACTTTCTACTCTTGAATTCCTACTACACATGGGCGTTCAGGCAAAGCATATAGGTTCCATAGGTTACTTTAGGTGTTACGGTAATTCGAACACATCGAATGACCTTTCTATTTGTAGACACCCAATTTTTGCCCAATTAATTAAGGCTTGAATTTATAAAGTTAATTAAACAAAATTTTGTTTAATTAAACTCATTTTTCCAAAAGCCTTAATTAAGTAATGAGTTGGCTAAGTGATCAAGGCACAGGCCAAATGGCCTGTTGGTTAAACACATTGACCCAAATACACACCCAAGCTCAAGGACCCAAGTTCAAACCCTAGCAAAGGCAAATTTTTGCCTTTTTATTTTTTGCCTTCTCAAAGTGACTTTTTGCCTTACTTTGCATTAATTTTTAACTGACAAAACATCATTGATTGTTGAAATTGATGATGCAATTGCAAAGTAGACATGGAATATGAAAGATCAATACACAATTCATGTGTAAAAACAACCCAAAAGTCACAAAATTCGTGCTAAAAAATTTGGAAAAAAATGCAATTTATAAAGCATTCAATTGCACATAAATGAGGAGTTACAAGAATTGGTAAAATTGGATGATTCATCTACCCACATTGAATGATTTGATGAAAAATATGAAAGATCAATCATCAATTCATCAGTTTGAAACAAATTAAACACGAATTATTGAATTAAATTCGTGCAAATGAAGAGGCAAAAATTGATTCATTTCTAAAGCAATATGAAACGTAAAATTGAGCTTGCAACCTATAAATAGAGGGTACTAGGATCAAAAGGCACAACTCAATTTGAAGAAAACACAATTAGAATGAATGAATTCGAAAATTTCGAAAATTAGGGTTCTTATGAAGAAAATTTCGAATTCGAAAATTTTGAATCATTTTTTATCCAATTTGAGTGTTTGAGGAGCTTTAGGAACAAGTTTAAAGTGATCAAGTGTGCTTAGATTTGATCAATTTGTTCGAATTGAGTTCTGCAAATTTTTTTTTTAAAATTTTCGAATTTAAACCGCCGGCAACCACCACTTCGAACCGCCGTCCACGGTGGTTCTGGGCGCGAACCACCACCACCAGCGGACGCGCAACCACCAAAGGAGTCGGGCCGACAAGCTTGTGGAGGCCAACAACCACCAGGGACGGCCGAGGAAGGCTCGAAAGGCCGTGTAATCGTCTTCTTCGCCCGATAGGGTCGGATCCGACCCGAAATTTGACACGAAAATCCGAAGTCCAACCCGCCCCCTGTTCAACGGTCAACGGTCAACGATCAAGCAGATCAGACGGCCCAGATTCGATCATCCAGATCAGACGGCCCAGATTCAATCAAGCAGATCAGATGGTCCAGATTTGATCAAGCAAATCAGACGGCCCAGATTCGATCATCCAGATCAGACGGCCCAGATTCAATCAAGCAGATCAGACGGTCCAGATTTGATCAAGCAAGATCAGCGGTCCAGATTCAATCAAGCAGATCAAACGGCCCAGATTTAATCAAGCAGATCAACGGTCCAGATTCAATCAAGCAGATCAGACGGTCCAGATTTGATCAAGGTAATTAACGCCTCAGATCGAGTCAACGAGATCAGACGGTTAGGATCGTCTTCAAATCAGACGATCCAGATCGCATCCGCTTCATCCAACGGCCCAGGTCAGTCCGTATTATTTTATTATATAATTAATTTGGAAAAATAGTAGAAAATAGTAAAAAATAGTAAAAAATTCATAAAAATTCATAAAAAATTCAAAAAAATTCAGAAAAATCCAGAAAATCAAAATAATTATTTTTCATATAAATTTATTTTCTTTGATATTTTTGAATATTTTTAATAGGTATTTATACATAAATTGCTTTTTAGAAATATATTTGATGCATAAAAAAATAATTTTAATATATTGTAAAATATTTTGAATATGTTGTGAATTTATACGATAATTATCTAAAAATAATAATAATAATAATAGTAATAAATAAATATGACAAAATTGGATTTTCCAAAACCAAAATTTTTGATAAAAAAATAATTTTTGGACTTAGAAAAATTGTATTTTCATGAAACGAAAAATCAATTGATTAGATCATAGGATCATCAAAAAATAGTTTTCACAAAAAATTTAAAATTTAATGAACTTAAAATGAGAAAAGTTCAAAAATATAAAATTGATCAACAAATTAAAGTTCTTTTTAAAAGAACTACGTTTTGTCTGATCTCGATTAGCGAGTACGTAGGCACCTGCGGGCGACATTAAAAAATAAAAAAAATGTTTTGTTTTTTTTTTTAATATTGTGAATAAATATTTTGTAAATATAATATGTTTTCGTTGATATTCATATTCTAAAAAAAAAAAAATAAAATGAATAAAAGCACATAAAAATAAAAAATGAACAAATGTGAAGTAAATTGTTTCATAATGTATTATTTGAATTTTTTGAGCATATAAAGGATAGATCACAAATTTAAAATTCCGCAAGTGGTAACCGATTTGGTTTTAATAGGTTAGCCCCCGAATCCATGAAATCTGGTTTTTTAAAAAGTTTATTTTTTTTTTAAATCAAATTTTTTCGCAGACTAGTAGCTAAGTTAGAATCAACCAACCCATTGATCCTAGCTTTTGTTTTTTTTCCCGATTTATATCGGGTGGCGACTCTAAAAAGTTTTTAAAAATTAAAATTTCTTTTAACCCCTAGTCGAGGATTCATGTTAAATGGGTTCGGGTTTAATGTGAATCGGGTTATGAGAAATGAACCAGATAGTGGAAAAATCCAGGCTCGACAGCTTGGTGACTCCACTGGGGATTATTTTGAATTTTTTTTTAAAAAAAAAAAGGGCTAGCCACTTCGGAATTATAAATTTTAAATTTATCCTAGCTCATTTTTTGTAAATTACCATGTGAATATATATTTATTTGTATATTATATTGAACAATTGTTTTGTAAATATATACTAACCTTGTAAGTATGTAAAATAGAAAGCAAAAGCTTGATTGTTTGTTTGCATTTTGCATTTGCATTAGCATGATTGTGTGCTAGATACGGTCGTACCAGGGCCGTCTTAAGAGCCTAAGCGAGGAGGACAAAGTAAGGTCCGGGGGCTGTGGCTTTCCACCCTCTAGATCAAGAAATGTCCTCCCACTCCGGTTTAGTACCACTGAATCGGGGAACCTATAGAACCTTACCAAATCATGCATTCATTAGCATGGGATATGACCAACTTTTTCTAAAAAATGGAGTTGAAATATAAATGTACATATGTAAATACTAAAAAAAAAATACTTAAAGAAAATTCTAAAAAATATAAAAGCTGTCAAAAAATTCAAAAAATCTTGTAAATATTAGCTTATACCTTCTGAAAAAATTTCCAGAAAATGATGTCTTCAACCGACAGTAGCGATAGCTTATGGGCGCGCCTTATTAGAGAAAATTGAGTTGAACCTTTCAAAGATCCAATGCTCCTACTGGACCGATGGTTTGTCAGTTTTAGTCCGGTCCAAAAGTCATTCATTGAAGATAGGTTAGGCCCAATCCTCAGCCTACCAAAGATCCATGTTCCATTCACCATGTTCCGAGCCCTCACTCATCTATGGGAACCTGAAGAAGTTGTCTTCCGTTTGGGTCAGCATGTACTTAGCCCGACCATTGAGGAATATACTAGACTACTCCAAGCACCTCCTACCTCTGAGGGTATCTATGCTCCGAATTTCAAGCATAGCCCGGTCCATATTATCTCAGAATTTTTGGGGATCAAGAGGGGACCAATAATTGAAGCTATCAATGATTGCAATGAATATTGCATCCGGCTAACCACACTGATGGACTGGTTTGAACCCCTGAATACTTTAAAAGCAATCGAGCCACTTTCAGTATACCACTTGAAGTTTGGGAAGAAAACCGGGTTAATGCCTTCATAGTAGCTGCTTTTGCAACCATTCTCTTCCCTAATGACAACTTGTTCATCCACTTCCGGGTCATAGAGCTAGTTTCTCAATATTTAGCTGGCAAATCCTATGTTCCTGCTCTTCTAGCCGAACAAGTCCGTAGTCTGAATCACATCAAGTCTAAAGGACAAGGCAAGTTCAAAGCAAGCATGCATTTACTGATGGTTTGGTTTGCTAGCCACATTAAGCACTACGGAAAAGAATTGGCTAATGGATCCCTCATCAGTCTGAAATATGATCTTATCCAATCTTTTGCTGAAAGGGTCCACATGGAAGATGATCATCCTCTATGGGATATAATTGCCATTCTTGAAGACATGCCACCTGAAGACATGATGTGGCAAGCTCGTGGTTCAAAAGCCCTGTAGTCATCCTAAGTTGCAAGGAATACATGGCAGTGCCCCTAATTGGACTCACGGATGTACTGGTTATTATCCCTCAAGTGTTATCAGACAGTATGGTATGTTGCAAGATATTACTGTCAAGCCTAATTTGGAGCAAATCACTTTAGATTATC
Organism: Combretum micranthum; assembly: GCA_024138025.1. Classification (NCBI taxonomy): domain Eukaryota; kingdom Viridiplantae; phylum Streptophyta; class Magnoliopsida; order Myrtales; family Combretaceae; genus Combretum; species Combretum micranthum. The sequence continues at coordinate 250,121 of JAMXBD010000550.1, forward strand.
TGGATCCAACCAAGATCCTACCAGCTAAAGAATTCAAGCTGCATCAAATCCGAGCTATATGGGAAAATAGAGAGGTGAAGCCAGTTTTTGAAATCAAACCAGAAAGTAAGGAAACAAGAAGTATACAGCAACCAGGTGGTATGTGGCTAGCCAAATGAGAAAAAATAAGGATATCCAATATAAAGCTCCCGATGTCCTTCAACCAGCACCATCGGAACCTGACCTGAAACAAACTGCTTACATGGAAGCTGTTTCGGCTCGCCTGGAAGTATGTCACCGAGATTTCCAAGAAAGAGAGAGGGAAATGGTGGATCGCTGCAAAGTGCTGGAAGCAGAATTGCATTCTTAGAGGCTGAGTTAAAGGAAGCTCGAAAGAAAATTCTAGCCCTGGAAGACAAGATTGTTTGCCCACTAAGACAAGAAGATGGTTTAGTTGGTTTAGGTTTAGTCCTTAGGAATCAATGGTTCTTTGAAAACCATTAGGAGTAGTTTTGATTCAGTCACTAGGAAATAAGGTTTCTAAACCATTAGAAGTTTCCGTTATGTCAAACGTTATCTTTTAATACAATTCCATTGGATGTTTTTTTTAAAAAAAAATCATTGGTCAATATCCCATTTGCATCTGTGTGATAGCATATCTACATTCTTGCATATGTATATTAATTCATTCATTCTTTAAAGAATATTAATAAAAAATAAATGTACAGGTCTAGCAAATTCGACTTTAAGTCAAAAACTTGAAAGATAGCGCCCAAGTCGGTTAGGAGCCCTGTTGTTACCAGATCCCGAGCTAAGATGTCTAACACCGGGAACAACCCCATAGACCAGACATGGAGCAAAGACTCAACACCGTGGAACAAACCCTCTTGGAATTGTGGACAATGCAGGCTTTAACACAAGTCTTGCACAATTAAGACCCCACAACTTCTGAAGAATCCTCATGGGACACAGAAAGGAAAAGAAATTGAGGGACAGCTTATTCAGCAAGAGGAGTCACCAAATGAGTTTAATGCGGCTGAGTTGAAGAAAGAACTGGAAGCTCAGGCTAAAGAGATGGAGAGAAAACTGCTTGAGAAAATGAAGACGTTCGATGGTTTTGATCAAACCGCGATCCTGAATTTGCCTCAATATGAGGAAGGTGCCTTCCCTAAAAAATTTAAGGCACCGGAATTTGAAAAATATGACGGGACAGGTTGTCCTAATATGCATACCAGATTGTATGTACGACGAATGGGGAAAATTGCCTGAGAGCACGGCACAAGATTTAACCAAGTTGCTAACATAATACTTTGATGTTTTTGCATGGTCGTATAGCGATATGCCTGGTTTAGACCCATCCATTGTGGTTCACAAATTGCCAATAAAGGAGGATTTTAAACCTAAAAAGCAAAAATTAAGGCGATTTAGGCCAGATTTACTCCTCCAAATCAAGGATGAAGTAAAAAAGTTGCTTGAAGTAGGATTCATTGAGGTTTCTGATTATTCGGATTGGGTATCAAACATAGTGCCAGTACTTAAGAAAAACGGGAAAGTAAGAATCTGTGTGGATTTCAGAGATCTAAACAAAGCAACCCCGAAAGATAATTTCCCGTTGCCTCACATTGATGTTTTAGTGGACAATACCGCTGGAAATCATCTATTTTCATTCATGGATGGATTTTCAGGGTATAATCAGATATTAATGGCCGAAGAAGATAAGGTCAAAACCACATTCGTTACAGCCTGGGGAACCTTTTGTTACAAGTCATGCCTTTCGGTCTCAAGAATGCCGGGGCAACTTATCAACGAGCAATGCTTGCTATACTTCATGATATGATGCACAAAGAGGTGGAAGTATATGTAGATGACATGATCGCCAAGACAAAGGAAGGAGAGATCATGTAGTGGTGTTAAGGAAGCTTTTTGAAAGATTAAGGAAGTTTCAGTTGAAATTGAATCCAGAAAAATGCACTTTCGGAGTGACATCTGGAAAATTATTAGGATTCATGGTTAGCCAAAAAGGGATAGAAATCGATCCTGATAAGGTCAAGGCAATTCAGGATTTGCCTCCACCAAAAACATTAAAAGAAATCAGAGGCCTCTTGGGAAGATTGAATTACATTGCTCGATTCATATCACAGTTGACTGATAAGTGCCAACCGCTGTTTAAACTGCTGAAGAAGAATGCCCTAATTGAATGGAATGACGAATGTGAAAAAGCCTTTAATCGGATAAAGCAATATCTGACGAATCCACCAGTACTGGTTACTCCAAAACCGGGGAAACCGTTGTTCTTGTATTTGACGATTCTTCCTGAATCCATGGGTTGTGTGCTCGGGCAAAAAGATGAGGAAGGAAAAGAAAGAGCTGTTTATTATTTAAGCAAGAAATTCTCAAATGGAGAACAAAAGTATTCAGAGATAGAAAAGACCTGCTGTGCATTAGTATGGGTTATGCACAGACTTAGGCAGTATACGCTCTTCTACTCGATCGAGTTGATTACGAAGCATGATCCATTGCGATACTTGGCAAGCAAACCGGCTTTGGTTGGTCGAATCTCGAAATGGCAGATGCTGCTTTCTGAATTTGATATCATTTATGTAAATCAAAGTTCAGTCAAAGGACAAGTTTTAGCTGATCAATTGCAGAAAGCCCAGTTGATGATGAAGAATTAAAGGAACAAGATCAGTTTCCAGATGAAGGCATCAGGATAGCAGAAACAGAAGCCGAAAACAACAGTTGGAAATTATATTTCGATGGAGCAGCCAATGTATACGGGTGTGGAATAGGTGCAGTCCTCATCTCACCAAAAGAAGAACAGTTCCCGGCATCAGCCAGATTAATGTTTCCCTACACAAATAATGTAGCGGAATACGAGGCATGCATCATGGGATTAGAAATGGCAATTCAAATGAATATCGAGGAGCTTGAAGTGTTTGGAGATTCATCACTTATCATTTTCCAAACTCGAGGCGATTTTAAAACTAAGGATCCCAAGTTGATTCCTTATCATAATCACTTGGCTGAGTTAGCAGGAAGATTCAAAGAAATTTCCTTCACTTATGTGCCAAGAACTCAGAATCAATTTGCTGATGCATTGGCTACTCTGGCCTCTTTAATCCAATTCACTGAAGGAGCAAGAATACAACCTTTACAAGTCCGAATAAGAAGTGAACCCGCATTCTGTGCTGTGATTGAGTCAAGTGAACCATGGTTTCAAGATATCAAAATTTCTTGCAAACAGGTAGCTATCCTGAGTGTGCTACAAAAAAGGATCAGAAATCATTGAGGCGTCTGGCAAGTCATTTCTTGTTAAGTGGAGATACCTTATACAGAAGGTCATTTGATACAACCCTGTTGAGATGTGTAGATGAAAAAGAAGCTCAAAAATTAATGGAAGAAGTTCATGAGGGAGTATGTGGACCTCATATGAACGGATATATGCTAGCTAAAAAGATTATGAGGCTAGGATATTTCTGGTTAACCATGGAATCGGACTGTATCAAACATGTGAGATCTTGTCATTTATGTCAAATTACGCAAACAAGATAAATGCTCCTCCGAAGGAATTACAGTCAATGTCGACACCGTGGCCTTTCTCAATGTGGGGAATAGATGTAATTGGGCCAATTTCGCCAAAAGCTTCAAATGGTCATCGATTCATACTAGTTGCAATCGATTACTTCACCAAGTGGGTTGAAGCCGCTTCATACGCCAGTGTGACGAAAGCCGTTGTGGTGCGATTCATCAAAAGAGATATCATTGCTCGATATGGAACTCCAGAAAGTATCGTTACCGATAATGGTACAAATCTGAACAACAATGCAATGACTGATTTATGTCAGCAATTCAAGATTAAACACCGAAATTCCACTCCATATCGCCCACAGATGAATGGAGCAGTAGAAGCCGCCAACAAAAACATCAAGAGAATCATTGAGAAGATGACAATTGCATACAAGGATTGGCATGAAATGCTCCCATTAGCATTGATGGCGTATCGAACTTCTGTAAGAGTGTCAACTGGGGCAACGCCCTATTCCCTGGTATATGGACTGAAGCCGTTTTACCAGTAGAAGTTGAGATTCCTTCACTCCGAGTATTGGCTGAAACAGAGCTCGAAGAAGCTGAATGGGTTAGACAAAGGTTGAACAGTTAAATCTTTTAGATGAAAAAAGATTGACTGCCATGTGTCATGGGCAATTATATCAACAAAGGATGGCTAGAGCATTTAATAAGAAAGTCAAGCCAAGAAATTTCCAAGAAGGTGATTTGGTTCTGAGAAAAGTACTGCCAAATGTGCAAGATTCCAGGGGAAAGTTCACACCAAATTATGAAGGACCATACATAGTGAAGAAGGTCTTGTCGGGAGGAGCATTAATCCTTTCCCAAATGGATGGACCCGATTTAAAGGATCCTGTGAACTCAGATGCTGTAAAGTTGTATTATCCTTGATCAATAAAATTTGTCATTTCAAATGATCAATTGATTTTATTTTAATTAATTATAAGCAAAGTTGATATCCCTGAAATTCTCTGAAGTCGGATCAAAGCCTGACCCACAAAATTCTTCCAAATAATTTACAACCAAACACCATTTGAATCATCAGAAAGAAATTTGAGCATCTTATAATGCTGAATAAATGCGTTTATACAGTTTGGTCTGTTGATTGTTCTTTTTTAAAAGAAAATATTACTGCAAGGATAACTAATTTTGATAGAAAATTGAAGCATGCTTTTTATCATCAATGTTGGATATGGAACCAAAATTATCATAAAAAAAACTCCCAGTGGACTAAAAATTCACAAGTACCCCTCAGTCTAGACTCGACAGATAGTCTAGTACTGACAAATCAAAATCCATCCTTTAGAGATGGTGACCAAATCAAAATCCATCCTTTAGAGATGGTGACCAAATCAAAATCCATCCTTTAGAGATGGTGACCAAATCAAAATCCATCCTTTGAGATGGTGACCAAATCAAAATCCATCCTTTAGAGATGGTGACCAAATACAAAATCCATCCTTTAGAGATGGTGACCAAACAAAATCCATCCTTTAGAGATGGTGACCAAATACAAAATCCATCCTTTCGAGATGGTGACCAAATTCAAAATCCATCTTTCGAGTGGTGACAAATTCAAATCCATCTTTCAGATGGTGACCAAATTCAAAATCCTTCTTCTCAAGATGGTGGTCAAGACAAAATTCAGAAACCCATTCATTCAAGATGGTGATCAAGACAAAATTCAGAAACCCATCCATTTAAGAGGGTAATCAAGACAAAATTCAGAAACCATGATGATCAAGATCAAATTTAGAAATCCATCTATTCCAGATGGTGACCAAGACCAAATGACCAAACCAAAGCCCATAGGTCTGGCAAATGACCAAATTAAAGCCCATAGGTCAACAAATGACCTAGCAGTATTCTAAAATCTAGACCCAACAGACGGTCTATCAGTTTAGGCCCGACAGATGGCCTATCATTTTTCTAAATCTAGACCTGACAGATGGTCTATCAGTTTCTAAGTCTAGGTCCGACAGTTGACCTAGCGAATCTAGACCCGACAGATGGTCTATCAGTTTTCTAAGTTTAGGTCCGACAGTTGACCTAGCGAATCTAGACCCGACAGATGGTCTATCAGTTTTCTAAGTCCAGGTCCGACAGTTGACCTAGCGAATCTAGACCCAACAGACGGTCTATCAGTCTAGGCCCGACAGATGGCGTATCATTTTTCAAAATCTAGACCCAACAGATGGTCTATCAATTTGCTAAGTCTAGGTCCGACAGTTGACCTAGCAATCTCAAAGTCTAAACTCGACAGATGGTTTAGCACAAGATAAAAATCTCTTTGTTGAAAATAAAATTTGGGAGGAGAAGCTAAGCAAAAATTGGTTATCTTTTTGTCTTTGTGGCAAAAGTTTTGTTCAAACTTTACCACAAAGAGGGGCAGCTGTAGACACCCAATTTTTGCCCAATTAATTAAGGCTTAAATTTATAAAGTTAATTAAACAAAATTTGTGTTTAATTAAACTCATTTTTCCAAAAGCCTTAATTAAGTAATGAGTTGGCTAAGTGATCAAGGCACAGGCCAAATGGCCTGTTGGTTAAACACATTGACCCAAATACACACCCAAGCTCAAGGACCCAAGTTCAAACCCTAGCAAAGGCAAATTTCTGCCTTTTTTTTTTGCCTTCTCAAAGTGACTTTTTGCCTTACTTTGCATCAATTTTTAACTGACAAAACATCATTGATTGTTGAAATTGATGATGCAATTGCAAAGTAGACATGGAATATGAAAGATCAATACACAATTCATGTGTAAAAACAACCCAAAAGTCACAAAATTCGTGCTAAAAAATTTGGAAAAAATGCAATTATAAAGCATTCAATTGCACATAAATGAGGAGTTACAAGAATTGGTAAAATTGGATGATTCATCTACCCACATTGAATGATTTGATGAAGAATATGAAAGATCAATCATCAATTCATCAGTTTGAAACAAATTAAACACGAATTATTGAATTAAATTCGTGCAAATGAAGAGGCAAAAATTGATTCGTTTCTAAAGCAATATGAAACATAAAATTGAGCTTGCAACCTATAAATAGAGGGTACTGGATCAAAAGGCACAACTCAATTTGAAGAAAACACAATTAGAATGAATGAATTCAAAAATTTCGAAAATTAGGGTTCTTATGGAAAATTTCAAATTCGAAAATTTCGAATCATTTTTTATCCAATTTGAGTGTTTGAGGAGCATTAGGAACAAGTTTAAAGTGATCAAGTGTGCTTAGATTTGATCAATTTGTTCGAATTGAGTTCTGCAAATTTTTTTTTTAAATTTTCGAATTTGAACCGCGGCAACCACCACTTCGAACCGCCGTCCACGGTGGTTCTGGGCGCGAAACCACCACCAGCGGACGCGCAACCACCAAAGGAGTCGGGCCGACAAGCTTGTGGAGGCCAACAACCACCAGGGACGGCCGAGGAAGGCTCGAAAGGCCGCGTAATCGTCTTCTTCGCCCGATCGGGTCTGATCCGACCCTAAATTTGACTCGAAAATCCGAAGTCCAACCCACCCCCTGGTCAACGGTCAACGATCAAGCAGATCAGAGGGCCCCAGATTCGATCATCCAGATCAGACGGCCCAGATTCAATCAAGCAGATCAGACGGTCCAGATTTGATCAACCAGATCAGACGGCCCAGATTCGATCATCCAGATCAGACGGCCCAGATTCAATCAAGCAGATCAGACGGTCCAGATTTGATCAAGCAAGATCAGATGGCCCAGATTCAATCAAGCAGATCAGACGGCCTAGATTCAATCAAGCAGATCAACGATCCAGATTCAATCAAGCAGATCAACGGTACAGATTCAATCAAGCAGATCAGACGGTCCAGATTTGATCAAGGTAATTAACGCCCCAGATCGAGTCAACGAGATCAGACGGTTAGGATCGGTCTTCAGATCAGACGATCCAGATCGCGTCCGCTTAATCCAACGGCCCAGGTCAGTCCGTATTATTTTATTATATAATTAATTTCGGAAAATAGTAAAAAATTCATAAAAATTCATAAAAAATTCAGAAAAATCCAGAAAAATCAAAATAATTATTTTTCATATAAATTTATTTTCTTTGATATTTTTGAATATTTTTAATAGGTATTTATACATAAATTGCTTTTTAGAAATATATTTGATGCATAAAAAAATAATTTTAATATATTGTAAAATATTTTGAATATGTTGTGAATTTATATGATAATTATCTAAAAATAATAATAATAATAATAATAAATAAATATGACAAAATTGGATTTTCCAAAACCAAAATTTTTTATAAAAAAAATGATTTTTGGACTTAGAAAAATTATATTTTCATGAAATGATAAATCAATTGATTAGATCATAGGATCATCAAAAAATGGTTTTCACAAAAAATTTAAAATTTAATGAACTTAAAATGAGAAAAGTTCAAAAATATAAAATTGATCAACAAATTAAAGTTCTTTTTAAAGAACTACGTTTTGTCTGATCTCGATTAGCGAGTACGTAGGCACCTGCGGGGCGACATTAAAAAATAAAAAATAATGTTTTGTTTTCTTTAATATTGTGAATAAATATTTTGTAAATATAATATGTTTTCGTTGATATTCATATTCTAAAAAAAATAATAAAAAAATGAATAAAAGCACATAAAAATAAAAAATGAACAATGTGATTTGTGAATATTGTTTCATAATGTATTATTTGAATTTTTGAGCATATAAAGGATAGATCATAAATTTAAAATTCCGAAAGTGGTAACCGATTTGGTTTTAATAGGTTAGCCCCGAATCCATGATATCTGGTTTTTTAAAAAGTTTGTTTTTTTTTAAATCAAATTTTTTCGTAGACTAGTAGCTAAGTTAGAATCAACCAACCCATTGATCCTAGCTTTTGTTTTTTTCCCCATTTATATCGGGTGGCGACTCTAAAAAGTTTTTAAAAATTAAAATTTCTTTTAACCCCTAGTCGAGGATTCATGTTAAATGGGTTCGGGTTTAATGTAAATCGGGTTAGGAGAAATGAACCAGATAGTGGAAAAATCCTGGCTCGACACTATTTATGCAAACCAATCTTCTGCCTCGTCAGGCTTGCCAAATGCTCCATCAAAGTATCTATTACTCTTGATGAATTCTAGTAAAACACTCTGGTAGGGTCTTAAGGGTGGTGGTGGCGACTGTTGTATGTGACTGCTCATTCTATAGTGTAGGCACTTCTACAGATGCTTGATATTCGTTTTGGCGTGCTATCGGAGCAGGTGTGTGTGTATTCTATTGCTGCACAAGAATATTTAACAATTGTGCTATCTGTCCAACAGTGGCTTAGTTATCAACCAGTGGATTCGGCAGTGGGATAGCTTGCGGATTTGGAAGAGGAACTTCGAGTTGATTTCCTTCCTCGGCTAGTTGGTTCAAAGCATGTTGCTCACGATTTTGTCCTCTTTTAGTTCGACTTTTTAAATTTTTTAATTACGTGAGTTCATTCTTTTCTCTTAACTTATTAAGTTTTTGCGCGATATTTATCTTAAATCTAGAACAACCATAATTATCAAAATTAAATACAAAAATTTATGAAATCAAAAGCATGACAAATAAAATTCAAATAGCCATAAAAGGAAATTTCATTTAATGAATCATGGAAAGCTTAAACATAAAAGATTAGAAATTATGATTAAAATTCAAACTCATGGAAATAAAATCATAGAACAGACACTCAACAAAAGTTGGAAGGCAATCAAGAATTCTCAAAATATAACTCATGAAATTGTAGAATAAGACATCTTTTTCTATTATTAGGAAATTTATTTGCGAAATAAATGTATATCATAAATATCATAAAATGATATAAGAAATTCATATTAAGGAAATCATCCATTTACTTATTATCTTCAAAACACGTAACTACTTCTTTTAATTATTCTTAATTTAGTTAATTAAGGCACTATGCTTCGGAGAATGCGTTGCTTTCTTCTCAACTTGACATCCTCTTCTTACGCTCGTGAACTCGTGCTTGGTTACGATATCCTTTCTTGGAGCTCCTATATTGACTTTTGGTGGTAGAGGTGGGAGTCCTCGTCTTTTGGCACACCGATGGAAATATTCGTTGTTAAAACTAGATCACATAGTCTTTTATTGGTTTCTTTATTCACAAAATAGGAAATTTTTTTGATTCCTTGTAAAGATGATATTTTCTTGTGACTAAATACGGTTTAAGAGTAGGACAAACACCAGTTCTATTGTAAACCCTTGGTTTTTAGAGTAATCCTAAGCCTTAACCCTAAGTCGGAAAGTCAATCAGAAACCTTAAGTCAACAGATCTCAAGTTAAACCCTACAGTTTAGATCCGAAAATTCCGTGTTCGTAAACCGAGAAGTAGAAAATTAAGTAAAGTGTGTAGAATAGTTCGTAATAATATCTGATTTCTTAAAAATATCATATTGGTTTATTTTCGGCTTATTTCGAACCTGATTGGGTATTATTTTTGGAAAGTGTGTCCGGGGCTCGAAAAATTAAAAATATATCTTTAATATTTTTAGACTTGTATTTTCATAAAGATTTCAAAAATATCGAGTTCATAATATTTCAGAATCTAAAAATATCAGTTATAGCTTATATAAGCATATTTTGATTGTACCAGTAACATATTTATTGAAATACTAAAATATTTCAATTAATTATTTAATTTTATTTATGAAAATTCTACCACTCATTTAAAATATTTTTCTTAATTTTATTTTATATTTTTTTCTTAATAAAAAGTATTTTTTCAACCTATACTTTAAGTACACTTCAATTGTCACTTCTACACATTAATTATGTTTTCTTTCATCATTCTACACTCCATTTTCAATGCATGGCAGTGACAACACTCCTAAAAAAACAGCCACTTTTCTTTTATTATAATGATTTATTTAATGATTTAAAGTCTCTTTTAGTTAGCAAATTAAGTAACACAAGTTACACTTGCAAAATTCAAGTTACAAACTAACTACACTTCCCTCTCTTTCCTCATTTGAATCATGCCAGCCCCCCATTTCTGTCCCTTTTATTTTTCTTTTTCTATTTATTGAACCCACATTAATACACTCCTCTCTTTCTATTTTAAAGCCTCTTATTTACACCTTTCCTTCTTGTAACCTACATCATTTACTCTCTCTTTTTCCTCTCTTTAACTCTTTCTTAGCCTTGTTCTTGCAAAGGAAATAAGCTGCCCTCATCTCAAAAAAATCACTTCCATACTTCATTCTTGAAGATTTTCTAAGCAAACCTTCTTCTTAAGCTTCCATAGATGCTATGGGTTGATTATATGGAGATTTCATGCATCAAAGGACTCTTCATAATGCCTAAAGGCTAGAGATGATGATGCCAAAACTTTGAAATACTCCTCTTGTTTATGATCTATATTGATATTGCTAGATTTGTTGTCTTTAAGACTTTATTATCTTCATATTTATATTATACTTTGTAGATCTAAATTTTTATGAGACTTGGTCATGTTTATGTTTAGATCTATAGGTTTAGGGCTTACTACCATGTATTTCTTTTATATTTATGCTCATACTATGTGTAAATCTTAGATTTGAACTTGAATAAAAATAGTTAAATTCATAACTAGGCAAGACCTATATTTAAAAACCCTCTTCCAAGTCTCAAAATGGAAGTTTTAGTTGAAAAAATGGAAGTTTAGTGAATGTATATCATCAAGACTTTTTTTTTTACAAGAATCAATGGTGGTTTTCAAAAGTTACTTTCAAAAATAAAAATCTTATTTTTGGATTTAGGCCACGACATGGTTTAAAAACATGTTTTACAACTCAAAAATGAAGATTTTATTAAAGAAATGGAAGGCTCTTAAGATAAGATATGTAAATGATGATTTTTCATAAGTCTTGATGGATTTTATCAAAATATATGTTCTAAAATAATTTTTGAAAATTCGGAGCTAAGCCAAAATCCATTTTTAAAACCTATTGTCTAACCTCAAAATGAAGATTTAGACAAAAATATAAAGGGCTCTTAGTATTGATATCCTAAGGATTGGATTTTCATAAGTTTAGATGAGTTTTCCTAAAAGATATTTCTAAAATAGAGAGTTTTGTAAAAGAAAAGTCTAGGTCTTATTTTCATTATAAAACTTAAGGAAGAAATTCGGATTTAGAAGGAGATGAATTTTGAAAACCTTATTTTAGACTTCAAAACAAGAGTTTTATGTGGAAAATGGAATGCTTTGATAATGGGTGATATAAGAAAATTATTTTCATTGAGTCATGTTAGTTTTAGCAAAGGATTTTCTCAAAACAAGAAAATGAGTTTCAACTCAAAATTTCGGTTTTTACAAAAGTAGATTCTTGGAATTTTCATTTGGACAATATCATTAGGATCATATAAGTATTTAATCTTTTATCTTTGGCTAGAAGTTCTCTTTACAAGTGTAGAACCAATATAAGTTCATCTAAAAGGTTAAATGGAACAAAAGTAGCAATTTTTAACCATAACTCAAAATCGGAATTTTCGTAACCTGGTTGTACAGTAGCTTTTCGACCCTCAAATGACCTTAGATGTTTGATTTACTTGGGAAATGAATATATTTTTCGAAGTAGATAGAAATCGATATATAATATGCGCAATTCCGAGTTAAAATGAGCTAGATATGACCATTTTAAGTTAGGACTTCAACTTAGGCGAAAATTGACGAACTTAATAAATAAAATTGTTAAGTGATAAGATCATATTTTATACAAATCTTGATGTTCAATTGAGCTAGAATGGATATTTGTTTTGATTAATTTTATGTTTCAGGACTAATTTGGATAAAGAAATCAAAACAAGTGAATTTGAATTGAAAGAGGAAAAATTGAAGTTAAGGCCGGCAATTTAGCATTGAAAGCCGCCGGCTTTCAGACGGCGTAAAATCCAAGGCCGTTGCAACACAGCCAGCTTTGCCCAGCACAAGTAAAACAACATTCAAAGCCGCTCAAAGCTGCCGGGTAGAAGATGAAGAAGCCAGCGTAAGTGAAGGCCGGCAGCCCAGAACTGAAAAATCACCAGCTTTGAAGAAGTTTCATTTTAAGCCGGCATGAAAGCCGCCGACCTTGAGGCAGCGTACATAGAAGAATTGAAGAGACATGAAGCTATCCAAAACTTGAAGGAAAATGAAGCAACACATCTGTTGGAATGCCTACGCCGGTGTCAAAGCCGCCGGCCTTGGGACGGCGTTCGTTATAATCTGCCCAACGCTTCATTTCTGACTACATACGCCGGCTAGATCTACATTCAAAGCCGCGGCGTTAAAGCGGCCTACGTTTTAACAGATATTGAAGGCTGCCAGTGCACTGCCTGCGCAAGGGACAATTTGAAGATACGCCGCCTGTAAGCCGCCGGCGTAGGATCCATAACGGCCGGCGTACATTGAGAAACAGCAAAGCTCATTAAATGTTTTTTACGAAATTTTTCTATAAATAGGGGGTCTTCCCCTCATTCTCAGAATCATCCAAGCAACCAAATATCTAGTACTACAAGTAGCTTTAGAATATTTAGAATAGGCATTTCATAAGAGATTTGAAGAGATTTGAAGTTATACAAGATTTGCAAGTGAAGCTTTAGTATTTTGAATTGGTGATTTCTAATCTTATTCTTTTTTATGCAATTCATATACTTGTATATTCTAATCATAATGAAATCATTTGCAATTTCTTTTGATTGTTGAATCATCATCCATGAGTAGCTAAATTCTTTTGTGGGAAGTTGATGAAGCTTTAAACATGTTAAGATGATTTTTGAATCTATGTTATGAGATATTTAGAATCATGAGATATTCATATTGAATTCTGATTATTCATCTGTTTTGGTGTATAAGAATTCTAATAACTCGGAAGGGAAATTAGGTGTTCACATGAATTCATAAATTAAGATTAAATTGCAATTGCGGAAGCGGCGTAGTTTAATCTAGTTTAGAAAATTATCCATGAATATTAATGCAATGTTTTATGTTGATTTCTCTCTAAGGAATTAGGAGATTTTAATATAAAGTATTAGTCAATTATAGAATTGGGAGATTTATAATTGTAATTTTGATTCCACTAATGATTTATTCAACGGAAGTTATTAAATTGTTTTGTGGTTTAAAAGTTTTCAAACTTTGTTTTTAAATCTTGATAATTTCTTATGAATATTCATGAATCTAATTATCATTATAACATGAGTTCAAATTGATTAGCAATAGTTTAAAGTGGATTCTTATCCTTCCCACACTTGTCATCATATCCCTCTCTTTAAAAGCTCATTGCATTTCAAATTGACTAACTTCAGCTTTGCTAGTAGTTTAGGTTTAAATTTAGTTTGAAATTTTTCCTTTTCTCTTTGCAGGTTATATGCGAAGAAGTAGAAGTGCTGAAATTCTACCTTTAGATCCAGAAATCGAAAGAACCTGCGACAACAGAGAAGAAGGAACCAAAGAAGAGGAGCAATGGCCGAAAATCAAGATAACAACAACCAATTGCAACCAGCTGCTCCAAGGGCAATTCGAGACTATACGGTGCCTACAATTCAAGATCCCGCCATACGAATGCCCACTGTGGAGGCAAACAATTTTGAGCTTAAACCGTCCCTAATTCAAATGGTTGAATCACATCAATTTGGAGGATATCCAAATGAGACGCCAGATGAACACATTGCTAAATTTCTTCAATACACCAACACTGTCAAACTCAATGGTGTAAGAAACGAAGTCATCCGACTTCAGCTTTTCCCTTTCTCTCTTAGGGATAAAGCTTTGGCATGGTACAACTCCCAACCTCCAGATTCAATCACCACATGGGCTGATCTGACAAAGAAGTTTTTGAAAAGATTTTTCCCTCCAGCAAGAACCGCCAGATTAAGAAATGAAATTTCCAACTTCACCAAATTCCCTGGAGAATCATTATATGATGCTTGGGAAAGATTCAAAGAGGCGGTCAGAAAGTGTCCACACCATGGTTTACCCGATAATCTACTAATTGAGAATTTCTACCTCAGTCTTGATGAAGCTTTAAGGTCATTAGTAGATGCTACATCGGGCGGATCACTGATGGGGAAGACATATGAGGAAGCTAGTGAGATTATTGAAGAATTAGCTTCTGCTGCTCATAATTGGAGTTGTGAAAGAACAAGTCTAAAGTAGCATCATTGGAAGATAAAGAAGATATCTCACAACTCAAAGCTCAAATGGCTACTCTCATCACTCAAGTAAGTAAACTCACAACTACAAATACTTCCAATCAAAAACAACAAGTGTTTTGTTGTGAGATTTGCTCAGGACCACACTCCTCTTTTGAGTGTCCACATGGATCATCTTCAAATGACGACAGCTCAATTATGTGGGAAATTTCCAAAAAGGCAATTTTGGAAACACATATCATCCGAATATGCGAAATCATCCAAATCTTTCATATCGGAATGATGCCAATGTTCTAAAGCCACCACCTGGTTTTCAAGGACAAGGATATGTGAGAAATCCACCTCAACAGCAAATTCAAACATCCACTGATGCATTACTGAGGGATTTCATTGTTACCACAACAAATTCACTCAACAATCAGAATGCAATCATTCAAGATTTGCAAGGGAAACTCCATCAACTTGCACAGCAAGTGAGTAATAGACCATCGGGTCTTTACCAAGCAACACGGAGGAGAATCCCAAGACTGTAAATGCAATCACATTGAGAAGTGGAAAGGAGATTGCTCCAGTTGAGGAAACTACTAAAGATGAAGAGGAAATTCCCCACAAAACAACAAAGGGAAACGAAAGATGGAGGAAACTATTCAAAAACCACCTGAGGTGAAATCATATGTTCCTCCCGTTCCTTTTCCAGGAAGATTAAAGCAACAAAAGCTTGATGAGCAATTTTCAAAATTCCTGGATGTTTTCAAAAAGCTGCACATCAACATTCCATTCTTAGAAGTAATTCAAGGAATGCCTTCCTATGCCAAATTCATCAAGGAATTGCTGTCTAACAAGAGGAAGATTGATGGAAATGTGATACTCACTGGGAATGTTCCATGATCCTTACAGAAACAAACAACCAGTCTGCCCACTAAGCTCCGAGATCAGGGAAGTTTTACTGTTCCTTGCACCATTGGTGATTGTTATTTTGATAAAGTTTTAATTGATTCTGGTGCAAGTATTAACTTAATGCCTTCATCTATATTTCAAAAACTAGGATTAGGAGATTGCAAAGATACACATGTAACTTTACAACTTGCTGATAGAAGTGTAAAATACCCGGGGTATTGTAGAAATGTCCTAGTAAAGTTGACAAATTCTTTTTTCCTGTGGATTTTGTAGTGCTTGACATGGATGAAGATAGGGAAGTTCCCATGATCTTGGGCAGACCGTTCCTTGCAACAGGAAAAGCACTAATTGATGTGGAACAAGGGCAACTTACATTACGGTGATGGATGAACAGGTTACTTTCAATGTCTATGAGGCAATGAAGAAATTTGATGATGCCAATGCCTGTTACACATCAATACCATGATGAGCTGGTTTCTGAGTCACTTGAGGAACAAACTGGTGTGGAGACTATGGAGTCTGTCTTAAGAGACGTGGACAATTGGAGTGATGATGAAGAGGAAGATGAGACAATGGAAAAGTACCAATGATCAAAACCAGATATTATGAATCTTTGGGTACAAATGAGCAGAAGCAAGTTCCATCTTTGATGCAGCCACCAACCTTGGAACTGAAACCACTTCCTGACCATCTGAAGTATGCTTTTCTTGGAATTGGCGATACTTTGCCAATTATCATTTCATCTGCATTGACAGATACACAAGAACAACAGTTGATTGATGTGTTGAAAAAGCACAAGGAAGCAATCGGATGGACCATTGCTGATATCAAGGGTATTAGCCCTACTATTTGCACTCACAAAATTCTTATGGAAGCGAGTGTAAACCTACAGTTCAACCACAAAGGAGACTCAACCCGACACTTAAAGAAGTTGTCAAGAAAGAAGTTTTGAAGCTGCTTGACGCAGGTATCATCTATCCTATCTCTGATAGTAAATGGGTTAGTCCGGTTCAAGTAGTGCCAAAGAAAGGTGGTATGACTGTAGTGAAGAATGAGCAAAATGAATTGATTCCTACTCGTACTGTGACTGGGTGGAGAGTTTGTATTGATTACAGGAAGTTGAACGATGCCACTCGAAAGGATCACTTTCCACTTCCCTTCATTGATCAGATGTTGGAGAAACTTGCAGGGCATGATTATTACTGTTTTCTTGATGGATATTCTGGATACAATCAGATCTCTATTGCACCCGATGATCAAGAGAAAACAACATTCACTTGTCCTTATGGCACATTTGCTTTAGGGAATGCCTTTTGGACTTTGCAATGCACCTGCTACATTTCAGAGGTGTATGATGGCTATATTCTCAGATATGCTTGAGAATTTTATCGAGATCTTCATGGATGATTTTTCAGTCTTTGGAAAGTCATTCGATCTATGTCTTGAGAATTTAGCCTCGGTTCTACAAAGATGCAAAGATACCAATCTGATCCTGAATTGGGAAAAATGCCACTTCATGGTTAGAGAAGGGATAGTGTTGGGTCACAAAATTTCTGCGAGAGGAATTGAAGTGGATAAAGCCAAAGTGGAGATTATTGAGAAGTTACCACCACCCACGACTGTTAAAGGAGTCAGAAGTTTTCTTGGACATGCTGGCTTCTACAGACGATTCATCAAGGACTTCTCCAAAATTTCGAGACCTCTTTGCAATCTTCTGGAAAAAGATGCGGTGTTCAATTTTGATGAGAAATGTATGCAGGCATTCAATTTATTAAAGGAAAAGCTCATTTCCACACCAGTGATCATTGCGCCAGACTGGGAGCTTCCTTTCGAACTCATGTGTGATGCCAGCGACTTTGCAGTTGGAGCGGTACTTGGTCAGAGACGAGGTAAGATCTTTCATGTTATATACTATGCAAGTAGAACACTGAATGAGGCCCAGAGAAATTATGCTACTACTGAGAAAGAACTTTTAGCTGTTATCTTTGCATGTGATAAATTTAGGCCTTATTGATAGGTTCTAAAGTTGTAGTATACACTGACCATGCAGCTCTCAAGTATTTGTTTGCTAAAGCTGATGCAAAACCTAGGTTGATTAGATGGGTTTTACTACTGCAAGAATTTGATCTTGAAATTAAAGATAAAAAGGGAACTGAAAATGTTATTGCTGACCATTTGTCTAGACTTGAATCTGATAGTCTCGACATTCCTATCAATGAGAAGTTCCCTGATGAACAGTTGCATGCAGTAGAGATTCTTGATTTGCCATGGTATGCTGATATTGTGAATTATTTGGTTAGTAAGATTATCCCATATGGTTTATCATATCCTCAAAAGAAAAAGTTTTTGCATGATGTAAAATACTATTTTTGGGATGAACCATATCTGTTTAAAAAATGTGCTGACCAAATAATTAGAAGATGTGTGCCTGAATCTGATCAGCTTAGCATTTTAGAACACTGTCATTCAAGGGAAGCAGGAGGACACTTTGGTGTTCAAAGGACTGCAGCAAAAGTATTGTCATCTGGATTTTATTGGCCTAACTTGTTTCGTGACTGCAGGAATTTCATTATGTCATGTGCTCAATGTCAAAGGACAGGTAACATTTCTAAACGACATGAATTACCACAAAACAATATTCTGGTAATTGAGCTTTTCGATGTTTGGGGGATTGACTTTATGGGTCCTTTTCCCTCATCTTTTTCAAATAAATACATACTTGTGGCAGTTGATTATGTTTCAAAATGGGTGGAGCTGTGCTTTACAAACAAATGATGCCCGAGTAGTTTTGAAATTTTTGAAAAAGAATATTTTTACCAGATTTGGTGTGCCCAGAGCTATAATTAGTGATGGGGGGTCTCATTTTTGTAACAGGCAATTTGAAAAACTTTTGGCAAAATACGGTGTTACACATAAAGTGACTACCCCCTATCATCCACAAACAAGTGGGCAAGTTGAAGTTTCTAATAGGGAGATAAAAAGAATTTTGGAAAAAACAGTTAATGCATCAAGAAAAGATTGGTCTTCAAAATTAGATGATGCATTATGGGCTTACAAACTGCTTTTAAAACCCCTATTGGAATGTCCCCATACATGCTTGTTTTTGGTAAATCATGTCATCTTCCTGTAGAACTTGAGCACAAGGCATTTTGGGCTATAAAATTCCTTAACTTTGATGAAAAAGCTGCAGGTAAAAAGAGATTGCTCCAATTGAATCAACTGGAAGAATGGAGAAATGAGGCATTTGAAAGCGCTCGTATCTATAAGGAACGAGCAAAGAAATGGCATGATAGGAACATCATCAAACGAGAATTCTTTCCTGGACAAAAAGTTTTACTTTACAATTCTCGTTTGAAGTTGTTTCCTGGAAAATTACGGTCAAGATGGTCGGGACCGTTTGAGATAGCAAAAGTTTTTCCATATGGAGCGGTTGAATTAAAAACTGAGGATGATCGAACTTTTAAAGTGAATGGCAACTGCTCAAGCATTATTTTGAGGGGGAAAATCTTGACAGTACTACTACTGTCATCAATCTTAAAGAACCATGATCAGGTCAGGAAAGTCGGGCTAAGCGACTTTAAACTAAGCGCTTCTTGGGAGGCAACCCATGTCTAATTTTAGAGTAATTTTTATTTGTTTGTTTTTACTAACTTAGCTATTAGTGTGGCAGGATATTATTAGTAAAAAAAAAAAATTTCAAAAGGTTGAAGGCCGGCTCAGAGCTGCCAGCCTTGAGCAAGCTCTGAGAAAACAAGGAAGGCCGGCCAAAGCCGCCGGCTTACTGCCGGCGTAAAGGAGTAGGTGAGCACCGCAAAAGAGGCCGGCAGTGGAGAGTTGAAGGCCGCCGGCTTTATGCCGGCGTTGGAGTACAAGATTTACGCTGGCAAGGGAAGGTGAAGGCCGCCGGCTTAAGGCCGGCGTATATTGCAGATTTCTTGAATTCTGAAATTTCCCGATGAAGGCCGGCATCTGGGATTGAAAGCCGCCAGCTTTTGCCGGCGTATCCATTTAGGCCGGCAGCGTAAATCGATAAGCGGCCAGCTTTGACCTCTCGGTATGTAATTTTTTCACTTACACTGGCTGAAAGCCGCCGGCGTACATTGCAGAAATGCCGGCGTACATTATGCAGAAGCTTAAAACAGGTACGAACTCTCTCTCTTTCTTTCATTCACTCATTCTCACATTCTCTCAATCACTCTCAATCAACAATTTCTATCTCTTGGTCATCATCTCACGGCGTTTAATCTATATTCCAAGTAAGTTCTCAACAATTCCTTTACATTTATCATGCTTTGATCCATCGTTATTCCATTCATTACATGAATCTGTCGATATGGGTATTGAGCATTTACTATGATTATGACATCGATTCCTGATAAATTTGAGTTCTTGAATTACTTGGATATGTTGTTAAAGTTACATTTTGTTCATTATATTGTTATTACAAGCTGTGATGTATCATACATGCTAGATTGGAGAATTAGGGTTCTTGAGATGGAGGATGTTGAAATTTCGAAATTGGGGATTGTTGCAATTGAAGTTAGCTGCTGAATTAGATTGTTTTACTGTTAGATTAGCAGCTCCAATACTTGCATTTGTTAAAATTTGTTAGAATTGAACTTGGAATTGAATTTGTACTCAATTTTGATACACAATCTGTGTAAAAATGTTTTGGAACTTTAAAAGAAAAATTTTTGAGAAAAATATCAGTTTGAAAATTTGAAAATTCCAACGTTCAATTCTAAGCTGGCAAGCGTAAGCTGCCAGCTTTGATTTTATTTTGCAAGTGTACATACAAGTTCATGATCAATAGCTTCTCCAATTATATGCCTATTAGTTTTAAAACTGTTTTAGCTCATGTTATAGGCATAAATTAGTAATTAATTGAAATTTGCATTCCTTAATACTAATTGAATTCAAATTATTTGCAGGAATGGCCCAAAACAAAAACGACCAAGAACGGGTGATGCTTCTACATCGGGTTCAGAGACCCGAAATCTGCTGTCCAGTCAGCAATATGCGAAGGATAGAAAGAGAAGGCTGGTCAAGAACGACTTTATCAACATCCAGTATTTAGACTGGTGCTTGCTGGATCAGTATGATATGGTAGACAAAATTCTGGGATTATTCAAGATCCAGCGTGGCTGAGATTATTTGACCTTCAGGAGCCTGCATACAAGAATCTGACGATAGAATTCTTGTCCACGGTCAAAAATATTCCAGACGTGAGGAGTCCACCTTCCAGTTCCAGGCCTATGGACAGATACGGGAAGTAAAATTGAAGCAGATAGGCCACCTTATGGGACTGTATGACAGTGAAGAAGAGAATCGGACTTTGCCAAACAGTTGGCCAGAGGATATGACCAGGAGGCTTACTGGGCCCACCTATTGGTCCTGGATCAAATGAGCACTTTGTCCCATCAAAATCGCTGGCCACGTCATTCAGTGCCATTGAGCACAAGCTCCTCCATCACATATTGCACACACCCTGAGTAACAAAAAGACAAGTCACAGCAAGGTGACTACATTTGATATGTTCTACCTGTTTAGCCTTATTAGAGGTTACAGGATTGATCTGGGGTGGAGGTAGCAAATTTTATATACCGGCAGGCTGAGGATACGAGGACCCGAGGTGTGGGTTGTGGAGGCTACATCACTCGGCTATTGAAGGGGATGAATCTTTTTGAGCCTCCACAGGATGATGAGGTGTATGAATGCAAGAGGATCACATCTGCACCATTTAAGGCTGGGGATTGCTGAAAAACCCCAGGCCAGCACAGCCACCGGTATTGGAGGAGGTTGAGTTCAGGATATTTTTCCTGGAGACGTTCCATTTGAGATGCCATCTACATCTGCTCCACCTCCTCCTACAGGACGCTTCATCGACATACGGTATGGACCAGCTTAGGCTGGATGTTGAAGAGCTGAAGCGTCAGAGTCAGGAGCTCAGAGATAGTCAAGAAAGGGAGAGAAAGAAGAACAAGAAGTTCAGAAAGACTATCTTTGATGCGCTGAAGACGGCCATCTGCTGCATTAGCCCAGAGACAGGGGCTGGCATGACCTATCAGACTTCATCTGAGTCTCATCACTCAGATAGGCTCAGTTCGAGCATACTCAGACAGCCAGCCCAGGAGACACTGCGAGACACACACCGGAGGGCAGCAGCAGACAGAGCCCGGGGACCAGAGAGCTAGAGACCCTGCTAGCTCTTATTTGCTTTTATATCTATATTATTGGCCTGTATATTTATTGAGTACCCAAGTTCCTGTGGGTGAACTCATTTCTTTTTCTGCTTTTATTCGGCTTTTATTTTGTTTTTGTTTTTGTTTTTTTTTTTGTTTTTCTTTGTAGTGATTACAGGAATCGAGCAAAGCAAATCTCTTGCGATGCCAAATTTTGATGATTATGAATCAACTGACTTCAGGGAAGTATCCAATTCATTTCTTATTTCTTTCCTCTGTTTTATTTGCTGAAAAACAGTGAGGTCACTGTTTAATTGAAGTGTGGGGGAAGGAATAGAATTACATGAAGTGCTGAAGTGTTGAATATGATCTGTTTGCTGTTGTTTATATTGAAAAATCTTCACCTTGTATTTTTGGTTTGAAAGCAAATCATGAGGAAATTCTGCCAAAATTTTTTTTTCTTGAAAATGGAGATAGTACAAAGCAAAGAATGAAAATCAATGAAATTGACTTGTGAAAGTGTCTTACTCACCTGCTATTGTGATTGGTTTACTAAGTTAAAATTAAGTTGTAAAATCCTTAAGGAACAAGTTTACTTTATTTTTAACTTTGGAATTGGAAATTTAAGAGCTGGTCGAGTCCTTTTGTTGAAAAATAAACAGGTCTACTTCTTGGAAATTTTAATTTGTATATATTCTTTGAATTTTAACACTTGGTGAAAGAGGTAGAAGAAACTTTTAAACTTAGTGATCCTTTATAAAAATAAGTCTTTGATATTGTATTGCATTCAAAAAGAAAGAAGCAAGCATAGCCACTACTCCTCTGACTTGAAATATTGAGTTATGAGTATCTGAACTTGAATGTTAAAGTGAGGAAGAGTTCTTAGGGGTATTTTGAAACCTGGTCACTTAGGTGATGAGCCTGGGATGTGCCGACTCAATGAACTCACTATAACGAGGGAAGAATGGCAAAAGTTCAATTCATGAGCTTTGAAAAACAAAAAGATGGAGGCAAAAACCTCCCAAAAAGAAAATAAATGCTTGAGAAAGAAAAAGAAAAATGAATGCAAAATATGCAAAGGAAGGAGACTTATAATAAAGAAGGAGAAATTCTAAGGAAAAAGTAGATACCACATGCTTTCATTTTGTGTTACTTAGAATATATATAGATAGAAATCCAATGAAGTTTAAATGAGTATTTTTCCTTAGTGGATTAAGTATTTGCTTTTGAATTGAAAGTTCTTTTGTTAAAAGTTGAGATTAAAACTTGTTTTGTTTGGATTAACTCCTAAATTTTGATTATAGTACTCTAATTGCAAGGAATTAGTATGGTTAGAGCTGTAGATACAAGAGAATCAAGTTAAAGAAGTTGAGATTTAAACAGGAAAATTGTACTATCTGAAAAGAGATTTCATATTATTCTTCATTTTGCTTGAGGACAAGCAAAAGTTCAAGTGTGGGGGAATTGATAAGATCATATTTTATACAAATCTTTGTTCAATTGAGCTAGAATGGATATTTGTTTTGATTAAATTTTATGTTTCAGGACTAATTTGGATAAAGAAATCAAAACAAGTGAATTTGAATTGAAAAGAGGAAAAATTGAAGTCAAGGCCGGCAATTTAGCATTGAAAGCCGCCGGCTTTCAGACGGCGTAAAATCCAAGGCCGTTGCACACAGCCAGCTTTGCCCAGCACAAGTAAAACAACATTCAAAGCCGCCTCAAAGCTGCCGGCGTAGAAGATGAAGAAGCCAGCGTAAATGAAGGCCGGCAGCCCAGAACTGAAAATCACCAGCTTTGAAGAGTTTCATTTTAAGCCGGCATGAAAGCCGCCGGCCTTGAGGCAGTGTACATGGAAGAATTGAAGAGACATGAAGCTATCCAAACTTGAAGGAAAATGAAGCAACACATCTGTTGGAATGCCTACGCCGGTGTCAAAGCCGCCGGCCTTCGGACGGCGTTCGTTATAAATCTGCCCAACGCTTCATTTCTGACTACATACGCCGGCTAGATCTACGTTCAAAGCCGCCGGCGTTAAAGCGGCCTACGTTGTAACAGATATTGAAGGCTGCCAGTGCACTGCCTGCGCAAGGGACAATTTGAAGATACGCCGCCTGTAAGCCGCCGGCGTAGGATCCATAACGGCCGGCGTACATTGAGAAACAGCAAAGCTCATTAAATGTTTTTTACGAAATTTTTCCTATAAATAGGGGGTCTTCCCCTCATTCTCAGAATCATCCAAGCAACCAAATATCTAGTACTACAAGTAGCTTTAGAATATTTAGAATAGGCATTTCATAAGAGATTTTGAAGAGATTTGAAGTTATACAAGATTTGCAAGTGAAGCTTTAGTATTTTGAATTGGTGATTTCTAATCTTATTCTTTTTATGCAATTCATATACTTGAATATTCTGATCATAATGAAATCATTTGCAATTTCTTATTTGATTGTTGAATCATCATCCATGAGTAGCTAAATTCTTTTTGTGGGAAGTTGATGAAGCTTTAAACATGCTAAGATGATTTTTGAATCTATGTTATGAGATATTTAGAATCATGAAATATTCATATTGAATTCTGATTATTCATCTTGTTTTGGTGTATAAGAATTCTAATAACTCGGAAGGGAAATTAGTGTTCACATGAATTCATAAATTAAGATTAAATTGCAATTGCGGAAGCGGCGTAGTTTAATCTAGTTTAGAAATTATCCATGAATATTAATGCAATGTTTTATGTTGATTTCTCACTAAGGAATTAGGAGATTTTAATATAAAGTATTAGTCAATTATAGAATCGGGAGATTTATAATTGTAATTTTGATTCCACTAATGATTTATTCAACGGAAGTTATTAAATTGTTTTGTGGTTTAAAAGGTTTTCAAACTTTGTTTTTAAATCTTGATAATTTCTTATGAATGTTCATGAATCTAATTATCATTATAACATGAGTTCAATTGATTAGCAATAGTTTAAAGTGGATTCTATCTTCCCACACTTTCATCATATCCCTCTCTTTAAAAGCTCATTGCATTTCATATAGATAATTATATAGATAATTAGTTTAACTTAATCATATTAAGAAAATCAATTGCCTAGATATTAGTATTAGTTGATAATTGTCTAGTAGTTAGTAAATCCTTGTGGGATCGACACTTTATTCATGTTATATTACAATAGAAGACCTAGTGCGCTTGCTAGAAATATGCTTTAAAATTCAATACTTATCAAAGACATCATTAAGTTTATTAGAACTTTATGAGAAATACTCATTGCGGGTATTCCTTGTACTATGGTGAATTGGAGGATGGATTTCCACTTCCCGAGGCTACTACAACTAATGGATTTCTAGCGGAGGCGAGGAGCCCTGTGTTAACATTAAGGATGTGAGAACGCTTAAGTTAACGGAAGTGGTGTAGGCACTTTAATCAACTATATAAAACAATAGATGTTGTAAAACTAAGAGAAAGAGATCGGGATTATGATTGCATGACTTATGGACCACCCTAACCCCAAATGGAGAGCATAATTCCATTCACATATGGCTCCTCGAAAGTCATATGCTTGTATGCTCATTTGCTTGTGCATTTCATATGGTTGCTAATAACTTGTCTGTTATATACTGTTGTTGAGTTTAAATATTTGGAAATGAATCTCACTAAGCTGTTAGCTTATACCCTATAGTTTTGTTGTAGTGTTCCCATTTTTTGGGTTGTTCCAAGAGAACACTTTTCACAAGTTTATCTTTTGGATTAAGGAGCATTTGCAGAAGTCGGGACCTAGCTATAGGCGTAAACTTCTAGAAAAATCTCTTTAACATAAACTTTAATGTTTGTAAGATGGATTTAGCTGGATAGACTTCTATTATTTTGGCGGAGGTATGCCTCCTTGACTTTTGTAAGGACTTAACTCATTTATCTTGTTGTGATTTATATTCTTAATGCTATTGTATACCTTCTTAAGATTATTTGATTCAAAGTGTGATCCTAAAAATTGTGCAAGAACACCTTACACCCAGTATGTAAACTTATGGGATGACTAAGGTTGCCATACTTAAGTTTAAATATCGAGTATGATGGACTATCGTGTTTTAGGTACCCTTTGGGGTGTGACATCTACATTTATATTTTTGGTGAGGTCGTGAAATATGAGATCTTTCCACTTAACACCATATGATCCCACTTGCTACAGTTCTAGGACTTTCTAAATTGTTCTTGCCTTATCGGATAGGGCAGTCTCATAGGATTATTAGGTTTTTCCTTCACTCCACCTACGGTTCCTCTATCTTATGATGAAAAATCTATCTATCTTTTCCTATATTAATCTTCCTTTTGGATACTCATAACTCACAAGGATCTCCCCAACACTCTCATGATTTATTCTTAAGCTTATCACGTCTTTAAGACTTCTACTTCTAAACTTATGGTTTTCTTCCCTAATCTTGATGCTCTGATACCACTTAAACTGTTACGCCCTAGAGGGAATTGTAAACATGACAGTCCGTCACATACGGTATTAAAACTTAAGAATGACTTCCTAAAGTCATACGAAAGCTTCAACACCATATGTAAGTAATTTATCACCGCAAAAGAAGACACCAATGGGATGTGTAGTTAGAGATAGCAAACATACCATATAAGAAACCTAGATAAATATCTTACTTCAACAATTAGAATTTGGTCTTTACATCATCATAGGGGCATTTCCCCGATAAATCTTCAAAGATCATAATATCATTTTAGTCTTACACCAAAAAGAAACAAGACTAGAAATAAAAGATTTTAAAGGAAATCTATTCTAAGATCTTCAAAAGGATTTCCTTCCAAAACTTCCCAAAACACATAATCCCATCCAGATATATGAGATCCTCGGGCAAAAGAGATATCGATCCCGCTTCATCAAAAGTCTAATGGGGTGTAAGCTCAACTAGCATAGTAAGAATATTCCTAGATTAACATACTTATATCAATAAATTCAAACAAGTTATTAACAAGCATATGAAATACATCGAGTAAATGAACAAGCAATACATATGATCTACCGAAAATCATATGTTTGAATGGATTTACCCCTCCATTTGGGGTTAGGTATTTCAGGCTCTTTAAAACCCATCTTTGAATTCCGATGGTGTAGTTTATTTCGAACTCCTACTTACCCATCCTTAAATAGTTTTTTTGGGCTCATATTTGCCCATCTTACGGACTTACGAGTTCCTACGAACTCCATTACTATACTCTTGTCCCATCGAGCATAATAGCTAATGAAATGAGTTTAATTATGTGATATGAATGAATCAATTAATATAACCCATAATATGTGATTAAGGTAATTTAAAGGTGATCACAGAATTTGTAGACACTCCAACATGATAATAATGAAACATAATTTAATTAACAACAATTCATGTCTCGATAGGCTTAGTATTCTTTCAACCAATATTATCATGCATAATCCATTTCCATCTTTTCACACTTCTAGTGTCTCTAATTACAAGCACAAAAAAATACGTAAAAGTAAGAAATAAACTCACTTGGCTATCCTTGCTAAAATTCTTTACTCGTAATAGTTCTTTGAATACGGATCCTCCCAAGCTTTGTTACCTAAACGAAAGAAACAACTGGAATGAGTATTTCATTAGAGTTCTACTTGAACTTTCTAATTTTATTCTAGTGTTTGCACCAAAATTCGGATAGGAGGAAATTTCAACTCAAAATGGCCATAACTTGCTCATTTTAACTCGGAATTTTGCTTATTATATATTGTTTTCTATCTATTTGAAAAGATCTATCAACATATAAGGTTATTTTAGCCATAAAAAACTATTTGGGTTGCAAAATACCACAGTACAGAATAGCCATGAAATTCTCAGCTTTTAAAAATTCAATTTTTCCAACTTTCCTTCATCTAAAACTCCTAAACAAATACATGGATATTGTATAGTTGAAAAATATTTTAAACATATATATATATATACTCATTTTGCATATATGATTTTTGTAGTGTTGTCTCAACATTAATTATTTCACTAGACAATTAATCTTTAAGAGTTTTAAGAAATTAAAACTTTGAAAAATTTTCCTTTTTAGATTGCTAGAAGGAAAACTTAAAAATTCTTGGGTTGTTATAAGTAAGTGTTTTCCTATTATAATTTCATTTTTTAACATTTCAAAGATAAATTAATTTCAAAAAATTTGGTCCTTTAAGTTATCTATCTATTTTATTTCTAGTGATTAAAAGATAATGTTTTCAAATTTTTCTTAAGTTGTTGGTGTTATCTAATATTTGAAGTTATGTTAAATGTATGTTTTTTCTTATTTTATATTATTCTACTCCGTTAGAAAATAAGTTTACTCTTTTAAAACTTCATTTTCTTGGTCAATTTTATTTCTCTAAGTTTGTTTCTAAAATAGTAAGTTGATTTTTTCCTTGATTTGAAAAACTTGCTTTATTCTTAATATTTATCAAGTGGCTTTTTAGATAAGTTTATAAGGAAAGCTTTCATAAAAAAGAATTATCAACATTAGAACTTAGCAAAAATTTCATTTTAACTTTGGAAGAAAATAACAATATTAAAATTAATTCTTGTAGAAGTTTACTTAGGAAGTGATTTTTCAAAATCTAATATGAACATATTTAAGTTTATAAAAGATATGGTTGGGTTTAAAATATTGAGTTTAATGCTAAAATTTAAATTTTTATGGAGTATTTAGTTCCTATTTATAAAAGAAATGAGTTCCTTTTATTATTTGAAGAAATCTTCATTATTAATACTTTAAAATTTATAATTAGCTTGTCTAGACTATTGAAAAGAATTTAGAGAAAAACAATACTTAGGTCTTTTGAAAAATCCTTTGTTAAGGGATAAGAAATTTAGTTTACTTTTGTTTATCAACAAAAGGACTCATTTTTATTTTTATTAAAACAACAACATTCTAATCATGCATGAATATGATTATGTAGCAATGAAAAAAGGTAAAAATAATACATAAAAATATAAAGAATAAGCAGTAAGTAAAATAATATGATCAAGTATTAGGAACATTAGCTTCATCAAGGTATCTCGGTTAAGTGTTGGAAGCCTTAACTTCATCAAGGCTTTCGGGACTAAGAATAGACTAGTTAAGAAAGAAAAGAAAAGAAAAGAAAAGAAAAGAAAGAAGAAAAGAAAAAAAAAATCATTTTGACTTGATAAGGATAAGTCTAAGACTAGAAAGACTAGTCTTAATTTAATAGCATGAAACAAGTAAATAAATAAATTACAATGCATAAATAAATAAATAAATGTTAGGTTTGTTAGCTCATATGCTCTAGGAAATATATATATATATTCACTAACATATAGGAATTAGATAATAATAACAACATAATGATATAACAATAATAATAAAACAACATAATAACAAAATGAGATTTGTTCATGAACAAGAACAAAACAAACATATTATTGCTTCCATAACAATTATATGTTTATGAAACACACCCATGGTCATGTTAAGTTACATGACATGGTAAATAAATTGTGGTAGGAATTTTATCGAAGGTTTAATGAAGGATTTGAAAATAAATAAATGGATAGTGTGTTTGTTATTTTTCTTGAAGAGTGGTGAATGGTAATGTAAGCCCCGGCTTTCTTGTAAACCAAGCTTGACTTTGAGAACCGAATCGGCAACCGAAACCCTAAATCGGAATAGCTAGGGTTAGAAAGAAACCTAGAAACCCTAAGTCTGGCTTCACAAGAATTAAACCGTAGAACTTTTGAGAGCAAGTTGACCTAGATTATAGTTCTAAGGAATATATTAAAACATAAAAAGATCAATTTTAGAGAAATTATTTGTTTTGGAACCAACCAGATCCGTTCCGGAAAACCGACCTCGGAACTTGAAATTAGAAAAATATTCTGGAATACTCATTAAGACCGAAACTTAATAAGGAATTCAAAAATATATTTATTATAATTTTTTGATTTGTAAAAATTACAGTTAGAGCCTTTATATTGTATTTTCGTTACTAACTGGTAATTTAATTGTCTAATCTACTATTCATTACTGTTCACAAGTACAAAGCCCATACCTTACTCACACTCGCAAGTGATACCCCTACTCTTACATCCTTACAGTCAAGCCTTACCTTATTACATCACATTCCTTACATTTGATTTTCTAATACACTTTATTACACAAATCAAATTTTAAAAATTTGTGAAACTCTCATTTTCTCTCGCTCTCTCCCTTATGGCCAGCTTGAACCCCCTCCCTTTTCCCTGATTTTTTCTTATTTTCTTCTTTTATTTTAAACACACAAACCCTAATCCCATTCCCTATATGTACTTTTTTATGCCTTTCCTTTCTTTTTCTTCATTTCATTTTTTGGAAAATTTACGAACCCTCCTCTCTTCTTTCAAGTGTGCTATGAGCCCCTCTCCATCTAAATCACACACAACAATTTTTCCTTCAAGCTTTCTTGTTTCAAACATTAAATAGGTATAGATCTAAACACTAGCACCACAAAAACATGTAATAGCATATCATTTATGTGTGGATTCATAAAATCCCCATGAGCTTCATTAGGGATGTGAAACCACTAGAACATGAAGATCAAGCCATCATAAGTTATGGATCTTGTGATTAAAGTTTATATTTTGTTCGTGATCATAATATATGTTCATATAGTGATGGTTTCATGTAGGAATCTTGCTACATTATTGTCATAGTAGTATACTTTATCCCATGCATTTATTAGGTTTTTAAGATGAATGAATGATCATAAAGATTTTTTTTTATATAAATGAATGTCTTGTTACTCCTAAAAGTTAGGAATTTAAAGATGAGCAAAAAAGCTCGAGAACAAATTTGGTTTCATCAAAACAATTTTTTGTAAATTCTGATGGAAAAAGATTTGTAATTTGAAAACTATTTTTCAACTCTAAAACATGATTTTTGTAGGAAAAATAAAGAGCTTATGGAATAGGTGACAATAGGAAATGATTTTAGTAAGTTAATGGTAGATTTACTAAGAGAAATTTGTCAAATAAGAAATAATTACAAGATAAAACATTTAGATTTAGGATAGTTACATGAAATTCGTAACTACGAAAAGAGAATATGTAAACATTATTTTTCAAACTCAAAATGGAACTTTTATTAAGGAAATGAATTTCTTAGGGATATAACAATAGAGCCTTAAAATTTTAAAGTATCAAACAAATTTATCTTAAAGAAATCACTTGGAAACCATTTATACAAAATTCGAATATAGGAATAGCCAATATTTAAACACTTGTTTACAAAGTGTAAAATGAGGACTTGTGTGATAATGAAGGTCTTAAGGAATAGATATGGTAAAGACAATTTTAGTAAGAACAAATAAATTTATTAAGGAAAATCTCTAAAAAGTGTGGTTTGTCAAGAACATAAAACTAGACTTACTAAGTTAAGTATCATGATATCTTGTAAAGTAGAAGTTTCCAAAAGTGTTCTTTAATAGAATATCATCATGAACATACATATAGGAGCTCATAACATACCATTCATGGTGGTAATTTGTTAATATTGTATGCATATTTGGCATGGATAGTAGAAATATCATAATTCCTCACTAAAACAATTTCGAAAATGGGTGTTCGGATACTGACCAGAACTATTCGGATCTTTTCAAGACCTACAATTTTTCAAAATTTAGATATTATATTAAAAATAGATAGATCGTTCGAAGTAGATAGGAATCGGTATATACTTTGCAAAATTCCAAGTTAAAATGACCAAGTTATAGCCGTTTTAAGTTGGAATTTCCATTAATGATGATGATTACGAACTTAATAGTTTTTATGAAATAAAAATGGATTAGATACGAGTTGAAATACTTTTTTGAGTATTTCTTTTGTTTAGGTGACTTGGATCCCGATGATTTATTACCACCGGATTACTATTACTAAAAGACCGACGACTAATGGCCGAGTGAGTATTACTTTATAATTTCATTTCTTGCTTGTGTTGTAGCAATTAGTTGCACTAGATTATGAGGCAAAAGATAAAATGGAATTTCATGATGGGAATTATGGGGGATTTTGTGTGTTTGTTGATGAGTTGAGAAATTGTAATAAGAATATCGAAACCAGATGATTAACTTATGCTTGCTTTAAGTATTCTAGGATTGATTGTCTGCGAGATTAGTTGATCACCTAAAAATTTGTATTAACAATTATTCAGATTTATAAATTAATATGGACATAATCACTTCACGATGGGAATGGAGAGCATTAGCATATGTTGGTTACCCATAATCCTTATGGCTAAAGTTGTTGATTGGTGATCCATAAATGACACAATGAGTTAGTTGATCGTGATCTCAAACGACATAGTTGGTTATCGTGATCCATAAACAGCACATTAATCAATGGTTTGTACCGCAGTATTCGTTAATCTACTACCTGAATGAAGGGCGTAAATCCATTCACATATGATTTCCGGCTGATCATTGATTGTTTGTTATGTTGTTGATGCATTCCATACGATTGAATAATTATACTTGACTGAATGATTTGTTATAAATCTCTTTATGAAGTATTCACTCACTAAAGCTAGTTAGCTTATGCCCCTAGCGTTCTTCTTATTGTAGTTATTCCTATATATGGTTAAGGGAGGCATCCTACGAGCAAATACAAGAATTATGAGTTTCTATTAAAAGTTTATGTTTCGATTTTGTATAGAGCCCATAGGAAACTTAATATTATTGGGATGACTGTAAAGACTGTTTTTTAAACTCGATATTATTTTTGTGGGAGAATGCCCTAGAAACTTTTGTAATAATTCATGTAGACTCATCGCTTATATTCTAATGCTTGTAGTATGGCAAATTAAATATTTATCTCCATTGGTTCATGTATCCTATTGTCGTAAATGTACGTCTTGTATCTATACAAGACTTTGGAAAGGTTGTGATAGCAATTCCTAAGTTTTATATAGTATGCGGTGCTGTTATATTTAGACTACCCTATGGGCGTGACAAGTAGAGAGTGTTGAGAAGGAAATGTTAGAGAGAGAATTTAAAGGGAAAATTTTGTACAGTTTGTTAAGGTTTGAGAAGTATGTGTAAAGTGTGAGAGAGGAAAGGGGTATTTATAGAGTTTTTGAATGAAAATTAGATGTAATAAAATAAATTGAAGAGAGAGAAGAGGGCTAGTGGCATGTAAAGAGAGAGAGCGAGAGAGAGAGAGAGAGGTTTTGATTAAATTTTGTATTTTTGTAATAAAAAGTAATAATTTGTAAAGTATGATGTGAATAAAGTTGTATTGAAAATGTGAAAGTGTAAGAATAGGTGTGTATATTGTAAAAAGTAAGTTATAAGAAAAAGTAAAGATAGTAAAATAGTAATGAATAGTAGAAATTATACAATGAATAGTATACTAGACAAATAAAATATCAATAGTAATAAAATACGCGTAAACGAGCTATACCTAATATCTTTGATTACTAAAAAATTACGAAATTAATATTTTTGAAATCCTTGTATAATTATGAGTCTTTTGGTGTTATCAAAATATTTTTACTATCTAGGGCACCTGTGCACGTTTTTCAGCAACTGATCCCATTTGGGTTTAAAATGAATCGAATTTTGAAAAATGTGATATTTTTAAGCTATCTTATACTATTCCAAACTACAATCCACCATCAACTTATTTCTATTGTTCTCAGGTTTTGAGTGCAGGATTGCTGGAGTTGAAACTGCTAGATTATCTCGATCTTAATTGACTTTCAAAACTCCAGTTTGACTAGGTTTAGGGTTTATTCCAACTTTACCTTAGAATTTGTGGGGTTTACAATTAGCTTTTGCACTAAAAAGTTTTTGAAAGAAATCAAAGACTAGATGTAGACTTATACTTCTAAATAAATCTTCATGTATTATTTTGAATAGACTTTAATGGACCTTATATTTGATAGGGGAATGCCCCTTTGATATTTTGTATGACCTTTATATTTCCATATTGAAGATCCTATGTTATGATTTCCATTCTTAAATTGCTATGTGGATGTCTTCATTAACAACTCGTTTCAAAGTTGGTTCTCTATGGTAAAAAATGTACGCTTTACACCCAGTATCGAAGCTTATGAAATGACTAAGGTTGTTATATTTAAGCTTAGTCATCTCATAAGCTTTAATAATGAGTGTGGCGAACTGTTGCGTTTAGGATACCATTTGGAACATAAGTTTAATTTGGTATCAGAGCATAGTTAAGAATTTTAGATCATAGCAATAGAAATGGACTTAAATAGAAAATGAGTAGAATGGAATAAGAAAGACTTAGATAGTTTTAGCATGAGTAAATAAGTTTTCTGACTCCCTTTCTTTTGTGAATAGATGTCCCTAGGAGAAACCCGTCTGGAGGCATAGAAATTCCAAAAGAGGACTAATGAGACCCTTGTCAACTACCGGCTAAGACTTAGAGTCCTTTGTGAAGAGTTTATGTAAACCTCAATATTCTCATAGTTAAGAAACCCGAGAGTTGGAAGCGAAACCCTAATCCAGTCTAGTTTGAGTCCTGTGAGAGAAGCCTAGGAACCCTAAATCGGCTTTCCTTCGGTTTCATAATAAAAGAAATTTTATAAAGTAAATGAAGTTGAATTATTGTTTTAAAGTATATTTTAGACCTTTGAAAGTTTTCAATTCAGGAATTTTTCAATTCCGAGCCTTCCCGAGCTCAATTACGGAAAAGCGTGCCCAGGCTACGGATTTAGAAAATGTTCCGAATATTCATTAGAACCGTAATTTTATAAGGATTCCAAAAATATCAATTTCATAATTTTCCGAGCTATAAAAATTACAGTTATAGCTTTTCCCGTTGTTTTCGGTACAACCGGTAAAGTAGATGTCTTGTCTACTATTCACAAGTACAACCTACACTACACACTACCATATCCTATTCTTACATCCTTACAATTACTCATTTCAATTTTCTTTTCCAAGAAATTTTGTCTCTTAAATAATTATCACATTTATTACATTTTAATTTACTAAATTACAAAATATCAAATTTTCAAAACACACACACACAAACAAGAGATGTGGCCGGCGCCCACTCCCCCTCCCCCTTTGTTTTCCTCTCCATTGATTTATTTAACTCAATTTTATTAACTAAAACCCTAATTCATTTCATATATAAACATAATTTTCTCTCTCTCTCTTCATTTTTACTTGTTTCAAATTTTGTAAAAGAAGAAAAACCTCTCTTCTCTCCTCTAGTTGTGCCGTGAGCCCCCTCTCCCCCTTCCTCTCACATTTCCAACTTGTTTCTTCTCTTTTTCTCCTTCAAGACTCCTTTGGTATGTGTATTTAAGCTTTGATCCTTCCTAATCTTGGCATGGCAAAGCTATATCTTGTGTGTTTCTCACTTAAATCCCAATGAACTCATGCTAGGGACATGAAAACACATGAGCAAGAATATCAAGCCATCACAAGACATGGATCTAGTGTTTAGATGTGTTTATGTTAAGATATCTTCTAGTTCATGCATGTAAAGTAGAGATCTTGTATATATATTGTTGTTCATGCCATGAGATCTATGATTCATGCATTATATTTAGTAGATCTAAAGTTTAAATATTCACATTTTCATGTACATGCATGATCATAGGTTTATTTTGATTTCCATGCATTGATGATCATAAAGATGTAGTCTTGTATATGTATAGAGATGTTAGATAGTAGATCTTCTTATATAGGAAGCAAGAACATTAAAAAAAAAAAAAAGGAAAGGTTTTGTTAGATATGAAATGTTGGAAATTCGGATGAAATTGAAACCCTACCTTAAAAACCACCAAAATCATTTTTAAACTCATAGTTCACAAGAAAAATGAAGGGTATATGTAATAGATATCTTGAAAGAATGATTTTCACAAGCTTAGATGAGTTTTGGCATGATAAGAATGTAAAACAAGTGGTGGAGTTAGAATGAAAAATATTGATAGGTTGATCAATAGTTAAATTCGTAATTTAGGTTCATGCCTACAAGAACACTTAGTATCTAAGTCTAAATTGGATGTTTTATGAGCTAAATGAAGTCTTGATATAATAGATATATTGGAGCTTCAAATTTTAATGCATTAAACAAGATTTCCCAAAGGGAAAATGTAAAAAAATGAAATTTCAAAAAATTCGGATTTTTACAAGGGGCTTGTTTAAAAACATGTTTACCAAATGAAAAATGGGGATTTTTATGCATAAATGAAGGCTATGATTAACATAGACTTTAGAACTCATTTTTATTTAGATAACAAGTGAATTTCAAGAATAAAAATCAAAGAAACCCTAAGGAATGTAAATTGAGAAGAATAGCCTTTTTAGAGATAACCTTTATGTAATTTTGTAACAATTAGGAGTTCCTAAGGGTTTATCATCAAAAATCATCATGACCATGCATATATTGAGTTCATTACATGGCAT
Source organism: Combretum micranthum (assembly GCA_024138025.1). Classification (NCBI taxonomy): domain Eukaryota; kingdom Viridiplantae; phylum Streptophyta; class Magnoliopsida; order Myrtales; family Combretaceae; genus Combretum; species Combretum micranthum. The sequence goes on from JAMXBD010000550.1 coordinate 286,327, forward strand.
TCATGTTAGTAATTCATTCCTATACCATTCATCCATGAATCATCAACTAGGAACATCTCTTATCAAAAGCAAGACAAATTTTCGGAATTGGAGAAATTGCGGAACAGACCTGATCCTACTGTTCGTGACCTTAATGTTTTCAAAACTTGAATTTAATATTAGAAATAGATAGATCTTTCAAAGTAGATAGAGATCGATATAAAATTTGCGAAATTCCGAGTTAAAATGACCAAGTTATGGCGTTTTAAGTCGGAGCTTCCGCAAATAGCGAGAATTCCGAATTCATCTAGTTTAGATACATGATGAGAATCTCATTAGGACTATTCTTACTTGGTAGGTGATCCCGAGTAGGACAACACCTTACCGTCCGATTATTACTACTAGAAAGACCGGCGTCCAATGGCCGAGTGAGTTTTATTTCCACTCTCAATTAATGTTGTGTTTGTAATGTAGTGGCACTAGTGGTGTAGGCAAAGATAAAATAATATGCATGATGGGGTATATGGGAATTATATAGTTGTCTGCTGTGATATGTGAATGGAACTTAAGAAATATCGAAACCGAGTGTTAAGCTATTGACTGATTAGCTAGTATTCTATATTGAATGTTTGAAAATACCTGTTGGTCACCTAAAAGAATTGAACTAATGCATATTCGACTTCAATTGTAATTGGACTCATTCATATCACGTTGGGGATGGAGCATTCGCATTGGTTGGTTTTTCCTGATCCATAAAACGAATATGTTGTTTAATCGTGATCCATAAAACGAATTTGTTGGTTAATCGTGATCCATAAAACGAAATATTGTTAGTTGATCGTGAGCTTAAACGGCGTCGCACCGCAGGACTCGTTAATCTGCTAACCCAGGATGGAGGGCGCAAGTCCATCCACATATGATTTCCGGTTGGTCATATGTTTGTCAAACTCATTTGTTTGATGCATACATTTGCTTGTATAATCACTTGGTTGAATGAATTGTATTTGGTTGTGATATGGAAGTTATTACTCACTAAGCTAGTTAGCTTACGCCCCCATAGTTTTTACTTATTGCAGCACGAGTTTATCTGGCTTAGGCCGAGGCAAGCCACAGCACAGGTACCGGAGATAGGAGTTTCCCATAGAAGTTTACTTCATTCTTTTTGTATAGACTTCCGTTGGGAACTAAAGGACTCTGGATGACTATAATGGACTTGATATTATTTTGCGGGGGAATGCCCCTTAGATTTTGTAAAATATAAATAATGCATTTTGGTTTATTATCTATGGCTAATGAATGCCACGTTAAACTGTTTAACTCCATTTGTTGAAGTATTCTATTGTCGTAAAGGAACGCCTTACATCTTATAAGACTCCTGAAGGGCTTGGATAGGGAATTCGAGAGTCTTGTTTAGTATGTGGCGGACTGTTACGTTTAGGATACCCTATGGGGCGTGACAGTTTACTTTAGCGGGAAGATCGAAATCGTTGAGGGAAATGTTTGTTTTATGGTAAAAGGGATTGAGATATACTGAATGAACAAAGGTTGTTGAGATGATAAGGTACCATCCTATAAGAAAGAAGAAATGGTCAGAGTTAGAAGTGATATATGCCATCGAAAACATCGCCTTGCTTACAAACAATGAGTCCATGTTACAAGAGGCGACTTTTGTCCTACGAAGGTAGGGAACACCAACATTTCTCGATTTCCAAACTTGGAGGCAAATTGGACTACTGTTCATCTATGGTCATGATGAACTCAAGGATCATAGTGATTGGTATAGAGTCGATTATGGAGGAGCCTTTTATTGGCACAGTGTGTACTAACATATACTTAAACCACCTGATGAAGAAGCACCTCAACCACCACCATTGACGGGAATTCAACTTGATGAAGATGAAGTCCTAGTGAATATTAGATCGGGTGAAGCCGAAGAAGGAGAACCCAAGGAGGAAGTAGAAGAAGTTGAAGAGGAGGAAGAAGATCCTGAAGAGGACCCCGAAGAAGATCTGGAGGAAGACCCGAAAGAAGAGTATATCGAGAATGAGCCCATAATCCTTTGGGAATATCAAATGTGGACCAAGAGACTACCCTGGCGATGGATGTTGATGTTGTGCCTTCAAATCCACCAATGATAAATGTTGAGTCTAAGGATGACACCTTAGAACCCCGCTTGTGGAGAAACACATATGAGCAAAGCGAGTACTCCCTTAGTTGCCAACGTTACGCCCCAAAGGGTACCTTAAACGTGGCAGTTCGTCACATACAGTATTAAAACTTAAGACTGACTTTCCGAAGTCATGCGAAAGCTTTAACACCATATGTAAGGCATCTATCACAACAATAGGAGACACCGGTGGGATGTATAGTCCGAGATAGTAAATACAGCATACAAAAAAATCTAGATAACCATTTAATTCCAACATTATAAAATATAATGTTTACATCATTTTAGGAACTTTCCCCTATAAATCTCAAAACAATCATAATATCAATTTAGTCTTTCACACAAGAAAACAATACTGACACCAAAAGATATTAAGGATATTAAGCATAAGATCTTCAAAGGATTTTCAAAAGCTTTCCAAAACATAATCCCACTCAAGTATATGAAGTCTTTGTGCATAAAAGATATAGTCCTGTTACATCAAAAGTTTATCGGAGTATAAGCATAACTAGCTTAGTGAGATTATTCCTAAATTAACGTACTCATATTAATAATTTCAAACAAGTTATTAAACAAGCATATGAATGCATCAAGCAAATGAACAAACAATACATATGATCTATCGGAAATCATATGTTTGAATGGATTTACCCCTCCATTCAGGGTTAAGTGTTTCAGGCTCTTTAAAACCCATCTTTAAAATCCAACTTATATAGTTTATTTCAGGCGCCTACTCGCCTATCTTGAAATAGTTTTTTCAGGCTCCCAATCGCTCATTTTGCAGATTTATGGCTCCTGCAAACCTAGCTACTATACTCTTGTCCCATGAAGTACAGTAGCTCATGAGATGAAATTAACTACATGATATACATGAATCAATTAATACAACTCATAATATATGATTAGAGTAATTTAAAGGTGATCACAAAATTTGCACACACTCCAACATAATAATAGTAAAACACAAGTTAATTAACAACAATTCATGTCTCGGTATACTTAACATTCTTTCAACCAATATTATCATATATAATTCATTTTCATATTTTCCTACTTCTAGTGCATTTAGTTACAAGCACAAACAAGTATGTAAAAGGTAGGAAATAAACTCACTCGGCCATGAGGACACTTCTTTCTTATGGAGGAGTCGATCGGTAATTCCACTAATCAAAATAATCCTCCGGATATGAATACTCCTCATCGGGATCACCTAATCAAGAAGAATACTCATAATGAGTATTTCTTGTTGATTCTATGGTACTTGTCAAAAACTATATCATAAAATCGTTAAAATTCGTATAGAAGCTAATTCTAACTTAAAATGGCCATAACTTAGTCATTTTAACCCGGAATTGTGCAAATAATATACCATTTTCTACCTACTTGAAAGATCTATCCATCTCTAAGGTTATTTTGTTATAAAAAGTCATTTGGGTTGGAAAATACTACGACAAAAATAGTTACGAATTTATAGTTTACAAAATATTATTTTTCTAAACTTCACTTTACTAAAAAATCCTTAAACAAAATATATGGATATATATAGTGGAAATATCCTTTGAACATATATATACACTCATATTGTATGCATATTTTTTGTAGTATTGTCTCAATATTGCTATTTCATAATCAATTTGTCTTTAAGGGTTTAAAATATAAAACTTTTAAAAATTTCTCCTTTTTAAATTGTTAGAAGAAAACTAAAATATACTTGGGTTGTTATGAGTGAGTGTCTTCCTCTTATAATTTCATTTCCTATCTTTTCAAAAGTAAATTTGGTTCTTTAAGTTATTTACCAACTTCATTTTTAGTGATTAAAAAAATGAGCTTTTCAAAATATTCCTTAAGTTTTTTGTGTAGTCAAATATTTAGAGTTATGTTGAATGTATGTTTTCTTCTCATTTTCATATTCTTTTTCTTCTTTTAGAAAATAAGTATACTTTTAAAATTTTACTTTTTTGATAAATTTTATTTTTCTAAGTTGGTTTCTAAAATAGTGAGTTGATTCTACCTTGGTTTGAAAAACTTGTTTAATTCTTAATTTTTGTCAAGTGGTGGAATAATTATTTTTAGATAAGTTCATAAGAAAAGTTTTCTTAATAAAGAATTGTTAATATTAGAACTTAGCAAATTTCATTTTAATTTTGAAAAGAGAATAATAATATAAAAATTAAGTTTTGAAAAACTTTTTTAGTATGTGATTTTTTAAGTTTATAGTGAAACTATTTAAGTTTTATAAAAGATATGGTTGAGTTAAAATCTTAAGTTCAATGCTAAAAATCTTATCTATATGGAGTATTTAGTTTGATTTATAAAAGAAATAAGTTCCTTTTATTATTTGAAGAAATCTTCACTTCTTCTAGAATTTATGATTAGCTTATCTTTTGAAAAGAGTTTATTAAAAACAAAACTTAGATCTTTGTTGAAAATTTCTTTTGTTAAGAAATCTAGTTTACTTTTTTTATTTAAGAAATAACCCATTTTTATTTTTATTTTTATTTAAGACAACAATATTCTAACCATGCATGAATATGATTATGTAGAAATGTAAAAGTAAGAATAATGCATAATAAGATAGAAGGAAATACTCATAAGCAAATAAACGTAATAAATTGGTCAAGCATTGGGAACCTTAGTTTCATCAAGGTATCTCGATCATATATTGGGAGCCTTAACTTCATCAAGGCAACCTGGGACTAATAGACTAGTCCCAAAAAGAAAAGAAAGAAAATGTTTTGACTTAATATGGACAAGTCTAAGACTAGAAAGACTAGTATTAATAAATTGCATAAAATAAATAAATTGTAAAGCATGAAAATAAATAAATAACAAGTGAGCTTATATATTGTAAAGAAATATATATACATAATACTATATAGAGATTAGATTATATTAGAGCAAAAATTATAATAACAATAATAACATAATATAAAATATGAACATGAACATGAACAAAAACAAAACATGAACATATTGTTGCTTCTTTAACTTATATGAGTCTAAGAAAGATACACCAAGCTCATGCTAAGTTGTATGAATATGATAAAAAATATAAATAGGATTTATCTAAGATTTAATGGAAGATTTGAAAGGAGATGAATAGGAAGTGTGTTTGTTATTTTTCTTGAAGAGTAGTCAATGTTAGAGAGTGTTTTGAGAGGGAATTGTTGGAGAGAGGTTTTAAGAGAATTTTGGTAGAGTTTTGTTATGTAAAATGGATGTGTGAAATAATGAAGAAGGAATGGGGTATTTATAAAATTTTGGAGTGAGAGGGAGGGGTGTAGCCGGTGCATACATGGGGAAATGGGGGAGAGAAATTTATTTTTTTGTTATTTTGTTAATTAAAAGTAAGAAATGAAATATGTGAAATTGTATTGGAAATGAAAATGTGTAAGAAATAGGTGTATGGGTTGTAAGAGTAGGTTGTAAGAAAAAGTAGAGATAGGTGAATAGTGTAGAATAGTAGAAAATAGTGTAATATAAAAGTAAACATGACAAATTAATGCTGGTAGTAGAAAAATACGTGTATAAAAGCGATATCTGATATTTTTAGCTACTAAAAAATTACGAAATTGATATTTTTGGAATTCTCATATTTTTACAAGTCTAACGGTATATTCGGAATATTTTTCCTATTCCGAGCTTCCGAACAAGTTTTGCAAGAACTATGTCCGATTGGGTTCAAAGGACACTCGAATTCCTTCAATCTGATATTTTTATATAACATATAGCTATTACGAACTATTATAGCTAACTTTTCCAACTTTGTTTTATAGGGCTTGAGAAAACGGCAATGCCGAACTTAAGCGGTTACGGTAAACTAGAGTTTTGGTTGACTTAAGAATCCAATGGACTTCTTATTAGGGTTTAGGTCTTTAATTCGATTGCAAAACTTCGGGGGTTTACAACCTACCCTCTTAAAGAAAGTTTTGTCCCCAAAACTTGAAGTGCATACCTGATTCCTTGAACAGACTTGGGTATTTCTGGCGTATGTCGCTTTCTGCCTCCCAGGTTGCTTCCTCGTGTGAGTGGTTTCTCCATAGAACCTTCACATACTTGATCTCTTTATTCCTGAGCTTCTGCACATTGTGATCCAAGATTTGAACTAGGTTCTCCTCATATGTGAGATTTTCTTTTAGTCGAATAGGTTCTAGCTCTGTAATCCTGGTAGGGTCCGGCACATGTTTCCATAAGACTGATACGTGAAACATGTTATGGATTCCAGATAGGTTGGGAGGGAGTACCAGACGATAAGCAAGATTTCCCACTTTTTCCAATACTTCAAAGGGTCTAATGTAGCGTGGGCTCAGCTTTCCTTGTGCTCGTACTCGCTGAATACTCTTGATGGGATTTACCTTTAAGTACACATGGTCTCCTACTTCAAATTCAAGCACAAGTCTCTTTATATCTGCCCAGCTCTTTTGCCTATCTTAGGCTTCTTTCATCTTTCTTTGGATAGCTCGCACTTTGTCAGCTGCATCTTGCACCAAGTCAGGACCAATGCTTAATTTCTTTATATCGTCCCAGAATAGCGGGGATCGACATCGCCTTCCATACAACGCTTCATAGGGTGGCATCTGGATCATAGAATGGTAGCTGTTATTGTAGGCAAACTCTACCAGAGAGGTAGGTGTGCGTCCCAGCTACCTTTAAACTCTATTACGCAGGCTCGCAGTATACTTCCAACGTTTGTATTGTCCTCTCCGATTGACCGTCCGTCTGTGGGTGATAAGCAGTACTGAAATGTAACTTAGTCCCCATACATTTCTGCAAACTCATCCAAAACTTGGATACAAACCTTGGGTCTCGGTTGGAGACTATTCCAGCTGGTACTCCATGTAAGCGTACTATTTCTCTTATGTACATTCTTGCCAACTTGTCCATAGAGTACGTCATGTTCATTGGAAGAAAATGTGCCGTTTTCGTCAATCGATCCATGATGACCCAAATTGCATCATATCCAGCCGATGTCCTTGGAAATCCACACACAAAATCCATTGTGATTTGGTCCCATTTCCACTCTGGTATTGGCAGGGGTTTCAGAAGTCCACCAGGTCTTTGGTGCTCCACTTTCACTTGTTGACATGTGGGACATTTCAACACAAAGTCTGCTATGTCTCTCTTCATATCGTTCCACCAATAGTGGCTCTTCAGATCTTGGTACATCTTTGTTCCTCCTGGATGCATGGTGTATCCGGAGTGATGTGCTGCTTCCATAATTTCCTTTCTTATGTCCTCATCATCCTGAACACATAATCTCCTTTTCATTCTCACTACTTCATCCTCATTTATGGCAAAAATCGGTGTACCGTCCTTCCTGCACTTCTTTCTTAATCTTCAGAATTGCCTCGTCATATCGCTGGGCCTCCTTGATTCTTTCTACTAAGGTGGGTTCCATGACAAAGTTGGCAATCTCCACTTCCACGCTTTGTCCTATGAATTCAATGCTCATTCTTTCAAATTCCTTTATCAACTCTTTCTTGTCAGTGAGCAAAGAGGCTACTTCCCCATAATTTTTCCTACTCAGGGCATCTGCAACTACATTTACTCTCCCTGGACAGTTGTTGATTCCAAGGTCGTAATCCTTGATGAGCTCTAACCATCTCCATTACCGAATATTTAGCTCCTTTTGTGTAAAAAGATACTTGAGGCTCTTATGGTCGGAGTAAATCTCACGCCTTTGTCCATACAAGTAATGCCTCCACAACTTTAGTGCAAACACAACAGCAGCTAACTCCAAATCATGGGTGGGATAGTTTTGTTCATGGGGTCGGAGCTGTCGAGATGCATAAGCGATTACCTTTCCGTTTTGCATCAACACACATCCAAGGCCATTCCTTGATGCGTCACTATGTACTGTATAGGATTTTTCGAGGTGTGGTAGAATTAAAATCGGGGCAGAGACAAGTCTCCTCTTTAGCTCCTGGAAACTTTGCTCCTTCTTGTCTGTCCAGATGAACTTCTCCTCCTTTTGGGTTAACTGAGTGAGGGGTTTGGCAATGGTTGAAAAATCCTTAACAAACTTCCTATAATATCCTGCCAAACCGAGAAAAATCCTCACTTCAGTAACTGTCTTAAGCTGTTTCCACTCCATTACTGTCTTGATCTTCTCAGGATCTACCGATATTCCTTCTCCCGATACGACATGTCCTAAGAAGGATATCCTATCCAGCTAAAAGTCACACTTAGATAGCTTAACGTACAACTTATGCTCACGCAAGGTCTGTAACGCCATCCTTAAGTGTTCTTCATGTTGTTCTTGCGTCTTTGAGTAGATCAGAATATCGTCGATGAAGACTATCACGCACTTATCCAGCAGGGGTTTATATATTCGATTCATGAGATCCATGAATGTCGCTGGCGTGTTGGTTAAGCCGAAAGGCATCACTAGAAATTCGTAATGTCCATAGCGAGTCCTAAAAGCTGTCTTTGGTACGTCTTTAGGTTTAATCCTCAACTGGTGGTATCCTGACCGTAGATCGATTCTTAAAAAGACACTTGCTCCTTGAAGCTGATCCAAAAGGTCATCTATCCATGGGAGTGGATACTTGTTCTTGATGGTAACCTTATTAAGCTCCCGGTAGTCGATGCATAAACGCATGGAACCATCCTTCTTCTTTACGAACAATACTGGTGCTCCCCAAGGTGACACACTTGGTTGGATAAATCCTTGATCCAATAAATCTTGTAGTTGAGTTTTTAACTCCTTCAGCTCTAGTGGTGCCATTCGATAGGGTGCTTTTGAGATCGGCTCCGTATTGACTAATAAATCAATTTCAAAATCTATCTCTCTCTTGGGTGGCAATCCATGCAATTCATCTGGAAACACGTCTGGGAATTCCTTCACTACGGGTATGGATCCAAGCTCAGGCTTTTCTTCTTCTTCTTCGTCTAGGTTACTAAGGTCAATTTCATCCTCATCCACCAACTCAAATGAGTTTAACTTCACTGCGGACTCTCCTCTAGACACTACTTCACATCCACTCTGGTCTTTAAACCTTACTTCCTTTTGTTTACAATCCATTAAGGCTTTGACAGATGTCAACCAACTCATACCCAAGATGACTTCATATTTGCTCATCTCCAAGATTATTAGGTCACACTTAGAGTGACTTCCTTGTATCTCCATTGGACATCCTTTAAGCATTTCCTTTGTCATTACTATGCTTCCGGTGGGGGTTTAACTCGAAAACCAATAGCAATAGAATCTATGGGTAACCCAATTCGCTTGGCCAGGGCTAGCGGTGATAAAAGAATAGGTAGCTCCCGTATCGAACAAAGCATAAGCGGGCTGACCAGCTATGAGCATGCGTCCTGCACTCGACTTTTCATACTAATTACAAGACTAGTATGCATAAGCTAATCACGGGTATAAAACTTTATACTTGTATCGTAGGTATTGAACGTAGGAAACTTAACAAATTACATCAAAGAAAAGGGTTTCAATTCTGACCTGTCACCAACCCAAAATCTGAGCCATAATCTCCATCTACAGTGGCGAGCTCTGCTCCTTCGTCATCAGACTCCTCGCATACCCACTGTCCTTCCAGGTTGTATATCTTCATTCCGTGGACAGCTGCTCCAGATCGGCTTGGGTTGCTTCCTCCGCTTCCGTTTTTCGCCAATGCCACTCCTCCCACCGACCCAAATGGTCTAGCTGGGGCATTCTTTCTTTGTGGGCATTCGTTGGCAAAGTGCCCGATTTGCTTGCAAACGAAGCAAACAGTAGAAGCCTTCTTTAGGCAATCACCTATCTTGTGACTGGGGTCTCCACAAAAGTAGCACTTGTGTTGCAGCAACGGGAACCTCTTTAGATAGTGCTCTTCCTTGCATTTCCAGCAGGTTACCTTAATCTTGGATGTGTCCTTATTACTAACTGCACTTCATTGGAAGCTGTTGAAGGGCTTGAACCTTTTACTCTGAAAACTGGGGTTATAGCCATCCTAAGCTCTTTTACCGAACACGAAGGTCTTTTTCTCAGAGGCTTTGCTCTTCCTTTTCTTTGCTCCCTCAATGATATGAGCCCTTTCTATCAACTCTTGGAGGGTTCTTAGATCTAACTCCTTCAGACGCATCCTTATATCTTCATCCAGGCCACTCAGAAATACTTGCCTCTTCAGCTCCTCACTATGCTTGAAGGATTCAGGCGCGTATTGAAGCAGTCGGCTAAACTTTGTCTCGCACTGCTCTTTGTTCTTCCCTTCTGGGATATATGGAGAAAATCTCCACTATACTGTACTCTTAAGCTGCCAGGAAAGTAGTTGTCCAAAAACTCTTTACGAAAAGCCGCCTAGATCACGGGTGGCAACAATTCCCTGCTTTTCGACTCCCACCATATTCTAGCATTGAACCGCAACATATATGTGTCATAATCCAGGCGTAGATAATGGGAAACTTCGTAAGCGACGAACGACCTTTCAATCTGGGCTAGCCAGTCTTCAGCTCCGTCTGGCTTTCCAAAATTTCCGTCGAAATATCTATTGCTTTTTATGAAGTCCGGCAAGAAACTTCTATAAGGTCGTGGTGGTTGTGGTGGTGCTGGTAAAGGAACAGTATGTGACTCAGCTTCTAGGGCTGCAGGTGCTTCAACAGTTGCTTCTGGTGCATTTGCGGTAGGCGGTGGCATATTTTGTGCATTTTGCATGAAATTATTGACCAACCCTACTAGTTGGTTGATGGCGGCCCACACATCTCCTTGTTGATTCGGTGGGGGATTTGGTGCTTGTTGTCCTATCGGAGGATTCTCCGGTTCAGCTGGTATATTATTAGAAGCGCGACGTTTGCGTCTTCTACCTCTCTACCACGTCTGTTAAGTTTAATACTTCTTAAATTTCGTACAACAAGGAAAAGATCGGAAATATCGGAAATTCCATAGAAATAATTAAGGCAATCAAATCCAGAAATCATCAAATCAACATAAAATTCTTGCATTAAAATAAAAAGAGGAAATTAATAATCCTTACATAACTTTGAGAAGGTAGAAACCATTCTCATCAAAAGATAATTGTTCATAAAAAGCAAAACATTAATGCATTAAAACAAAGATAAGCCTAGGAAAAGGCTATGTTGGACTCGTCGGGTTATGCCTTTCTTCCTTCATTCCTTCCTTCTTCAACTTCTTTTTTTACGGGATGGTGCTGGGTTCATACTCTGCTGGTGGATCCTTTGTGCCGTTTGACAAATTGTCGCAGATATTGACTAACCGTCATCCTCTTTCCTCGGTATCGTGAGGTGATCTCGCTTGAGACGGCCAAACTTCGTCATGCACGGAAATCCTCTCTCCACGGGTCGTGCCATTCGTTTCCTCTGGTCCTTCTTCTTCCTCCGGTGCCATTGCCATTGTGGGGGTCTGGGATCTGCTTCTCAGGAATCTATTTGGATCAAAAGCATTGTTTCTTCTTCCCTCCTCTTCAGAATCGGAGATCATTACTGGGTTATTCCTTGCAATGGTCTCCATGGGTACATCTTGGCTCAGCCTTCGGGAGGTGCTTGACTGGGGATCAAAGGGCTGTCTTCCCAAGGGATGCAGACTGGGTCTCCTCAGGCTCCGAGTCTTCATTCTGATCTCCTTCCGTGCACCATTTGTCTCTCCATTCCCTTCGTTTGCTTGGGCCTCCTCCATGATGAAGTCCTCATCTGGGATAACGTCTAGCTGCATTCCGACGGAGTTGGGCTGAGTATTGTACTCTGATGGCGTAGGGACAATCCGTCGGTAAGCGGCATACCAATAAAATCGCTCTTCAGCATCTGCCTTCAGCCAGTCCGTATGATCCGCTAACTCATCATGGCGTAGATGTATAGAGGTCCTAGCTTATTCCAAGTCCAGAAGTCTGGTTCCTTGTTCGTCTTCCGCTTTCAAGATGAAGGTCATTTGTTGTAGCATGGTCTCCGGTACATAAAAACCATCATTCTTTCGACCACATAAATAACTCTACATCACTCCATCTCCGATTGCTTAGCGTCGAATCTCAGCTCGTTGGGTAAGTTCCTCCACAGGGAATGTCTCAATCCTTTCTTCCATAACTTGAACATTTCACAGGCGGTCCTGGGCCTTCCGACTAATGCGAACTCCTCACACAGGACCCTTAGTCTAAGACGGTAGTTCACGAAGGTCTCGTCATGGTCTTAAGGAATTGTCGGGATTTTTCTTTGACTCAGGAAAGTCAACTATCAAGTAAAACAAAAGGGGATCAGATCTTAAGCTAGAGTTTCTATCTATCTAAGGTCTATTTCTACTATCTTATGTCTAAAACTTGCGCTCTGATACCAACTTAAACTGTCACGCCCCAGAGGTATCCTAAACGTGGCAGTCCGCCGCATAATATTAAAGCTAAGAATGACAATCCGTAGTCACGCAGGAGCTTCGATATCATATGCAAGGCGTGCTTCCAAGATAGTAGGAGACTCACAGGGGTATTACGTTTAAATAGATAGCAAAAGCAAGCATAAACTTAAATAGATAAAAGTATCTTCTTTAATAACAAGTTCGTACATCATCTTAGGGGCATTCCCCCGCCTTAAAGTCTTTGTTCAACTATACTAATAACAAAATAAACATAATTACATAAGTCTACTATAGAGATTTTTCCTAGAAGTCTATGTTCAAAACTAAAAATACATAAACTTCTCCAAAAACTCCTAGTAGCGTAAGCTCATACCTGGCACACTGGGCTCTCGGGGCCAACCATAGATAATCATACTGTAATAGAAAACTATAAGGGTAAAGCAAATTAGCTTAGTGAGATAATTCCTAACTATATAACATTTCCATACGACAACCAAGTTATTTAATTCAAACATATGTAACATCAACCAAATACACATGATTATCGGAAATCAAGTGTAGCATGGATTTAACGCCCTCATGACAAGGGTTGGGTGGTTACAGGCCCATACGACCATAATATTTGCAGATTTACGGCTCCTACTTGCCCTGTAGACTTCTGGCTCCTACTAGCCCATGTAGACTTACTAGCTCCTACTAGCCACCACTACCACTTCCTCGTTTCCCCACACGAAGAATAGTAGTGAAATAAATGTGACTCACAAGTATGATATGCATATAAATTTCAATTAAATATTTAACCATATAAGTTGAATTCATGTTAAAGGTGATCAATCATAATTTCATCATATCAATACAAAGGTCACACTTTTATTTAACATATCGTCTTTCGACATACTTAATTTTATTCAACAATTATTTCATAACATTTGTTCATTATCTTTTCCTAAATTTGTAGTGCCACTAATTACAAGCACAAAAGGAAATGTAACTTAGGAAAAGAATTAACTCACTCCATAATCGGTAGGTCTAATCGAAATAATCCTCTGGATAGACGATCTCGGGTCCTCGTCACCTAAACAAATGAATACCAAAATGAGTCTTTCATAAAACTTCTATTCTTGAAGATTCTAATCTTTTCTTAAAATCGCGGTAAAATATTATAAGGGGAAATTCCAACTTAAAATGGTCATAACTTGCTCATTTTATTTCGGAATTTCGCGTATAATATACTGTTTTCTACCTACTCGAAAAGATCTACGCATTTCTAAGCTTATTTTCATAAAACTAGGTCGTTTGGGTTCCGAAAAAGAACACAACTAGATTTCCAATGATTTGCAAAAACTTGTTTTCTTTCTTGTAAGCAAAACTCAATTGAAAAGATAAACATTTCAAGCCCTAGAAAACATAGTTCTTGAAAAACGTGTCCGGAAGCCCGGAATAGGAAAAATATTCCGAACATACCGTTAGACTCGTAAAAATATGAGATTTCCAAAAATATCAATTTCGTAATTTTTCGGTAGCTAAATATATCAGATATCGCTTTTATACGCGTATTTTCTTACTACCGGCATTAAATTATCATGTCTACTTTTACATTACACTATTTTCTAATATTCTACACTATTCACCTATCTCTATTTTTTCTTACAACCTTCTTACAAACCATACACCTATTTCTTACACATTTTCATTTCCAATACAATTTCACATCTTTCATTTCTTATTTTAATTAACAAAATAACAAAAAAATAAAATTTTCCCCTTCCCCATGCATGAGTAGCCGGCCCCCTCTCCCATCTCTTCCAATTTGTTTTATTTTTACTTATTTAATTAACACAAATTATCTTCCCCATTTTCCTATAAATACCTCTCATACCTTCACTTCTTTCACACCACTTTTCTATAAAGTTACTATACCAAAATCTCTCTCAAACTCTCTCAAAAATCCTCTAAGAAGTCTTACAAGAAAGCTCTCTTTAGTTTCTTCTTTAGGTAAACTTTCTTCAAGAAAATCCTCCAAGCTTTTTTATGTTCATCTACTTAATATGAACTTAATGTGTGTTTTCTAAAACCATGAAGGTTAAGAAAGCAACAATAGGTTCATACTTTTTTTTGTTCATAATCACAAATTCCTTTATGTTTCCTTTATGTTTATTACCATCTAATATATCTATATAGCTATATATACTATTTAGAGCATATAAGCTCATTGTCTTGCAATTTATTTACTTCATTGCAACTATTTATTTCAAGTTGATTTTAAAACTAGTCATTCTAGTCTTAGACTTGTCCTCATCAAGTCAAAACAATTCCTTTTCTTTTTCTTTTTCGAGACTAGTTTTTCTTAGTCCCGGGGTATCTTGATGAAGCTAAGGTCCCAATACTTGATTTATTTCTTCATATGCTTATTCTTTTAAGTTATTATGTTCTTTTCATATTTCATAGCTTATTATTCATATTCATGCATGAACATAATAGTTTTGTCTCAACAAAATAAATGAAGGAAATGTTTTCTTAAGATAAAAAGTTTTCCTCTATAAATAAAAATATGGAGTTAATGTTTAGAGGAACTTATAAGAGATTTTACAAACATACAAAAGACTTATGAAGTAAACAAGAGTTTTACAATAACTTCATCTTTTTCCTAAGTAGAACCCCTTTTCATTAAAATAAAATAATCCCAAGAAACCAAGGAACTAAAATATTCTTGTGAGAAAATTGTCATAACTTTTACAAAATTGTTGGAATCTAAGTTTAGAAAATAAAACCACTCCTTAGGAATTTAAAGTAATTACAAGAAATTAAATTTAGAAAAAGAATATTCATCACAAATAACTCAAAGTCTTTCAAAAGTAAAATGAATATTCCAATAAAAACTCAAGTTCAAAGTCTTTTAAAACCTTACTTTCCATAAGTTGAGACAACTTCATTTACTTCATACATTGGTTATGAGTCATTACATATATGTATTTACCTTTCAAAAAGTTTACAAAATACTTGAAATATTTATCTTTTCAAATGAGCTTTGTTTACAAGAAGGAAAACAAGTCTTTGTAAATTCGTGACAAATCTGGTCGCTACCTTTTCGGAACCCAAACGACCTAGTTTTATAAAAATAAGTTTATAAATGCATAGATCTTTTCAAGTAGTAGAAAATGGTATATTATACGCGAAATTCCGAGTTAAAATTAGCAAGTTATGGCCATTTTAAAATGGAATTTCTCTTTATACGATTTTTACCGCGATTTTAAGAGACATTTGAAACTTCAAGAATAGAAGTTTTATGAAAGACTCATTTTGGGTATTTCATCTTGTTTAGGTGACGAGGGACCCGAGATCATCTATCCATAGGATTATTTCGATTAGACCTACCGATTATAGAGTGAGTTAATTCTTTTCCTAAGTTACATTCCCTTGTTTGTGCTTGTAATTAGTGGCACTGGAGATTTAGGAAAAAAATGAATGAACAAATGTTATGAAATAATTGTTGAATGAAAATCAAGTATATCGAAAGACGATATGTTAAACAAAAGTGTGACTCTTGTGTTGATATGATGGAATTATGGTTGATCACCTTTAACATGAATTCAACTTATATGATTAAATGCTTAATTGAAATTTATTCATGCATATCATACTTGTGAGTCACATTTATTTCACTACTATTCTTCGTGTGAGGAAACGAGGAAGTAGTAGTAGTGGCTAGTAGGAGCCAGGAAGTCTACAAGGCTAGCAGGAGCCGGTAAATCTGCAAATATTGATGGTCGTATGGGCTTGTAACCACCCAACCCTTGTCATGGAGGGCGTTAAATCCATGCTACACTTGATTTCTGAATAATCTTGTGTAATTGGTTGTTCATGTGATTGGTGCATTACATATGTTTGAATTAAATAACTTGGTTGTCATATGAAAATGTTATACAGTTAGGAATTATCTCACTAAGCTTGATTTGCTTATACCTTTATAGTTTTCTATTACAGTATGATTATTTATGGTTGGCCCCAAGGAGCCTAGTGTGCCAGGTATGAGCTTATGCTACTAGGAGTTTTTGGAGGAAGTTTATGTATTTTTAGTTTTGAACATAGACTTCTAGGAAAAATCTCTATAGTAGACTTATGTGATAATTATGTTTATTTTGTTATTAGTAAAGACTTAAAGACGGGGGAATGCCCCTAAGATGATGTACGAACTTGTTATTAAATGAAAACCTTATGTTTATCTATTTAAGTTTATGCTTGCTTTTGCTATCTATTTAAACGTAATACCCCTGTGAGTCTCCTACTATCTTGGAAGCACGCCTTGCATACGATATTGAAGCTCCTGCGTGACTATGGATTGTCATTCATTAGCTTTAATATTATATGAGGCAGACTGCCACGTTTAGGATACCCTCTGGGGCGTGACAGTTTAAGTTGGTATCAGAGCGCAAGTTTTAGACATAAGATAGTATAAATAGACCTTAGAGATAGATAGTAACAAGATAGAAACTCTAGCTTAAGATTGATCCCCTTTTGTTTTACTTTATAGTTGACTTTCCCTGAGGTCAAAGAAAAATCCCGAATTCCTTAAAGACCATGACGAGACCTTCATGAACTACCGTCTTAGACTGAGGGTCCTGTGTGAGGAGTTCGCTTTAGTTGGAAGGCCCAGGACCGCTCGTGAAATGTTCAAGTTATGGAAGAAAGGATTGAGACACTCCCTATGGAGGAACCTGCCTAATGAGCTGAGATTCGATGCTGTAAGCAATTGGAGATGGAGTGACGTAGAAGTTATTTATGTAGTCGAAAGAATGATGGTTTTTATGTACTGGGAGACCATGCTGCAGCAAATGACCTTCATCTTGAAAGCGAAAGACGGACGGCAGGAACCAAACTTCCGGACTTGGAATAAGCTAGGACCTCTATACATCTACGCACATGATGAGTTAGCGGATCATACGGACTGGCTAAATGCAGATGCTGAAGAGTGATTTTATTGGTATGCCGCTTACCGACGGATTGTCCCTACGCCATCAGAGTTCAATACTCAGCCCAACTCCGTCGGAATGCAGCTAGATGTTATCCCAGATGAGGACTTCATCATGGAGGAGGCCCAAGCAAACGAAGGGAATGGAGAGACAAACGATAGCACGAAAGGAGATCAAAATGAAGACTCGGAGCCTGAGGAGAACCAGTCTACATCCCTCTGGGAAGACAGCCCTTTGATCCTTAGTCAAGCACCTCCTTGAAGGCTGAGCCAAGATGTACCCATGGAGACCATTGCAAGGAATAACCCAGTAATGATCTCCGATTCTGAGGAGGAGGGGAGAAGAAACAATGCTTTTGATCCAAATAGATTCCTGAGAAGCAGATCCCAGACCCCCACAATGGCAATGGCACCGGAAGAAAAAGAAGAAAGACCAGAGGAAACAAACGACACGACCCATGGATAAAGGATTTCCGTGCATGACGAAGTTTGGCCGTCTCAAGCAGAGATTACCTACGATACTGAGGAAAGAGGATGACGGTTAGTCAATATCTGCGACAATTTGTCAAACGGCACAAAGGATCCACTAGCAAGAGTATGAACCCAGCACCATCCCCGTAAAAAGAAGAGGTTTGAAGAAGGAAGGAATGAAGAGAGAGACGAGTCTAACACAGTCTTTTTCCTAGGCTTATCTTTGTTTTAATGCATTAATGTTTTGCTTTTTATGAACAATTATCTTTTGATGAGAATGGTTTCTACCTTCTCAAAGTTATGTAAGGATCATTAAATTCCTCTTTTTATTTTGAATGCAAGAATTTTATGTTAATTTGATGATTTCTGAATTTGATTGCCTTAATTATTTATATGGAATTTCCGATCTTTTCCTTATTGCTAAAATTTAAGAAGTATAAAATTTAACAGATATGGTAGGAGAGGTAGAAGACGCGAACGTCACGCTTCTAATGATATACCAGCAGAACCGGAGAATCCTCCGGCAGGACAACAAGCATCAAATCCCCCACCGAATCAATAAGGAGATGTGTGGGCCACCATCAACCAACTCACAAGGTTGGTCAATAATTACATGCAAAATGCACAAAATATGCCACCGCCTGCCGCAAATGCACTAGAAGCAACCGTTGAGGCACCTGCAGCCCAGAAGCGGAGTCACATATTGCCCCTTTACCAGCACCACCCCGCCCAGACCTTACAGAAGTTCCTTGCTGGACTTCATAAAAAGCAACAGATATTTTGACGGAAATTTTGGAAAGCCAGACGAAGCTGAAGATTGGCTAGCCTAAATTGAAAGATCGTTCGCCGCCTACGAAGTTTCCCATCACCTACGCTTGGATTATGGCACATATATGTTACGGTTCAATGCTAGAATATGGTGGGAGTCGAAAAGTAGGGAATTGTTGCCACCTGTGACCTGGGCAGCTTTTCGTAGAGAGTTTTTGGACAACTTTTTTCCCTGGGAGCTTAAGAGTACAGTATAGTGGAGACTTTCTCCATATATCCCAGAAGGGAAGGACGATAGAGCAGTACGAGACGGAGTTTAGCCGACTGCTTCAATTCGCGCCTGAGTCCTTCAAGCATAGTGAGGAGCTGAAGAGGCAAGTATTTCTGAGTGGCATGGATGAAGATATAAGGATGCGTCTGGAGGAGTTAGATCTGAGGACCCTCCGAGAATTGGTAGAAAGGGCTCGTATCATTGAGGGAGAAAAGAAAAGGAAGAGCAAAGCCCCTGAGAGAAAGACCTTCGTGTTCGGCAAGAGAGCTCAGGATAGCTATAACCCCAGTTTTCAGAGTAAAAGGTTCAAGCCCTTCAACAGCTTCCAAGGAAGTGCTGTTAGTAACATGGACACATCCAAGATCAAGGTGACCTGCTGGAAATGCAAGGAAGAGCGCTATCCAAAGAGGTACCCGCTGTTGCAACACAAGTGCTACTTTTGTGGAGACCCCAGCCACAAGATAGGTGATTGCCCAAAGAAGGCTTCTACCGTTTGCTTCGTTTGCAAGCAAACCGGGTACTTCGCCAATGAATGCTTACAAAGAAAGAATGCCCCAGCTAGACCATATGGGTCAGGGAGGAGTGGCATCGACGCATCGGCGAAAAACGGAAGCGAAGGAAGCAACCCAAGCCGATCTGGAGCAGCTGTCCACGGAATGAGGATATACAACTGGAAGAATGGGTATGCGAGGAATCTATGACGAAGGAGCAGAGCTAGCAGCTGTAGATGGAGATTATGGCTCAGATTTTGGATTGGTGACAGGTCAGAATCGAAACCCTTTTCTTTGATATAATTCATTAAGTTTCCTGCGTTCAATTCCTACGGTATAAGTATAAAGTTTATACTCGCGATTAGCTTAAGTATACATCTCGTAATTAGTATAAAAAAAAATTCAAGTGCAGGACGCATACTCATAGCTAGTCAACCTACTTATGCCTTGTTCGATACGGGAGCTACCCATTCATTTATCACAGTTAGCCTGGCCAAGCAAATTGGTTACCCATAGATACTATTGCTACTGGTTTTCGAGTTAAAACCCCCATCGAAAGCATAGTAACGACAAAGGAAATGGTTAAAGGATGTCCAATGGAGATACAAGGAAATCACTCTAAGTGTGACCTAATAATCTTGGAGATGAGCAAATACGATGTTATCTTGGTATGAATTGGTTGACATCTGTCAAAGCCTTAGTAGATTGTAAACAAAAGGAAGTAAGGTTTAAAGACCAAAGTGGATGTGAAGTAGTGTTTAGAGGAGAGTCCACAGTGAAGTTAAACTCATTCGAATTGGTGGATGAGGATGAAATCAACCTTACTAACCTGGATGAAGAAGAAGAGGAAAAGCCTGAGCTTGGATCCATACCCATAGTAAAAGAGTTCCCAGACGAATTTCCGGACGTATTACCTGGATTACCACCAAAGAGAGAGATCGATTTCGAGATTGATCTATTAGTCAATACGGAGCCGATATCAAAAGCACCCTATCGAATGGCACCGGTAGAGCTGAAAGAGTTAAAGACTCAACTACAAGACTTGTTAGATCAAGGTTTTATCCGACCAAGTGTGTCACCTTGGGGAGCACCAGTGTTGTTCGTAAAGAAGGATGGTTCCATGCGTTTATGCATCGACTTCCGGGAGCTTAATAAGGTTACCATCAAGAACAAGTATCCACTCCCAAGGATAGATGACCTCTTCGATCAGCTTCAAGGAGCAAGTATCTTTTCAAGAATCGATCTACGGTCAGGATACCACCAGTTGAGGATTAAACCTAAAGACGTACCAAAGACAGCTTTTAGGACTCGCTATGGACATTACGAATTTCTAGTGATGCCTTTCGGCTTAACCAACGCGCCAGCAGCATTCATGGATCTCATGAATCGAATATATAAACCCCTGCTGGATAAGTGCGTGATAGGCTGATATTCTGATCTACTCAAAGACGCAAGAACAACATGAAAAACACTTAAGGATGGCGTTACAGACCTTGCGTGAGCATAAGTTGTACGCTAAGCTATCTAAGTGTGACTTTTGGCTGGATAAGATATCCTTCTTAGGACATGTCGTATCGGGAGAAGGAATATCGGTAGATCCTGAGAAGATCAAGGCAGTAATGGAGTGGAAACAGCCTAAGATAGTTACTGAAGTGAGGAGTTTTCTCGGTTTGGCTGGAAATTATAGGAAGTTTGTTAAGGATTTTTGAACCATCGCCAAACCCCTCACTCAGTTAACCCAAAAGGAGGAAAAGTTCATCTGGACAGACAAAGGGAGCAAAGTTTCCAGGAGCTAAAGAGAAGACTTGTCTCTGCCCCAATTTTAATTCTACCAAACCCCGAGAAGTCCTATACAATGCATAGTGATGCGTCAAGGAATGGACTCGGATGTGTATTGATGCAAGACGGAAAGGTAATCGATTATGCATCCTGACAACTCTGACCCTATGAACAAAACTATCCCACTCATGATCTAGAGTTAGCCGCCGTTGTGTTTGCATTAAAGTTGTGGAGGCATTACTTGTATGGACAAAGGTGCAAGATCTACATCGACCATAAAAGCCTCAAATATCTTTTTACACAAAATGAGCCGAATATGCGGCAACAGAGATGGTTAGAGCTCATCAAGGATTACGACCTTAGAATCAACTACTGTCCAGGGAGAGTGAATGCAGTTGCAGATGTCTTAAGTAAGAAGAATTATGGAGAAGTAGCCTCTTTGCTCACTGACAAGAAAGAATTGATTAAGGAAATTGAAAGAATGAACATTGAATTCATAGGGCAAAGCGTGGAAGTGGAGATTACTAACCTTGTCATGGGACCCACCTTAGAGAGAATCAAAGAAGCCTACGATATGATGAGACGATTCTAAAGATTAAAAAAAAGTACAGGAAGGAAAGTACACCGATTTTGCCATAAATGAGGATGAAGTAGTGAGAATGAAGGGCAGGCTATGTGTTCCGGATGATGAGGGCATAAGAAAGGAAATCATGGAAGAAACACATCACTCTGGATACATCATGCATCCAGGAGGAACGAAAATGTACCAAGATTTGAAGAGCCACTATTGGTGGAATGGCATGAAGAGAGATATAGCGGACTATATGTTGAAATGTCCTATATGTCAGCAAATAAAGGTGGAACACCAAAGACTTGGTGGACTTCTGAAAACCCTGCTCATACCCGAGTGGAAATGGGACCAAATCACAATGGATTTTGTGTGTGGATTACCAAGGACGTCGGCTGGATATGATGCAATTTGGGTCGTCGTGGATCCATTGACGAAGACGGCACATTTTCTTCCAATGAACATGACGTACTCTATAGACAAGTTGGCAATAATGTACATAAGAGAAATAGAACGCTTGCATGGAGTACCCGCTAGAATAGTCTCCGACCGAGACCCAAGGTTTGTATCCAAATTTTGGATGAGTTTGCAGAAATGTATGGGAACTAAGCTACATTTCGGTACTGCTATCATCCACAGACGGATGGTCAATCGAAGAGGACAATACAAACGTTGGAAGATATGCTGCGAGCCTGCGTAATAGAGTTTAAAGGTAGTTGGGACGTACACCTACCTTTGGTAGAATTTGCCTACAATAACAGCTACCATTCCACGATCCAGATGCCACCCTATGAAGCATTGTATGGAAGAAGATGTCGATCTCTTTGTTTTGGGACAATATAGAAAAGTTGAGCATTGGTCCTGACTTGGTGCAAGATGCGGCGACAAAGTGCGGTTATCCAAAGAAAAATGAAAGAAGCCAAGATAGGCAAAAGAGCTGGGCAGATATGAAGAGACGTGTGCTTGAATTCGAAGTTGGAGACATGTGTACTTAAAGGTAAATCCCATCAAGAGTATCACCGAGTTCGAGCCAAGGAAAGCTAAGCCCACGCTACATTGGACCCTTTGAAGTATTGGAAAAAGTGGGAAATCTTGCTTATCGCTGGCACTCCTCTCAACCTATCTGGAATCCATAACGTGTTTCACGTATCAGTTTTACGGAAACATGTGCCGGACCCTACCAGGATTACAGAGCTAGAGCCTGTTCGGCTGAAAGAAACTCACATATGAGGAGCACCCAGTTCAATCTTGGATCACAATGCAAAGCTCGGAAGGAGATCAAGTATGTGAAGGTTTATGGAGAAACCACTCCACGAGGAAGCCCTGGGAGGCAGAAAGCACATATGCCAAAAGTACCCAGTCTGTTCAAGGAATCAGGTATGAATTTCAAGTTTTGAGGACAAAACTTTCTTTAAGGGGGGTAGGTTGTAAACCCCGAATTTTTGATCCAATTAAAGACTTAAACCCTAATCATAAGTCAACGGATTCTTAAGTCAACCAAAACCCTAGTTTACCGTAACCGCTTAAGTCCGGCATTGCCGTTTTCTTAAGCCCTAGAAAACGAAGTTGAAAAGTTAGCTATATAGTTCGTAATAGCTATAAGATTATAAAAATATCATATTGAAGGAATTCGAGTGTCCTTTGAACCCGATCGGACATAGTTCTTGAAAAACGTGTCCGGAAGCCCGAATAGGAAAAATATTCCGAATATACCGTTAGACTCGTAAAAATATGAGATTTCCAAAAATATCAATTTCGTAATTTTTCGGTAGCTAAAAATATCAGATATCGCTTTTATACGCGTATTTTCTTACTACCGGCATTAAATTGTCATGTCTACTTTTACATTACACTATTTTCTATATTCTATTTATTACTTCTCTACTTTTTCTTACAACTACTCTTACAAACCATACACCTATTTCTTACACATTTTCATTTCCAATACAATTTCACATCTTTCATTTCTTACTTTTAATTAACAAAATAACAAAAAATAAAAATTTTCCCCTTCCCCATGCATGAGTAGCGCCAACCCCCTCTCCCATCTCTTCCAATTTGTTTTATTTTCACTTATTTAATTAACACAAATTATCTCCACATTTTCCTATAAATACCTCATACCTTCACTTCTTTCACACCACTTCTTCTATAAAGTTACTATACCAAAATCTCTCTCAAACTCTCTCAAAAATCCTCTCCAAGAAGTCTTACAAGAAAGCTCTCTTTAGTTTCTTCTTTAGGTAAACTTTCTTCAAGAAAATCCTCCAAGCTTTCTTTATGTTCATCTACTTAGTATGAACTTAATGTGTGTTTTCTAAAACCATGAAGGTTAAGAAAGCAACAATAGGTTCATACTTTGTTTTTGTTCATAATCACAAATTCCTTTATGTTCCTTTATGTTTCCTTTATGTTTATTACTATCTAATATATCTATATAGCTATATATACTATTTAGAGCATATAAGCTCATTGTCTTGCAATTTATTTATCTTTCATGCAATTTATTTACTTCATTACAACTTATTTATTTCAAGTTGATTTTAAGATAGTCATTCTAGTCTTAGACTTGTCCTCATCAAGTCAAAACAATTCTTTTCTTTTTCTTTTTGGACTAGTCTTTTCTTAGTCCCGGGGTACCTTGATGAAGCTAAGGTCCAATACTTGATTTATTTCTTCATATGCTTATTCTTTTCAGTTATTATGTTTTTTTTTCATATTTTCATAGCTTATTATTCATATTCATGCATGAACATAATGTTTTGTCTCAACAAAATAAATGAAGGAAATGTTTTCTTAAGATAAAAAGTTTTCCTCTAGAAATAAAAATATGGAGTTAATGTTTAGAGGAACTTACAAGAGATTTTACAAACATACAAAAGACTTATGAAGTAACAAGAGTTTTACAATAACTTCATCTTTTTCTAAGTAGAACCCCTTTTCATTAAAATAAAATAATCCCAAGAAACCAAGGAACTAAAATATTCTTGTGAGAAAATTGTCATAACTTTTACAAAATTGTTGGAATCTAAGTTTAGAAAATAAAACCACTCCTTAGGAATTTAAAGTAATTACAAGAAATTAAATTTAGAAAAAGAATATTCATCACAAATAACTCAAAGTCTTTCAAAAGTAAAATGAATATTCCAATAAAAACTCAATTCAAAGTCTTTTAAAACCTTACTTTCCATAAGTTGAGACAACTTCATTTACTTCATACATTGGTTATGAGTCATTACATATATGTATTTACCTTTCAAAAATTTTACAAAATACTTGAAATATTTATCTTTTCAAATGAGCTTTGTTTACAAGAAGGAAAACAAGTCTTTGTAAATTCGTGGCAAATCTGGTCGCTACTTTTCGGAACCCAAACAACCTAGTTTAATGAAAATAAGTTAGAAATGCGTAGATCTTTTCGAGTAGGTAGAAAACGGTATATTATACGCGAAATTCCAAGTTAAAATTAGCAAGTTATGGCCATTTTAAGTGGAATTTCCCTTTATACGATTTTTACCCGATTTTAAGAGAAATTTAGAAACTTCAAGAATAGAAGTTTTATGAAAGACTTATTTTGGGTATTTCATCTTGTTTAGTGACGAGAGACCCGAGATCATCTATCCATAGGATTATTTCGATTAGACCTACCGATTATAGAGTGAGTTAATTCTTTTCTAAGTTACATTTCCTTGTTTGTGCTTGTAATTAGTGGCATAGAGATTTAGGAAAAAAATGAATGAACAAATGTTATGAAATAATTGTTGAATGAAAATTAAGTATATCGAAAAACGATATGTTAAACAAAAGTGTGACTCTTGTATTGATATGATGAATTATGGTTGATCACCTTTAACATGAATTCAACTTATATGATTAAATGTTTAATTGAAATTTATTCATGCATATCATACTTGTGAGTCACATTTATTTCACTACTATTCTTCGTGTGAGGAAACGAGGAAGTAGTAGGAGCCGGTAAGTCTACATGGGCCAGTAGGAGCCGGTAAGTCTACATGGGCCAGTAGGAGCTAGGAAGTCTACAGGGCTAGCAGGAACCAGTAAATTTGCAAATATTGATGGTCGTATGGGCCTATAACCACCCAACCCTTGTCATAGAGGGCGTTAAATCCATGCTACACTTGATTTCCGAATAATCTTGTGTAATTGGTTGTTCATGTGATTGGTGCATTATATATGCTTGAATTAAATAACTTGGTTGTCATATGAAAATGTTATATAGTTAGGAATTATCTCACTAAGCTAGATTTGCTTATACTCTTATAGTTTTCTATTACAGTATGATTATCTATGGTTGGCCCCAAGGAGCCCAGTGTGCCAGGTATGAGCTTATGCTACTAGGAGTTTTTGGAGGAAGTTTATGTATTTTTAGTTTTGAACATAGACTTCTAGGAAAAATCTCTATAGTAGACTTATGTGATAATTATGTTTATTTTGTTATTAGTAAAGACTTAAAGACGGGGGAATGCCCCTAAGATGATGTACGAACTTGTTATTAAATGAAAACCTTATCTTTATCTATTTAAGTTTATGCTTGTTTTTGCTATCTATTTAAACGTAATACCCTTGTGAGTCTTCTACTATCTTGGAAGCACGCCTTGCATACGATATTGAAGCTCCTGCGTGACTAGATTGTCATTCATTAGCTTTAATATTATATGCGGTGGACTGCCACGTTTAGGATACCGTCTAGGGCGTAACAATCTCAACTTATAAAAAGTAAGGTTTTAAAAGACTTTGAACTTGAGATTCTATTGAAATATTTATTTTTGAAAGATCTTAAGTTATTGGAGATGAATATTCTTTTTCTAAATTTAATCTTTTGTAATTACTTTAATTTCTTAAAGTGTGGTTTTATTTTCTAAACTTGGATTCAAGAGTAATAAAATGACATTTTTGTTTCTTGTAATGATTCTAAAAGAATTTCTATTTCTTGATGGAACATAAGTTTTCATAAAACCTTTTGTCTATGTAAGAAAAATCATTTCCAAGCATATTCATGAGTTTTTAGGAAATCTATTTCCTATTTTTATTTAATAAGAATCTTTAGTTTATTATAACACTTCTCATTTATTTTTATTGAGACAAAAACATTATGTTCATGCATAAATATGAATCATAAATTATAGAAACATAATAACTTGAAAGATCAAATAAATAAGAAAGTAAATCAAGTATTGGACCTTAGCTTCATCAAGGTACCCTGAGACTAAGAAAAGACTAGTCCCTAAAAGAAAAAAAAAAGAATTGTTTTGACTTGATGAGGACAAGTCTAAGACTAGAATGACTAGTCTTAAAAACAACTTTGAAATAACTAATTTGTAATGAAGTAAATAAATTGCATGAAAGGTAAATAAATTGTAAGACAATGAGCTTATATGCTCTAAATAATATATAGCTATATAGATATATTAAATAATAATAAATATAAAGGAAACATAAAAGAATTTGTGATTATGAACAAAAACAAAATATGAACCTATTGTTGCTTTTTTAACCTTCATGGTTTTAGAAAACACATACTAAGCTCATACTAAGTAGATGAACATAGGATTTTCTTGAAAAAAGTTTACCTAAAAGAAGAAACTAAAGAGGGCTTTCTTGTAAGACTTCTTGGAGAGAATTCTTGAGAGATTTTAGTATAATAACTTTAGAGAAAAAGTGGTGTGAAAGAAGTGAAGGTATGAGGGGGGTATTTATAGGAAAATGTGAGAGATAATTTGTGTTAATTAAATAAAGCAAAAATAAAACACATTGGATGAGGGGAGGGGTGTGGCCGGTGCATACATGGGGAAATGAGAGAGAGAAATTTATTTTTTTGTTATTTTGCTAATTAAAAGTAAGAAAGGAAAGATGTGAAATTGTATTGGAAATAAAAATATATAAGAAATAGGTGTATGGCTTGTAAGAGTAGGTTCTAAGAAAAAGTAGAGATAGGTGAATAGTGTAGAATAGTAGAAAATAGTGTAATGTAAAAGTAGACATGACAATTTAATGCCCGTAGTAAGAAAATACGCGTATAAAAGCGATATCTGATATTTTTAGCTACCGAAAAATTACGAAATTGATATTTTTGGAATTCTCATATTTTTACAAGTTTAACGGTATATTCAGAATATTTTTCCTATTCCGAGCTTCCGGACAAGTTTTTGCAAGAACTATGTCCGATCGGGTTCAAAGGACACTCGAATTCCTTCAATCTGATATTTTTATATAACCTATAGCTCTTACGAACTATTATAGCTAACTTTTCCAACTTTGTTTTATAGGGCTTGAGAAAACGGCAATGCCGAACTTAAGCGGTTACGGTAAACTAGGGTTTTGGTTGACTTAAGAATCCAGTTGACTTCTGATTAGGGTTTAGGTCTTTAATTCGATTGCAAAACTTCGGGGGTTTAAAATTAGTTTGTTCTCTATATATATTGAAATATCTTTGGGGTGATCATACAAATATACTCAGACATTTCAACATGGCATAAAAGATAACAATTAATTTATCAACTATTTAAGTTTCGATATACTTAGCTTATTTTTAACAATCACCATGCTCACATTCATATTCCCTAATAATCCCCACATGCATATTACATTTTTTTATCTTTTTCCTATTTTCTAGTGTTCTATACAAAAGCATAAACATGAATACATAAAACATAAAGGAAAAACTCACTCATCCATAGATAAATCCTTAGTCAAAGTAATCTTTTGGAAATGTAGCTTCAGGACCCTCATCACCTAAATAAGGAAAAATCCAAAATGAGTGTTTCGGATCAACTTCATCTGAACTTCTACTCCTAAGGATTATATTTCCATTATATTATCCAGTTATCTGGTTTGTATCTTAAATTGTCATGACTTGGTCAGTTAAACTCTGATTTGATGAATAGTCAATCGATTTCATGCGATATATATATATTTTTTTTGGAGCAATTCAAATGGTGGTATTTGTTTTAGGCATTTAATGTAGGCACCAATATAGTTTAACCAACTAGTAGATGCCCCTTAATTATTTGGCCAAACAATTTTCATTGTTATACTTTCTTCAAATTCTAATTATAATTAATTATATATATATATTTGTATATCTTAATGCAAGTCATAATATAGTTTATTATATTTATGTATGATTTATTTGTCAAGTATGATTACTCTAACATTATTTTATGTGCATGAAACAATCTTACAATTCCTTCCTATAATGGTTTATATGGTGTATTAAATTATACCATTTTTTTATTTATCATGGAAACTTTGTTCCACTTAACTTTGCGTGGGGGTTTTATCATTTTACCTATCCATGAATCTTTCAAGGTCTTATTTACGAGCACCAAAATCATATGGACCTATATAGGCATTTTATAATTTATATGATTAAATAATATTTAGTTAGATGTAAGTGAAACTTATAAAACGGCTATCACCACTAAGGTCTTGACTTTATTAAGGAAAGGAAGGTTTGATGTATATATACCTATATATTTTATATTCGAGAGAAAAGAATTATTACATATATATATATATATATATATTTTTTTTTTTTCAAACATGGTTCGGCCACGTTATAAAAGAAAACATGATGTTCCTTTCATATTTGTTTTCAATGCCCGTAATGTTAACATAGGTAAGTTTTGTATATATATTTTATTCAACAACATCATACGGAAGACTATATTTAATATTATTCAATAAAATGATTATGATCACCCGAAAATATAAAGAAATTTATTATTTGACTTTTAAGGACTTCTTATTCCACAGACTCTCAACTATACTATGATCAAAAGGTGTGTGTTGATTATTTGAAAGGAAAGGAAGAAAATATTTCTCTTTTCCATCAAAGTTTTATAATATTCATCACAGGGCTAATCAATAAATTTTCTAGAGACCCACTCAGGACTCCAGGGGAAATGCTCGACATTAAAGAGCAAAGAAAATTAATGATAGTACCTATCAATCATGAGAAACAGACACACACACACACACATATATATAATATATATATATTTACGAGTAGCCATAACCAGTGTAAAAACTATATTCACGTTACTATATGCTGTGTCGGCCAAAAGAATAGATAGGAGAATTGAGGTGGATTTGCTTTGAAGGGTTTATTTTTATTTTTATTTTTATTTTCCAATTACATAGAAGGATTACTAAATAGTAATACAGTAAGTTATCTAACATATATTAGAAGAATAAATCATCTAATTAGACAAGGAAAAAGATAGTTCGAACGTACCGTCACAAAGCAAGTTTGTATCTCGTTTTCGATATTAACTCGATGAAAACTTGCATTGAACTAATATTTTTCAAAGGAGTAACCAGTGCCAAAATCGGACTATGTAGAAATCGTTGAAGATGTGTTCGGCTGGAGAAAAGTTAAATTAGAAAAAGAAAGATACAAGGGAGGATGGTAAACTGGCGTGATCTAGGCTAGGAATCGTAAGAAAATGAAAGCTTAACGTTTAGCAATGAAAATAAAACAAAAGATAAGAAGAAATAACAAGGATGAGTTGGCTAGAAGAAAATAAGGAAATGTGTGTGTTGTTGTTTGCTTTTGGATCGGTGGAAGGCATTGCGCGGAAGGATGGGGAAAACTAGAGCTAAAATCATAGACAGAGGATTGAGACCCTCGTACCTAGAAAAGTGGAAGACCTGAATGGTAAAATATAGGATAATGTCCTTTCCGTGTGGGTGAAGCCTAAGTTGCAGGATCAGCCTAGGTGTACTTTTATTCTTGATTTGAGGATCTTCATATGCCTGTTCCTTTCGTCAACGGTTAAATGGAAAGGGGCTGGTAGCATATGGACTTGGGGAAAGGAAAGTAATATTTTAGTTTAGTTGGATTATAAGTATTTTGTTACATGGGAACTAGATAATATTGAGAAAGTTTTACACTTTTAAGACTTCGCATGCAAAGTCTCTTAGGTGCGAAACTGATATTTTGGTTTATAATTGAGTTTGAATTTTTTTTTTTTTTTTTTTTTTTTTTTTTTTTTTTTTTTTTTTACTCTCAATTGACAAGTTAAAGATCAAATGAATCAAAATATATATAATATATATCTTTCTTTTTTTTTTTTTGTCGATAAGGGACCAAAAAAATTTATTTAAAGCATATACGTTATTAAAATTTGTTTTATGTAATTAGGGTCTTTTGGATGTACCATGTAAGTTTAGTTATTCATCTAAGAAATAAAGTAATTAACTATTTATTTATAAAGTGGAATCGTTAATATATTTTTCCATATTATGATATTACATTTATCGTATCAAAACGGAGATAGAGTTTTGTTTTGATAAACTTGATTTTCGGCGACTGCGATTTTTTGTATTCATTGCATATGTTTTAATTATTTGTCCAAGAAATTTTATAATTCATTATTTACTTTTAGAGTCAGTTTGTCAATGTATTCCTCAAGTTATCATTTAGGCTCTTGAAGTCTAAAATTGGCTTCTCCAGTCGAGAACTCGCGTTTTAGGATTTTTGAAGCAATTAGAGTTTGAGACATTTGATTTCTTTTCCTTAGTGTTTTCAATTCATCTTTAAGTTTGGAGCCTTTGGACTAGGTTTCCGTATGATTGGTTTAGCTTCTGAACCTAGCAATTCGAGTTCAGAGTTTAAAATTTAATTTACGATCAAGTGGACTCAACGACTCATTCGATCAAAAATTTTTCAAGGTCTGCATCCTATCTCCTTTTTACTTTATAACTATGATGCTTTTATGTTTTTAATGTATTTATTTATTCATTATTTATCTCTTTATATATATATGCATATACTTGTCGAATGCATCTACGATGTTTTTAGTTATTTATATATATTGTAGGATTTTCATTTTTATACGTTTTAGTGTTTTTTATTTCTTTGTTATAAAACTGGGTACCATATTTGCTATTCGTATCATGTGTGGTGTTACATATTCCTATTTAATACTGTATTCGTTATTGGATTTTTAGTCAGTATTTCTTGATATCTTAAATTAAAAAAAAATAAAGCATTTTATATGGTTATTATTTATCAAGTTTTATTTTTTAATAGAACCAACTCAAACCGTTAAAAAGTCATAGTTTTATTAGCTGTGTGAGTAATTATCAAGATACTAGTCTCGAATAATTACGTGATGTTACATATATTTTGCTATTGAATTATTAAATATCATCTTTAAAATCTTTGCGTAGTACTTTTGTTAAGGGGTTAATATGTATGTGCCAATTTACAATAAAAGAATGACGCTTTTATTTTATTTTAAGTGATAATTTTTTTTTTTTTTAACATTTAGTTAATAAAAAAGTGTTAAATGAACCTTCCATTTGTAGCATTCAGAATTTGATAATATGAAAATTTAACTTTGTTTAACATTATATTCAATTTACTCCAATCTCTATTGTTTGATATCGTAGGTTTTCATAATTTTATGGCTATTATAGGCTTTAGTTGATCTAAATTCATTCATTATTGTAATTAGTAGCTTTATCGACTTATTATGCATGCTTCAGTATCTTATAATAACTTTTCCGTCATTCTAATAATATACTACTATTGCCACTAGATTCTACTTTTATCAATTTCCTTTGTTTCCATTTTGTTTAATTTTATGTCACCTTTAGTTTTAATGCCATCATCACTATATTATAATATCTTAATTCTCATCTCCATTTTTTTTTTCCAATACTACATCTACTTATACTATTAGTATGAAATACAATATTGTAATTTTTGTAAGCTCCTAGATTTTTCGGTAATATAGTAAACCCTAAAAAACCAGAAGTGAAACCATAACCCTAAAGTTAATCTAGTTCTATGTTTAGTCTAGTGAATCTAGATCGAGCAATCCTGTGTTCTTAAACCCTAAACAATGAAATTGAGATAATTATAGACAATAGTTCGTAATATTATAGAAAAACTTAAAAATATCTAATTCGCATTTTTTCTAATGTCTTTTGGATCCGAACGGGATCAGTTTTCGAAAACCGTACCCTGGTGCACCGGATAGTGAAAATATTCCGACAACACCATTAGACTCGTAAAAATATAAGGTTTTTAAAAAATATCAGTTTTAGAATTTTTCGGTAATTAAAAATATTAGATATAAGCCATTTACTCGTATTTTCTTCACTACCGGCATTTTAAT
The DNA here is from genome assembly GCA_024138025.1 of Combretum micranthum. Classification (NCBI taxonomy): domain Eukaryota; kingdom Viridiplantae; phylum Streptophyta; class Magnoliopsida; order Myrtales; family Combretaceae; genus Combretum; species Combretum micranthum. The sequence continues at coordinate 319,225 of JAMXBD010000550.1, forward strand.
TGTCTAGTCTACTATTCATAGTACTATTTTTACTATTCATTATTATTTCACTATCTCTACGTTTTCTTATACTCTACTCTTACACACTATCATACTTAATACCTTACAATGTGTCTTCCCCATATAACTTTAATCACATCACATTTTACACATTACTTCTTTTTATTACAAAACAACAGATTTAATCAATTTTGCTTGCCATTTCCCCATGTTGCCGTCCATCCCCTCTGTCTCTTCACTCTCATTTTATTTTCTTTTTTATTTTATTTAATTACATCTAATTTCCGCTCCAAAACTCTATAAATACCGCATTCCTCCTTCATTCTTTCACACAACTCATTCTTTACTAAAACTCTACCAAAATTACTCCACAAATACTCTCTCTCAAATTCTCTCACAAGTTCTCTCTTCTCTCCATAAAACCATTTCCTACATAATACTACAACCTATTTTTTTCCTCTTCAACAAACACATAACCTTAGGTAAAATATCTTACACATACTCTTCATGTTCATATAACTTAGCATGAGCTTAGTGTATGTTTCTTAAACTCATGAGAGTTAAAGAAGCAACAATATGTTCATGTTTTTCTTTTGTTAATATTCATATTTTCCATTATGTTATTATTGTTGTTATGTTGTTGTTATTATTGTTATTATTATTTGCTCCAATCTAACTTCTACGTAGTATTATGTAATATATATATATATATTTTTTAGCATATAAGTTCACTTGTTATTTATTAGCTCTATGTTTTGCAATTTATTTATTTATTTCATGCTATCATTAAGACTAGTCTTTCTAGTCTTAGACTTGTCCTTATCAAGTCAAAATATCTTTTTGGGACAAGTTTATTCTTAGTCTCGAGATATCTTGATGAAACTAAGGTTTCCAATACTTGACTTTACTATTATGCTTTTGTCAAATTTATTTTATCTTATTATGTTATATTTCACATAACATATTTCATGTTCATGTTCATGCATTTGAATATTGATATTGTCTCAATAAAAATATAAAGAAAATATTTTTTTTTTATGAACTCTTTTCAAAATAAATTTTGGTTACTTAAAGAAAGGATTTCCATTAAAAGCTAAGAGTTTTACCTTCACAAACCTTTTCCAAAAATTTAAGTAAACTCACAACAAGTCTTAGCAATAATGATACATAAGAGTTTCATCAACGAATACATAAAGTAGAATTTTCGCATACTCTCTTTTCAAACCAATGAAATAAAAAAGTTTCTTTAAACTTAATGCTACTAATTCTTCATCTAACAAAAGTTTTCTTAAACTCATTTGTAAAGTTTTCATCAACATACTAAGGTTTGATAAGTTTTACAAAATCATCAAAGAATGAGTCCTTTTAAAGATAAATCTTACTTAGGAAATAAAATTAGAAAAACACTATTATTTTAAAATGGAACTAACTTTAGAAAAAACTACGAATAAGTGAACTTTAAGAAAGTTTTATCACTATCAAGAAAACATTTAGAAACTATGTTTTTAACTCCTAAAAATGAAGTTGTAGAAATAAATTATTTTGAAAAATATGAATTGTTTTCAAAAGATAAATAAAGTTAAAAAAGGAAAATATTTACTTATTATCCAAGAACTTTTCCAACAAAGCTAAAATAAAAATTTGCAAAATATTACTTTTCCAACTTTAGAATACCTTATTTTACAAAAATTATTATTGGGACAACTTTACTAAATCCATGTTTATGATATGAGTCAATATATATATGTTCAAAAGATTTTCCAACTATACAAATATCTATATTTTGGTATAAGAATTTTTGGATGAAGAAAAGCTTGGAAAATTGCATTTTTGAAAATTGGAATTTTGTAATAGTCCTATACGTCACTATTCCGAGACTCAAATGGATTCTTTCGATAAAAATAATCTTAGAAATAGATAGATCCTTTCGAGTAGGTAGAAATCGGTATAATATGTGAAATTCCGAGTTAAAATGAGCAAGTTATGGCCATTTTAAATTGGAATGTCCATTCATGCGAATTTTGATGAATTCAATAAGATAGAATTAGAGAATTTGAGTAAATATTGGATGAAATAATCATTTCGGGTATTTCTTTTTTTTAGGTGTCGAGGAGCAAGATCTTCTATTCCCTGAGAATTACTTCAACTCATAGAAGATTGCTATGGACGAGTAAGTTTCCTTTACGTTTATGTATTTGCACGTGTGCTTGTAGAATAGAGCATTAGATATTAAGAAAAGATAAAATTGATATGCATGTAGGATATCATGGGAATTATGTATGTGAATTGTTATGTGCAATTAATGAACGATAAGTATATCGAAACCCGATCTGTGATTGATATAATTGTTTATATGTACGTATTATTATGTGTGCAATTATTGCTTGATCGCTTTAAATGAATTAATGTCATATTGGAATCCCCATATACTAAATTACTCATGCACATCACTTAAAATATCATTTTGCATTTTTACTACCACTCTTTAGTGTAGGACCGAAAAGGTAAGCTGTCTAACTACATCTTGAGGATTTAGGACATTCGGGGAATACGACCTCAAGTTGTAACCGAGTCGGATTAATCACTTTGGGTATGGAAAGCTCGGAGACTAGTAGTACGATTCGTTGGAACCCCAAGATACACGCAAACTTTAAGGAGGTTGTTTGGGGCCCAGTTCAAATCATTCTCTAACTACCGATGGAGAGGTAAATCCATCATACATACGAAACCGAATAGTCGTAGTACTGTTTGATCATATGATTATTGCACTTCATATGCTTGTTTAATGAACTTGGTTTAATCCCTGTTATGAGTACTTTTACATAAAGAATATGAAGCTTTTGGACGAACTCTGTTTTGAAACCTTAGAGTAGATTTCTTTTAAAATCTTCTAGATTTAGTTATTTATCTTAGTAAAACTATGTTGTTATGAAAATTATCAGGGGAATACCCTTTAGAAGTTGTAAGACTCTTATATTTCGATGAAATATATTAAGTGATATTATGAATGTTCCGCTGCCAATATCTTGAAATGCATTACTCCACCGGTCTCCTTTTGATGTGAATGTACGCCTTGTACTGATATGGAAGCTTTCGACTGACTAAGGTAGTCATTATTAAGTTTTAATATTGTGTACGACGGGCTATCACGTTTATGATACTCATTGGGGCGTGCAATTTCTATTAACTTTATATTCATTCATTTTGAATACACCTTTTATTATGTAATAACTAATATTGAAAATTAAAAAAAAAAATTAGGGATGATTTTTTTTCCAAACATTTTCTAAAACTTTCACAAGATCTTACTATCCATTTAACAATTTAAAAAAATAAATAAATGGACGTATAATTTTTGTTATTACATTAGGTCGGGTAGATTAGCCTTCATGCTTTGCGAAAAGATGTTTGTGTTTTTCTTTGTAATGTTGTTGTATTTTGTTATGTTTTGATTTCCTTCATGTAAGGGTCTTGTACCTGTTATCAATTTCATATTTCAATGAAGATATTTTATGTGAATTTCAATCATGTTAAAATTTCATTATCTATTTTATGAATTCTTATTCCAAGATTATGATTATATGTGATAAAATTTCCATGATTTCTGTTGTACTTATTTGAAGACTAAATAAACCTATTGAAAAGATTATAAGCTTACAAAAATAAAATCTAAATAGCCGAGGTAGAAGAAGAAGGCATCAAGAGCAAAGCACCTCAAATCACCCTAAGGAAGAAGCAAATCAACCTACTGCACCTGCCCAAAATCCACCTGCTGTTGACCCACAAGTGGATTTGCAAGCTACACTTGGGCAGTTAGCATAAGTGTTGGAAGCTCTAACGTAGAATGTTGAAGCACCTATGCCACCTCCATTGCAACCTACACTACAAGCTTCTATAGATGTACCTGCTCCGAGAAGTGCACAATCTCAAACTGTGCCTTTGCCGCCACTGCCACCACTTAGATGATATCGAAACTCTTTACTCGAGTTCATCAAGAATAATCGGTATTTTGATGGAGCTTTTGGAAAGTCAGACGAAGCTGAAGACTGGCTAGCACAGATTGAAAGATCCTTTGATACCTTTGAAGTGCTACATCATTTAAGCATCACCTTAGGCACTTACATGCTTTGTCTCAATGTCTAAGTTTTGTGGAGTCTAAGAGACACGAGTTGATGCCACCCATTACATAGGAGATGTTCCATCAGGAGTTCTTAGAGAACTACTTCTCTGGGAATCTGAGAGTTCACTACAATGTTGATTTCTTGCATGTTGCCCAACGAGGAAGAACTGTAGAGCAATACGAAATCGAGTTCAACCGGTTGCTATAATATGCGCTAGATTCATATAAGTACAGTGAAGAACTCAAGAGACAAGTTTTTCTAAGTAGTTTGGATGAGAGTTACGTGTCAAGCTGAAGGAGTTTGACATAAGATCTTTTAGGGAACTAGTTGAGAGAGCTCAGATTGTGGAAGGAGCTAAGAAAGGAAAGGCAAGGACTATAGAAAAGACAGCAACTGTGTTTGGAAGAAGGTTTCATGAAGGATCAAGTTCTGCATACCTACAAAAGAGGTTCCGACCTTTTAGCAGCTTCAAGAGTAATGCCAATAGTGGAAAGTTTATACTAAAACCCATCATCTATTAGAAGTGCAAGGGACGCACTACTCTAAGATATGCCCCTATTTGCAAGGAAAGTGTTATTTCTATGGAGACCCGAATCACAAGATGCTGAGTACCCAAAGAAAGTAACAAATGCTTGCTATGTTTGCAAGCAAGTTGGGCATTTTGTCAGTGAGTGCTCTCAAAGGAAGAATGTCCTAGCTAAATCATCTGGAGGATTTTCCCAGTAAGGCCTAGAAATGGGAGCGGGAACAGAAATCGAGCTAGATCATCAATGCCCATTGTAAGCCTTGTTTTCTTAGTAAACCAAACTCGGTTTTGGAAACCGACACCCTAAAAGAATACTTAGGGCTAGTATGGAACCTAGGAACCCTAAGTCCAAAAATACCAAGAACAAAAGCCCATAATAATAAAAATGAGTTAGCTTTAAATTATAGTCCTAAATGATATATCGAAACATAAAAAAGATCATATTTCAAAAAAATTCATCTGTTTCGAACCTAATCGAAATATATTTTCGAAAACTAGTCCCCGAGACTCGAAAATAGAAAAATATTTCTAGGACTCTTTAGAATAGAAATTTAATAAGAAATTCAAAAATATAATCATAAGAATTATTCGGTTTATAAAAACTACAGTTTTAGTCCTTTTTTATTGTATTTTCATTACTATGGTAATTTAATTGTCTAATCTACTTTTTGATTTCTAATCATTACTATTCACCAAGTACAATCAATCATACCCTATTCTTACATCCTTACAACCGATTTCTTACATCCTTACATCCTATTTCTTACAATTTACTTTTCTAATATAATTTTATTACTAAAATTACTTAATTAAATTTGAAAAATTACTCAACACCACACATACATCTCTCTCTCTCTCATCCTACACCAAACCAGCGCACCCCCCCCCCCCCCCTCCCCCCCCTTCCCCTTCTTTTTTTTTTTTGTACACTCTCTCAATTTGTTTTATTTTCTTTCTTTTATTACTTACACCAACCATAATTTCATTTCCTATATAAACCCATTTATGCCTTTCACTTTACACTTTCTTTCTTTTTACCAAATCAAACTTTTGAATTTTTTTCTCTTAACTCCCCCTCCTTACTCTTGTGTCATGAGCCCCCTCCATCTCTAACACACACACACACAAATATTTTCTTCAAGTTTTCTTGTCCCAAACACTCAATAGGTAATAGATCTAAACCCTATCACAAATGAAACATGTAATGGCAAGATTACATGTATGATTCCACCAAAATCCCCATGAGCTTTATGCAAGGGAAGTAGAAACACTTGAACATAATGTTCATGCTATCACAATATTATGGATCTCTTCATTTAAGTTGTTTTGCTATGTTTTTGCTATTTTATTTCTATATATATTCTTGTTGATATTTTGTTGATATACCTTGGTACTAACATCATCATCATAATGTTCTATCTTGCATTTGCATTTATAACACAAATGTCATTACATATCTATTTTGTTTTTTAGTATATATATGTCATAAAAACTTTGTTTTATGTGGATAAAGACTTATAGTATGATGGTATTAATGGGGATGTTGCCAAAAGCTCGAGATCTAATTTGTTTCCAACAAAAACAAATTTTTAAACTCTGATTTAAAAAGGCACCCATTTTGAAAACCTATTTTCCAACTCCAAAATGAAGATTATATATAAAATATGAAAGGTTTATAGAATAGGTATCATAAATGAATGATTTTGACGAGTTAAATCTAGTTTTAATAAAAGATAATTTCAAAATAAGAAAAGCTTACAAAAGTTAAGTTAGAACTTTGTCTCAACTTCAACAAGAACATAAAATTCGTAACTAGGACCAGTTAATATGTGAACACCTATTTTCCAACCCCAAAATAAGATTTTATTAAAAACATAGAAGCCTGAGGGAATATGTTTGATTATGACTTAATTTTAGAAAGATTAAATGAGTTTTACCCATGAAATAACCTCAAAACAAATTAACAAAAATTCGGATTTGGAAGGGAACCATATTTAAACACATATTTTCAAACTCAAAAATGAGGATTTTAATTGAGAAATGGAAGCCTTTGGAAATATATATAGTAAAGATTTAATTGTGACAAGAAAAAATGAATTTTTCAAAGAATATTTCTAAAACAAAGGAAAAGTTTCAATACAAAAATCAAACTCTATTTTCATCACCAACAATTCTTGTAAAATTCGTCACTAGGCAAGACCCCTATTTAAATATCTATTTTCCAATTCCTAAATGAAGAAATTTCTTAAAATAATGAGGGTATTAGAAAAATAGGTCATCAAGGCTTTATTTTAGTAAAAATAAAGATGACTTTTCAAGAAACAAAACTAGTTTTTTTAAATCAAGTGTTCTTGAAATTTTCTCAAATAAAATTTATCCAAAAATTCCTTTTTACCAAATATCATCAAGAACATATATATATATATATTTAGATAGATAGTTTTTAACATTTCATTCATAATATTAACTTGTTGATATTGCAAGTACATTAAATATACATGGTAGAAACAAAGTAAATTTTCACAAAACAATTTCGGAAACATGATTTTATCTATTGACCAGATTTGATCCGAACTTTCTAAGACCTAAAAGTTTTTCAAAACTTAGGAATAACATTAGAATTAGATAGATCTTTCAAATTAGATAGAAATTAACTACTCATTTGCAAACTTTCAAGATAAAATGACCAAGTTATGGCCGTTTTAAGTTAAAATTTCCACTAACCACGAAAATTTCGAACTTGAAAGTTTTTGTTTGATAAGTCAGAATTAGTTATGGTTTGAAATTCTCATTTGGGTATTTCTTTTGTTTAGGTGATTTCGAATCGAAAGATTCTTTGCCCTCGGACTATTACGAATAGAGACCGGAGACCATGGCCGAGTGAGTCATACTTTCTATTTACAATTCTGCATTGTGCTTGTAATTCATAGTTGCACTAGAATCATAGGCAAAGATAAAAACGGAAATGCATGATGGGAAATTATGGGATTATCCATGCTTCCTTGATGTATTGAGAAAGATGTACTAAGTATATCGAAACTAAGTGATTAATTGATGGATGTCCATATGCCATGATTATGATTGTTTGCGAATTGCTTGGTCACTTATGAAATTGTATTAATGATTACTCAGATTAACAAATAACATGGATATAATCACTTCATGTTGGGGATGGTGTACTTAATCATGTTGGTTACCCGTGATCCATAAATAGTATGAATGAAATGGGTTGCTCGTGATCCACAAAATGCTACAGTTAATGGGTTGCCCGTGAGCCATAAAACGGAACAGTAATTCAAAGTTGGTACTGCAGCATTTGTTAATCTACTAATCCTGAATGGAGGGTGCAAATCCATTCAACATATCATTTCCAGTTGATCATATATCTTGTATGCTCATGTTGTTGTTGCATTTCATATGGATGCTTAAATCAACTTGATTGTATGAAATTGTTGGATACGTATATCATGGAAGTATATATTCACTAAGCTAGCGTAGCTTATATCTCCACAGCTTCTTTTTGTTACAGTTTCCTTATCTATGGTTGCGACCCAGGAATTGACCAACTTAGGTAAAGCAAGAATAGGAGTTTCCTTTAGAAGTTTATGTTTAGCTTTCGTATAGACTTCCATAAGAAACCTTAAATGCTCGAGTTGATGTAAAAAATTATTACCTGGACTTATTATTCTTTTGCTAAGGAATGGCTTTTAGTTTTTGGTAAATGATCTTGAACATCTATGGTTTGTATTTTCTATGCATTTTCTATTAAGTTAAACTATTTATCTCCAATTACTCAAGTATTCTATTGTCGTAAGGAAACGTCTTGCATCGAATACTAGACTTCTGAATGAATGTAGTAGTGATTCCTAGGTCCTGTATGGTATGCAGTAGACTGTTACTGTCACGCCCCATAGGGTACCCTAAACGTAACAGTCCGCCACATGCTATATAAGATTCCCGAATTACCACCTTAGTCTTTCGAGAGTCTCATATAGATGTAAGGCGTACCTTTACACAATAGAGTACAAGTCCGAATGGAGATAAAAGCTTAATTTGGCATGCATAGGCAATAGGATATAATTCATGAAACATAAATAAATATTACAAATTCTAAGGGGCATTCCCCCGCAAAAGAATATTTAACGGTCCATTACAGTCATCCAAGTCTTAGAAGTTTTCTATGGAAGTCTAATACAGAAATTACAACTTCTAGGGAAAACTCCTAGCTTCGGTACCTGTTCAGCCGGGTCTCGTCGCCTAAGCCATAAATGTGTAAGCTGCAAAAGGAATGGACTGTAGGGACGTAAGCTAACTAGCTTAGTGAGTGTAATCTCCCACAAAAACATTTATGTCACAGCAATTCAATCAAGTTATTAATCAAGCAAGTGTATGCATCAAACACATGAGTTCAACATACATATGACCAACCGGAAATCATATGTGGATGGAATTGCGCCCTCCATCCCGGGTTAGCAGATTAACGAATACTGCGGTACTAACAATATCCCGTTTATGGTTCACGGCTAACCTACGATTATTCGATGTCGTTTATGGTTCACGACTAACCTACGATTATTCGATGTCGTTTATGGTTCACGACTAACCTACGATTATTCGATGTCGTTTATGGTTCACGACTAACCTACAAATGCTAATGCTCCTTCCCCTTGTGATATGCACATGTCAATTTAGCATTAGTCCAAGTAGTTGATTAAGCCAATTTACTTAGGCGATCAATCAATTTATCAGACAATCCATCATAGCTAACTATACAATCAAAGTTTATCACCGGTTTCGATATTCTTAATTTGAGTTCTCACATCATCATCAACATATAATTTCCCATTAATCCCCATTATTCATATTCCATTCATTTGTCCTACATTCTAGTGCACTACTTTACAAGCACATACAATAAATGAATCGGGAAGAAAAACTCACTCCGCCATTGGTACTCCGTTCTTCTAGTAATAATAGTCCGGAGGCAAATAGTCACCGTCCACGGGTTCACCTATTCATATAAGAAATACCCTAATAAGTATTCTATCAACTTAGGACACTAAACTCTAAGAAAACTTAGTAAAATCGGAATTCGCGTCATTTCCGAAGTTCCGTTTTAAAATGGCCATAACTTGGTCGTTTTAAGTCGGAATTTCGCAAATTTTATACCGATTTCTATCTACTTCGGAAGAGCTTTCTAAATATGAAGTTTAAATCAAGTTTTGAAAATATCTAAGCCTCGGAATTGAGGGATCAGATCTGTACAGCGGGTTTCATTCCAAAAATGCGGTTTTCATGAATGCATTTGAGATTCCTAAGTATAAAATGATACTAAATGCAATGGTAATGATTTTCCCTATCATGAATGTCATGATGTGAACTTTAATGGTCTATGTTCTTATAACTTTTTAGATTTAAAGAATTTTAAAATAAACTTTTCTTAGAAACCATTTTATACCAATGTTTAGTAAGTGAATTCCTACACTTGACCACACCTACATATTACAAGGATTTTCTTTAGAAAACTCTACTTTGTTTAAAGAATTTTGACCCTTATATTAGTTATATCCTAAGGCCTTTATTTCTTTAATAAAATCCACATTTATAAACTTTTAAGTGGGTCTTTTACTATGGGGTTTCCAAAAATCCGAATTTACAAAAGTCCATTTTCAAGTTGATTCCTTTAGGAAAATATATTGTATACTTGAAACTTTAAGTATTATTATACCTATATCCTAAGGACTTCATTTATTTAAGAAAATATCATTTTTGAAGTTGGAAAAATAGTGTTTTCTAACCCTACATCCATTATTACGAATTTGTCTACATGACTTTTAACTCAAAACTTCTATGGACTTCATTTCTTGTTTCCAACATTTTCTTTAGTAAAAACTCATTTAGACTCATGAAAAATACTACTAAACATTATCTATTACCCATAGGCTTCATTTCTCTTAAAATATAAGTTTAGAAGTTGATAAAAGTGTTTTTGACCTAGGTTTTCAAAGTCATCCGAATTTTCATAAGTCTTTTCTTGCAAAGTACTTTTCTTTTTGACTTCATGGACTCATCTATCTATAGATCTATATACTAGGAAAGTCATTTACTAAAGACAAAAGTATTTAAGACTATTTGCACATAAAAACAAAATAATAATGAAACTTTAAATGCCTACATGATCATGAGTGATAAAGTGATGGATCTACTTTATCAAATGCTTAAATGAGTTTTGAAAAATAAAAACTATATTTTTATAAAAGATCTTTGTTTAAAAACACTTTTTGTTGAGGAACTAAGCTTTTGGTATGAAAGCTTCTTTAAAAGTTAGATCCACTTTGTAATGGTTCGGGATTTTTTTTTGAATCTCATTGTCCCTACTAAAAGATCATGGGGACATGGAGTTGAAATATCCAAAAATCACTTAGCCATAACAAAGTTTTATGAGTGGAAGAATGGAACTTTACTTACTTGAAGTGGATTGGAAGATAAAAAGGCTATAACTGTATTTTTCATAAACAGGAAAATTATGAAAAATATTTTTTGAAATCCTTATTTTATTTCGGTTCAAATGAGTACTCATAAGTATATTTTTGCAATTCTAGTTCCGGGGCACATTTTTCTATAATGGGTCTCGGGATGACCCGGAATTGAAATTTTCTTAAAATCTAATATTTTCTTAGTTTGAAATATAATCAAGAACTATAATCAAAATTAAATTTTCTTAGAAAAGTTTATTAATTGGAAACCGAGGAAAAGCCGGAATTAGGGTTCCTAATTCTCACTCCAGACTTGAGCTATTCCGGTTTAGGGTTTTGGTTTTCGGTTCTAGGGTTTTCTTGGCTACTTGAAAGACCGGGGTTTACAGTTACGTTTAGGATACCCTTTGGGCGTGACACCTGGATTTCGTATTTATAACATTGAAGGACAATGGCTATGCGAGGAGATGGATGAGGAAGGAGTGGAGTTAACGCCCTTGAGGAAGAAGAAGATTTCAACTATGACCTAGTCATAGGTTAGCCTTAAACCCCTAAGTTGTTTTGTTTCTTTCTTTCATGCGATATAAGAGATGATATATATAAGCTATAGATTGATGAATAAGTAGGATCTTGGAATAGGAGATTAGTAATCCCTCGTGTTAAAAAATGCAGGGAAACATACGGGTAGCTCATCAAAATGCTTATGCCGTTTTTAATTCTGGAGCAACTCATTCCTTATCACGCCTAGCTTAGCTAAGGAAATCGGATTACCTATAACCACAACCACCTCCTGTTTTAAGATAAAAACCCCTACGAGAAGTGTTATGATGACAAAAAAGATGTTAAGGAATTGTATGTTGATGATACAAGGACGTCTTTCCACTTGTAATTTCATAGTGATGGAAACGAGTAAGTATGAAGTGATCCTAAGTATGAGTTGGTTGTCTGTTACTAGGGCTAAGATTGATTGCTGGAATAAGAAAGTGGAATTTTTGGAACAATAAGAAGAAAGAGCAACGTTTGTTGAAGAATCTATGATCTCAAGAGGAAAGGAATTATACTCGTTTGAGTTGATAGAGAAAATGGAAGAAGGAGTTGGTAGTTATGATGATAACACAAAAGTGGAAAAGGAAGAGCCTATTTTGGAAAACATTCCCATTGTCAATGCATTTTCGGATATTTTTTCAGAGGGAATTGTCTAGATTGCCCCCAAAGAGAGAAATTGACTTTGAGATCGAGTAGATGGCAAATACGGAAACTAATATCAAAGGCACCATATCGAATTGCACTCGTTAAGCTCAAAGCACTAAAGAAGAAGCTACAAGAGTTGCTAGAACAAGGATTTATTAGACTAAGTGTCTCATCTTGAGGAGTTCCGGTGTTGTTTGCAAAGAAGAAGGACAGATCTATGAGGCTCTATATCGATTATTGAAAACTCAACAAAGTCACCATTAAGAATAAGTATCCATTGCCACAAATTGATGATCTCTTCAATCAATTACAAGGGGCAAGTGTGTTCTCACGCATTGACTTATGTTCGGGATATCACCATCTAAGGATCAAATCCGAAGATGTATCGAAGACGGCATTTCGAACAAGATATGGATATTACGAGTTTTTAGTGATGCACTTTGGATTGAAAAATGCACCAACTGCTTTTGTGGATCTAATGAACCAAGTGTATAAGCCTTTGCTAGATAAGTGTTATAGTGTTCATCGATGATATTTTCGTTTACTCAAACACACATGAGCAACATAAAGAGCACCTGTGAATGGCATTGCAGATATTGAGGGAGCATAAGTTGTATGCCAAATTGTCAAAGTGCGATTTTTTGCTTGATAGGATTTCTTTCTTAGGTCATGTGGTATCGAAGTAAAGGATATCCGTAGATCTCGAAAAGATCAAAGCAGTAGTAGATTGGAACCCACCAAGGACCATAACAAAAGTAAAGAGTTTCTTGGGTCTAGTTGGTTATTATTAGAAGTTTATGAAGGGTTTTTCCAAGATAGCCAGACTGTTGACTTAATTAACCCAAAAGAATGAAAAGTTTATATGGATGGATAAAAGAGAACAAAGTTTTCAAGAGCTCAAGCAACATCTAGTTTCCACATCGATCTTGGTTTTGCCAAACCTGGAAAAGCCTTACACAATAGATAGTGACGCTTCAAGAAATGGTCTTGGATGTGTCTTGATGCAAGACGAGAAGCTAATTACCTATGCTTCATGCCAATTGCGATGCATGAGCAAAATTATCCGACCCATAATCTCGAGCTAGCTGCTGTAGTGTTTGCACTCAAGTTGTGGAGATACTATCTTTATGGATAAAGATGTGAAATTTATACGGACCATAAGAGCCTTAAGTACTTGTTCATGCAGAAAGATTTAAACATGCGACAAAGGAGATGGTTGGAGTTGATAAAAGATTATGACCTTGGCATATATTATTGCTCATGAAGAGTAAATGCTATAGTTGATGCCTTAAGTCGAAAGAATCACAAAGAAGTCGCTACATTGCTTATCGATAAGAAGGTGTTGATAAAGGAGTTTGAAAGACTAAGCATTGAATTCATTGAACAAGATGTGGAAATGGAGATTCCAAACTTGGTTTATGGAGCTAACTTTGATAAAAATCAAGGAAGCTCAATGATATGATGATGTGATCTAAAGGATAAAAAATGAAGTTCAAGAGGGAAGATATACAAATTTTGAGGTTGATGATGATGAAATAGTAAATATGAACGGAAGGTTATGTGTCCCGGATGACAAAGAAAAGAGAAAAGAGATTATGGAAGAAATGCATAACTCTAGGTACATAATGCACTCTGGAGGAGCAAAAATGTATCAAGATCTCAAAAGCCACTATTGGTGGAATGGTATGAAGAGGGATATGGCAGATTTCGTGATGAAATTCCCTATATGCTAGCAAGCTAAAGTGGAACATCAATGGCCGAGAGGATTGTTGAAACCATTGGCCATACCAGAATGGAAGTGGGATCAAATTATAATGGACTTTGTATGTGGACTACCCCGAACACCAGCCGAATATGATGCCATATGGGTTATAATGGATCGACTTACCAAGTCAACACACTTTATTCCAATTAATATGACCTATTCAATGGATAAGTTGGCCAAGTTGTATATAAGAGAAATTATGAGACTACATGGAGTTCCGATAGGAATAGTATCAGATAAAGACCCGATATTTGTATCAAAGTTTTGGACAAGTTTGCAAAAATGTATGGAAATCAAGTTGCATTTTAGTATTGCTTACCATTCATAAACTGATGGACAATTGGAACAAACAATCCAAACAATGGAAGATATGCTTCAAGTTTATGTTATGGAATTGAAAAGAAGTTAGGAAGTACACTTGCCTTTGGTTGAATTTCCTTATAACAATAGCTATCATTCGACCATTAAGATGCCACCTTATGAAGCCTTACAGGGATGAAAGTATGGATCGCCTGTTTTGGGATGATGTGGAAAAGTTAGTTGTTGGACCGATCTCATTCAAGATGTAGCAAATAAGGTTTGAATTATCTAATAAAGAATGAAAAAAGCTCAAGACTGACAAAAGAGTTGGGTAGATAAAAAACAAAGAGTGTTTGAGTTGAAGTCGGAGATCATGTGTACCTGAAGATTAATCCAATAAATAGTATTCACCGAGTTCGAGCACAAGAAAAGCTTAGCCCAAGATACATTGGACCATTTGAAGTGCTTGAAAGGATTGGTGATTTGGCTTATTGCTTAGGACTACCACTAAATTTGTCAGGTATACATAATGTGTTCCATGTTTTGGTATTAAGGAAACATGTACCAAATCCTGATAGAATCACGGAGCAAAAGCCGGTACAATTGAAGGAAAACCTTACATATGAGGAGCATCCTATTCAGATTTTGGATCATAAAGTTCAGAAGCTTAGGAACAAAGAGATTTGATATGTCAAGGTGTTGTAGAAAAACCATTCTTTCGAGGAGGCCACTGGGGAGGCCGAGGAGGCCACTGGGAGGCCGAGGAGGAAATTCAAAGGAGGTACTTGAGTTTGTTTGAAGAGTCAGGTATGAAAGCCAAGTTTTGAGGATAAAACTTTCTTTAAGAGGGGTAGGTTGTAAACCCCTAGATTTTAAGCTATAGTTTACGCTTTAACCCAAATCGGAGGTTAACCGGAAACCCTAAAGTCAACAAACCTATAACAAAACCTAGCAGATTTAGATTTGATAATCCCGCGCTCTTAACCCCTAAATAAAGAAATTAAAATAATTGTGGAAAATAATTCGTAATAATATAAGGAAGCTTGAAAATATCATATTTGTTAATTTTTAGTGTATATTGGACCCGAATGAGATCAGTTTTCGAAAACTGTGCCTTGGTACACTCAACGGTAAAAATATTCCGATGATACCAATAAACTTGTAAAAATACAAGGACTTTAATAATATCGGTTTTATAATTTTCGGTATCTAAAAATATTAGACATAGCTTAATTACGCTTAATTTCTTTACTACCATTATTAATATGTCTTATCTACTATTCATAGTACTGTTCTATAATATTCATCTATTTCTACTTTTTTACACTTATTCTTACACTCTACTATACCTATTCTTTACTTTTTAGATTTCCCATACATCTTCATTCACATCATATCTTACAACTTATTACTTTTAATTAACAAAAAAACATAACAAATCAAAATCAACTCTCTCTCTCTCCTCTCTCTCTTCCAAGCTGACGCCTTGCTCCACTCTTACACATCTATATTTTTCACCTTTTTCAATTTATTTTAATCACACAATTTTTCCTCCTCAAAACTCTATAAATATGACCTCTCCCTCCATTTCTTTCACACACTCATTTATCTTACTAAAATTCTCTCAAATTCACTCCATAAATCCTCTCTCCCGAAATCTCTTTCACTTTTCTTACTATCCATTTTCCTACATACTTCCTACACACTATACTACCCAAAACTCTCTTAAATTACCAACTAAATTTCTACCTTAAGTAATTATTCTTACCTATATTTTTCTATCAGTCATGTAACTTAACATGATAATTGTGTATGTTTTTTCAATATTTAAATGTTATAAAAGCAACATTATATTCATGTTTTGTTCATGTTCATGAATAAATTACATATTATGTTGTTTTATTTATGTACATGTTATTATTATTGTCCTAACCTAACTTTTATAACATATTATCTACATTTATGTATCTATATATATTTCTTAGAGCATATAAACTCACTAACATAACCGTTATTTATTTATTTATGCTTGCAATTTATTTATTTATTTCATTCTTTAATAGTAAGATTAGTCTTTCTAGTATTAAACTTGTCCTCATCAAGTCAAAACAATTTTCTTATTTCTTTTGTTTTTCTTTCATTGGGCTTGCCCATGAATAAGTCCAGAAACTTTGAAATCAAGCTAAGACTTCCAATACTTGATATTTATTTCTTGCTTATTCTTATATTTTTCTATCTTATTATTATTATTCCTATTGTATTACTGGCTACATACTCATTGTTCATACATGATCATATTTGTTGTTGTCTTAATAAGAATAAAAAGATCTTTCTTAAAATGAAAAGAAAACTTACTTTAAAAATTGTAGTTTTATCATTTAGGAAAAATTTTCTTTAAGACTTAGAATTTTTTTCAACTAAATACTTTACAAAGAATTTTTTACCAAAAATCACCATAGATTCTAAGTGTTTATGATGTACAAAGCTTTTGCAAAAACATTTAAGGAAACTCCTCATTTTATTTTCAAACTACCATTAAAAGACCTTAAGATTTATAATACTTTTCTATAAGGAATTTTCTTTAAAACTTGATTATAATATTCTTACCAACAATTTTAATAAGAACAAAGATCAACTCAAGTTTCCAAAATAAGTCGAGAATCAACTCATCAAGTAAAATACACTTAGAAAATAAAATTTGAGGATAACTTAGAAAAACTAAAGTTCTTGAATCAAAAGTTATCTTTTAAGAATCTAAGAAAATAAATTATATCTCATATTTAATGACTTAAAAACCCTTAATTTTATTTCCAAACAATTTAACATAATTTTGTCAAACTTCACTTTTTCAACTACCAAAATAATATTGTTTTATGAAAAATCATTGATCGAGACAACATCATTAGAATCATGTGTTTATTATAAGTTGCATGTATTAAAAGGATTTTTCAACTATATATATATTTATATGTTTTCTATGGAATTTTCGATTGATACAAAGTTAGAAAAATCATGTTTTAAAGGTAGGAATTTTTGTATTGATTATGTACCGAGTCTTCTAGAAAACCAAATGACCTTTTATGAGGGAAATAACCTTAGAAATGGATTGATCTTTTTGAGTAGGTAGAAAAACGGTATATTTATATGTTTTCTATGGAATTTTCGATTGATACAAAGTTAGAAAAATCATGTTTTAAAGGTAGGAATTTTTGTATTGATTATGTACCGAGTCTTCTAGAAAACCAAATGACCTTTTATGAGGGAAATAACCTTAGAAATGGATTGATCTTTTTGAGTAGGTAGAAAACGGTATATAATATGCGAAAGTTTGAGTTAAAATGAGTAAGTTATGGCCATTTTAAGTTGGAATTTCACCGCATATGAATTTTGACGAACTTAGTGAAAAGAATTGCAAGTTTAAGTAGAACTTCCAAGAAATACTCATTTTAGGTATTTCTTTTGTATAGATGACATGGAGTCTAAGCTTCCTTACCCGGAGGATTACTTTGACTAGAAGCTCTACTACTATGGTAGCATGAGTTTAAATTCATACATTTTGTACTTATGATTTTGCTTGTAGTTTAGCAACACTAGATTTAGAAAAAGATAAAAATGTGATAACGCATGTGTAAGTCCCTAATTTTTAGGGTAATATCAAGTTCAAACCCTAAATTGGAAGTCAACCAGAGACTTTAAGTCAACCAATTTCCTAGGAAACCCTAGTAGTTTAGATCCGGTAATCCCGTGTTCCTAAACCAAGAAGTCGAAATATGAGTGAAGAGTGTAGTTTGGTTCGTAATAATATTAGGGAGCTTAAAAAGATCAAATTACCAAATTTTCGACCTATTTCGAACCCGATCGGATATAGAATTTGAAAAGCATGTTTCGAGGCTAGAGATATTAAATATGTGATATTAATACCGTTAGATTTGTAATTTCATAAGATTTCCAAATATATCAGTTATATAATTTTTCGGGTTATAAGAGTTATAGTTATAATCTTTTTATCGTATTTTCATTGCTATCGGCACTTTAAATGCCTAATCTACTTTTTGATTTCTTCCACACTATTCATTAAGTACAACTACCCATAACCTATTTCTTACATCCTTACAACATATTCCTACAATTTCATCATTTTCCTTACATTTACTTTTCCAATACAACTTTTATTACTTAAATTATTTATTTAAGTTTGAAACTTACACAACACAACACACATAATATCTCTCTCTCCTCTACCAAAACCGACGCCTCTCCCTCCCTTTTCTCTCTCAATTTATTTAATTTTCCTTTCTTTTATTACGCAAACCCTAATTTCATTCCCATATATACTCCTCTATACTCTTCACTTTTCATTTTCCTCACTTTTCACTAAACCAAACTCTTGCAAAGTTTCTTTTTTCTCTTTTGTCTGTCCCTCATTGCTGTGACCCTCCTCCCTCAATACACACACTCACACTTTTGTTTTTCTTCAAGTTTCCTATTCTACACATCTAATAGATAATAGATATACACATTACCACCTTAAAAACATGTAATGGCGAGATCATTCATGTGTGATTCCACTAAAAAATCCCCATAAGCTTCAAGCTAGGGATGTGGAAACACTTGAACATGAGTGTTAGGAATTTAGGGATCAAAACACAGCAGAAATATATTTTATTTTTTATAAAATATGAATCCTAAATCCCTAATGGCAGATCCATGTGATTCAATCAAATTACAATGGATAGAATTACCTTTTTTTATGCTTTCACTTATGGAAATTTGGATATGAGATGTTGCAAACGTAAACACCCTCTATCGTATCCACACGAATGAATTTCCAATTAGATCTTTGTATGTATGCTAGCACGTAGGAACAATTCCTAATTTTTGGAATCTCTCTCAAAAGGGTTTCTATCTTTTTAGGTTACAGACTTTTTCTGTAATTTCTAATGTGACAGCAAGCGTCTGTAAACCCTATAGGTGACCATCACCTCCTATTTATAAGATAAAATCGTCATGGACGATTTTACCCTTAATCATATTAGAGTTTCAAGTTAACCTTATAAATGACAAATTTAATTCGCCAATTAAAATTTATTAATATTAATCCAATTAAGATTAATAAATGCTCAGTTAATTCCCAATATATTATCTATAATAACTCATGATCCAATTAATTCATTCTTTGTGTGTGACCATATAGGTTCACTTAATGTTGGTAGTAGCCCTAAAATACCTTTTAGACCTACAAGACATAATTGGTCTCTAGCAAAACATTATGCCTACCCAAATTAAGTGAAGATCGATAATCCGACTTTACCTATTAACAGTCAGTTATTTAATCCTTTTGTTACATGATATCTTATAATTAAACATAAGGTATGGATCAATACACTCTTATATTGTTTAATCACATATTTCTTGATTCCAGAGTATGACTGACTTAAACAAATGATATTGACAACTCCTTATCAAAACATTCAAGCATGGCCATGCATTTCTCAGTTTTAATCATTAAGAGGCCCAAAAGATATCTCTCTCAAATTAATAAGAGGAACAAATCCTATCTTTATCACTCAACTTCCTCTACATGATTTATATTATGCCCAATCTCAACCTTTATAATTATCTGGTTAAAGATAACGTTTGATTGAATCAAAACACAATATTCCTCATGTTGGAATCAGTGGTGATTTTAGGTCTAAGGACTAAAACAACACTGTCAATGAGAAATACTTATCGCATTGATTCATATAGCATTCTCATATTTGGTCAATCCAATTCAATGTACTCTTACATTTATTCATGTGCTGGAACGATATCTTATATCCATGATCAATAAAACATGACCATCATCCAGCCCACATACTAATATTAATTCATTATTCTTTCATATAATGAATGATTAAGGATAATTTCGAGTAAAGTTATTTTTTCCTTTTATGGTTTTACTATTAAAGTAACATACTTCAACGACATAAGGAATAACAAATTTACTCATGGAATTATTTTATGAAGGTAAAAAGACCAATAATAAACCTTGATAAAAAGTAATGACTTATAATATAAAGATAATAAATATCCAAATGACATAAAATCCATATGGCCTAGGGCACATTACTAGCAATGAGATCTTTGCCATCACAATGTTATAAATCGTGTTATTTAAGTTATTCTGCTATTACTTTGTTTTATTACCAATTTATGTTGCTATTATTAATGTTTTGTGCATATATTCATCATCCAATCATATCTACATAATCATCATAGTGTTGATGCATTTATAACTAGTATAGTAAACTAGATCTAGTTGTTTTGAGTTCATAAATGCATTAGGCTTTTGTTTTATGTCCATAAATTACTTGTAACAGCATGACGATGGTAGGAAAATATTAGAAAGCTCAAAATCTACTTTAGTTTCAACAAAAATGATTTTTGAAAATTCGAATAAAAAAGGAACCCTATTTAGAAAAGCTATTTTTCAATTTCAAAATGTGTATTTGACATTAAAAATGAAGGACTTAGGGAACATGTATCATAAATGGATGATCTTGATGAGTAAAGCTTAGATCTACTAAGAAATATCTTCAAAACAAGGAAAAGTTTACAAAAGTTATGTTTCAATCCCAAACACAAGTTTTAAATTCATAATAAGGGAAGCTTGAAGTGTAAACACCCATTTTTCAACTCCAAAACAAGATTTTTATTAAAGAAATAGAAGCCTTAAGGAGTAGGCTTGATTAGGAAATGGTTTTTGAAAGACTAAATGAGTTTTACAAAGAAAACAATCTCAAATGAAACTTTCAAAATTCGAATTTGAAAATGGTCACTATTTAAACATCTATTTCCAAATACCAATATAATGATTTTTATGAAAGAATGGAAGTCTTAGGAGATATATGTAATAAAAACCTAATTTTGACAATGATAAGAGAGGTTTATCAAAGTATAATCCTAAAACAAGGAATAGTTTCAAAGAATAGATTAAATAATGTTTTCATTCTTTAAAATTTTATAAAATTCGTAATTAGGTAAACCACCTATTTAAACATCTATTTTCTAACCCCTAAAATGAAGGTTTTTATTGAAATAATGAAGGTGTTGGCTATATAGGTCATCAAGGTTGAGTTTTGATAAAAGCAAATGTGATTTTACAAGAAGAAAAAAGTATTTTTCTTAAGTTTGGTAAATTTCAAAAGTGTTGCAACTCAAAAGTTTTTCAAAAAGAATTATTGGTACTATATCATTAAGAATATACATATAGATAGTTCATCTCATAACCTTCAGGACAATAGCTTGTAGGTATTGCATATATACATGATGTACTTAGTAGAAACAAAGTTAGGAAAATAGTGTCTTATACATCCTATCAAGCATTATCTAAGTACATGAGGAAATAGCTTTACCAACACTCATGAATCATGCATGATATTGAGCTATATATGTATATAATAAAGTCTTACAAGATATAATGATATGTAAGTATCTATCAAAGCTTTAGTATGATGATTGGTTTGAAATTAGGAGTTAAATTATGGAATGGAAAATTCGTATAGTATTCTGTACCCTACTATTCATGGACCAAACAACCTTATTTGTTGGAAATAACTCTTGAAATAGATATCTCTTGTCAAATAGGTAGAAATCGGTATATAATATGCGAAATTCCGAGTTAAAATGACTAAGTTATGATCGTTTTAAGTTGGAATTTCCTCTTAGATGAATTTTGACGAGCTTATTAGAATAAATTTATAAGTTCATTCAAACTTCATAGAAATACTCATTAGAGTTATTTCTTTTGATTAGGAGACCTGGGAGATGGACTAGACCTTCCTAAGGATTATTATGATTAAGTAGATTATCACTATGGCAAAGTGAGTTCACTATCTTTAAATTATATGCTTGTGATTGTGCTTGTAATGTTAGTGGCATTAGAATTAAGGCAAGATAAAAATTTGACAATGTATATGAGTTCTCACTTGGGTGAATCGATGATAAGAATATCGAAATGAGCTTGTTGTAAATACTTATATGATTTAGTATAGAATTGAAGTGTCTGCCATATCTATGATCGCCAATAAATTGTTAAATTAATATGCCGTGATCTTATAATCAATTTAGCCATGCATACCATATGTGAGTCACATTGCATAAGTTATTATACCTTTGTGGGAAGAAGGCATAATAGGTGAGCAATAAGGGGCCTATAAACTCAAATGTTGGCATAAGGGTCGAAATTAAATATTATGTGGTAGGCAATTGTATCAATCATAATATAAATGAGAAAAATTGAAATATTTGGTCGTATGGGCCTGAAACACCTAACCCCGAATGGAGGGCATAAATCCATTCAACATAAAATTTCGGAAGGTCTTATGTATTGTATGCTCACGTGCTTGTGCATTTCATATGGTTGTTAATATAACTTGCTTGAAATATATATATATATATATATATTGTTAGTCAAGTATTTAATTTTTGGAGGTGAAACTCACTAAGCTCGTAAGCTTATACCCCTTTAGTTTTCCATTACAGTATGAATATTTATGGCTATCTTCGAGAAGCTACTTTCCTCAGGTACAGCTTTTGGACCTTAAGGAGCTTTTTGAAGAAGTCGGGACCTAGATGTAGGCATAGACTTCTAGTTAAATCTCCTTAATCTATATATATATATGATAGTTGATGTAAGAGACTTTTGTGGACCCATGGACTCTTAATTTTTTGACGGGGTTATGCCCCTTAGCTCCTGTAATAGATTTATCTGGTTATAACTGTTATGATTTATATTCTTATCGCTATGTATGTCTCCTTAAGCTATTTCGATTCAAAATATGGTTCCTTATATGTTGAACGTGAGCCTTGCACCCGGTGTTTAAACTCGTGGAGTAACTAAGATTGTCACACTTGAGTTTAAATATCGAGTATGGTGGACTATCACGTTTAGGGTACCCTTTGAGGCGTGACAGCATGTGTTTTACTTATATGATTGAAATTATGTTAAGTATATCGAGGTGGGAATTGTAAGTTAATCATTGTATGATTTAATATAGGAATGATTTGTCTGCAAAATTCTATGATCGCTTATAAAATGTCTAATATTATGCCATGACTACTTAAATAAAATGATTCATGCATGACACGTAGTGAGTAACATTGTATTCATTACTATACCCTTTATGGGACAATGGCATAATAATGAGGCTCATAGAACCCGAAAATCTATTATATGGCTTTGATTGCCTGTAATAAAATGGTGGTAGACACCCGAAATAACTACAATTTAGCGGCTAGTAGGAGCTCGTATAAAAACAACAAAAACTTAATTTGCAAACTATGACTTTGTTGCTCGAAATGCCTAACCACCGAATAGAGGAGTAAATTCATTCAAACATATGATTCTCGGAAAACCATATGTATTGTTTGCTCACGTGTATAATTGCATCTCATATGCTTGTTAAATAACTTTCTTGAATAGTGATTGTTTGAGTACTTTATTTATGGAATTAATTCTCACTAATTAAGAAGCTTACCCCCTTATAGATATTTTTTGTAGCTCCCTTATCTATGATTGACGCCCTAGGGTTATTTCTCTCATGTATTATCCTTTGGACTAAGGAGTTTTTGGAAAAAGTCAAAGACTAGATGTAGACTTAGACTTCTAAGTAAATCTCAATGTATTTATTTTGAATAGACTTTAATAAATCATATATTTGATAGGAGAATGCCTCTTTGATATTTTGTAAGACCTTTATATTTCCATATTTAAGATGTTATGTTACGATTTTTATTCTTAAATTGCTACGTGGATATCTTCTTAAACAACTTGTTTCAAAGTTAGTCCTTTATGATCGAGAACGTACACCTTGCACTCGGTATCAATGCTTATGGGATAACTAAAGTTGTCATACTTAAGCTTTAATATTGAGTATGTCGAACTGTCACGTTTCTGGTACCCTTTGAGGCGTGACACACGTGATATTAAATACCATGCTAATGCAATTATGATGTTATGTAATGCATGTCGGTTTGAGCTTAAGGTCCAATAAGCTTTATTCCATATTATATAGTGATCAATTCAATTTCAGACACTCATCATTCCAAACTACACAACCATTATCATTTATCACTTTCAATATAAAGTTTGTCACTCATTCATAAACATATAACAAGCAAGGCCCCCAATCCCCATGCGTTTTGTCAATTTGATTTCATTTAGAGCAATGCTTAACTACCATGTTACAAGCACAATCCAAATGAGACGATCTAATTACTCACCTATGCATGATAGCTAATCGTCGTAATAATTAGCTGGAAAGTCCAAGTCTTGGTCAAAAGATCCTATAAATTAACAAACAAAATTTACTTAACATATGTCTATGTAGGACTTCTATTAACACTTAAGTATTCTAAAATTATGTTATTGTAATCCTAATTCATCAATCTTTAAGAAATTATAAAGTACTAAGTTTAATTATCTTTACTTAACTTGTGAAACAGTTATTTAATGAGATTTGAGAATGAAACTATCTAAAACAATCAAATTGTAAGCCTTGATGCTTTTGAAATGTCTCAAAACTTTAAACATAAAAGTCATGGAGCTCTCTCACAACTTTCCGTAGCCTCTTGAATCATCTCAATTTAAGTTCGAATGAAAAAGTTATGGTCAAATTATGAAACAAGGTCGCTATAGGGGATCCCAGACTTGAGGCTAGTAAGGCCACAATCACGGTCATGATTCAACAAAATACTAGGGTCAAAGACTACCAAGGGCAAAATCACGCCTGTGACTCCACAAAAGCCCATGGTCAGATGCTACTAAGGTCACGTTCATACCCGTGACTGACCAAAAACTTGGTACCCGATGCTTCTAAGTTGATTTTCATGCCCGTGACTCATCTAAACTCTACCCTGTTTTTCTCCTACTTCGAAAATTATACTTTTAAACACTTGTTATATTTTCAACTTCATCAAATACACTTCCACACTTACTTACATGCATCATATACTCTCCTAACATCATCACATACCCAAAACACCGAAAATTCCAAACTCCACATCAATTACGAACTTCATTAACTCTACCTATAAACAAAAGCCTATGCTATCAACAATTCAAGACTCAAACTATCAAAATTATTCTCTTAACTTCCTTTACTCAACATCAATCTTTCAACTATCAAAACCTATCATAAACATAACTTCAAATACTCAAATAAGAAGAATTGAAACGATATGCTATAACTTACCTTAAGCTAATCTTAACTTGTTGATAAAAAGTTACTTGAGTTTTTGATAAATTCTTGAAAGAGAAAATGAAGAAAATGAAAGTGTAAATATGGGTTGTTGTTTTATGTTTTTGGTATGTCAAAAGAAAGGAGAAGAGAGAGTTTTTGCCCAAGGTTCAATTAGTTTTGTCTTTTAAATATAGACAAACATTGTTAGCTTTTGGCATTTGCAAGAGAGATGTAGTGCGTGTGTGTGCATGCTAACTTTGGTGGAACTAAGCCCATAAATGCAACAAAAATTAACTTAATTTTACATTTAAAACATCAATATATATATATATAATAAAAATCAATACAAGGTTTAAATAAATTTGGCCTATAAATTATATTCAAAAGGAAATTTCCTCATAGAAAACTATATAGGAAAGCTTTATAATTTAAACATTAAATTTTTAAAATCTAATTTTCTAAAGAAGTCTAGGAGTCAAATATCTAATATATTACTTAAAATGAGTTATTTAAATTATTGGGACTTTGAAGACTTGTCTAATGAAAATTTAGGAATTAATTAAACTAATAGGCAACTTTAGTAAGATTTACATGAAATTTTGGATTCTTTTCCTTATTTAACTAATTTCATACATGTCCATACACTTAAATCTATTAAACAAAACATGTATTCATAAATATATACTAAAACTTCATTCATTTTAAATTCTATTTCCAATACTTACGCAGGGAAAAACTTGGGGATTAGAAGAGCAAGGTAAGACATCAAAACTAACTTAATTTCTTGAGATTAAAATTGTTTTGTTGGAGTTAGGTTTACTATAGAGGTATTAAATGGTGTTTAGGTGTGACTTGAATGTTGGGTTTGTTGGAATGAGTTTGAGATTGATGGATTTTGGTGTAGTTAATATTAAAGCTGCAAAGTGATGGATTCATGCTTATATGTTTTGAAAAACTTATGATTAAAAATGTTTCTAAGGAATGGTGAGTCATAATAAACAAATATTAGGTTTAAACATTATCTTTTAGCTCTTTTTAGACCTCGAAAGTAGTCCAAAAACTCCTTTTGTCAAAAAACCTGAGTTTAAGTTCGAAATAGTGAAAATCTAGAAGAACAGGTCAATACACAAGCCTATGGATGAATCTGTGTATCCCTTTGACCCTAAAAACATGGAAAACCTTAGGTTTCTAGAAAAACACACCAATGCATGAGGTCGTGTACCTGGCCATGTACCTTTATGTCCTCAAGTTCATGAATCCTAGAAAAACATGTGAGATACAAGACCTTATGTATCATCCAGTGTACCTTTCTGACCTTCTTTCCCTTAAAGTCCACGAGTAGTATGCGGCTAATGTATTTGGCTATGTAAAAGAACATAGCTTAATACATTTCTCTCCGTGTGCCTCCCATATACTTTTCCAACCCCCTTCATAGTTGGTTAATTCTTGCTCAAATCGCATGAAAGTTAACCCGGTTCTTCCCTTAAGCTTAAATAACTACCAAGAACTTCAAAACACAAATCAAGCAACTACTAATACCCATTTAAATGTACATCAACTAAATACATCAAGCCTAAAATGTCTCACACAAACTTTTGTTCCCTTGGTAGTGCACAATCTGATACACGAGACATGTTCTTGGTTATGTAAATGAACATAATTGATTACATAAGCCATATACCTAGCAATGTATTCCCTAAGAATATTTGCATGGGCCCATGAATGGCCTATGCTTTTTCTAAACTCCTTTTTTAGGTCTAAACAACCTTTAATAATTCATCAATGGGTACAACCAACCCTAAGTGTCTTAATAACAACATAAATTAAGTAAAGTTAGTTAATATTCGACTAATATTTGACTTCAATTATGAGCTATTCCTATACATCAAGCTTCTGAAAGGGATTTGAAAACTCAAACCAATTGACTAGTACAAAGTAATTCCATGTTGCTTGCAAAGGTAATATTAATAACTGCACTAAGAATTTAAAATCGGCTTAATTGTGTAATTGATGTGATTTAGCCGCTTACTCCAGGAAGTGGCACTTCTGGATTAGGTTGTGATCCTATTGCAACTTCAAGATGATGTATTAGTTTAGGCGCTTAGGTCCCCATATAATGAGTGGTTAGGCTCAGTAGATAGTCGATAAGGAAATTTTCGAGATCAAGTAGCTAATAAGGAGTAGGCATGAAGTTGTAACGAGTTATATGGTGTATGGGACCTTGTATAAACTATTACAATGTACCATGGTTGTTTGTGGCTATAAACTCCCAAAGATTTGTGATCAATTAAGTTTAAACCCTAATTAGAAAGTCAACCGGAATCTCAAAGTCAACAAAACCCTAGTCTTTTACAACCGTTCAAGTCCGGCATTCCCGTTTAAGCAACCCTGGGCAAGTTAGTAAGAGATTAGTATGTAGAATAGTTCGTAATAACCTGAGAAAGATTAAAATATCAGATTAGTTAAACCACGATTCGTTTTGAGCACAACCGGACACAGTTCTCAAAAAGCGTGTCCCAGGGCTCAGATTAGTAAAAATATTCCGAATATACCGTTAGACCCATAAAAATATAAGGTTTTCAAAAATATCAATTTCATAATTTTTCGGTAACTAAAAATATCAAATGTCGCAATTATACGCGTATTTTCTTACTACCGGTACTTAAATTGTCATGTCTACTTCATTACACTATTTTCTACTATTCTACACTATTCATCTATCTCTACTTTTTCTTACAACCTACTCTTACAACCCATACCTCTATTTCTTACAATTTTCATTTCCAATACAATTTTCATTTCCAATACCACTTCACATCTTTCATATCTTACTTTTCATTAACAAAAATACAAAAAAATAAAATTCACTCCTCTCTCTCAAATTTGTTTCAATTTTTATTTATTTAAACTAACACAAATGTCCTTCCATATTTTTCTATAAATACCCCTCTTCCTTCCACTTCTCTCACACTTTCCATACACTAAAATTACTCTCCCAAAATTCTACAAGAATTCTCTCCCAAAGCTCTCTCAAGTTTAGTTCTCTTAGGTAACAATTCTTCAAATTTTCTTTATGTTCATTTGCTTAGTATGAGCTTAGTGTGTGTTTTCTAAACCATGAAGGTTAAGGAAAGCAACAATAAGTTCATACTTTGTTTTTGTTCGTAAACTAATTTCTTTTATGTTGCTTTTATGTATATAATTATCTAAATATATCTATGTAGCTATATATATATATATATCTTTTAGAGCATATAAGCTCATTTGTTTTGCAATTTATTTACTTTCATGTTGTTTTTAAGACTAGTCTTTCTAGTCTTAGACTTGTCCTCATCAAGTCAAAACATTTTCTTTTTCTTTATGGGACTAGTCTATTATTAGTCTCGGCATATCTTGATGAAGCTAAGGTTCCAATACTTGATTTATTTCTTTACTAACTTATTTCTTTAAGTTATTATGTTTCCTTATGTTTCATAGCTTTATGGTTCATATTCATGCATGAACATAATGATTTTTGTCTCAACAAGATAAATGAGGAAAGGTTTTCTTAAAATAAATATTATTTTCTAGAAATAAAAATGAGAAGTGATTTTTCATAAAACTAAGGATTTATCTTAACAAACTTTTCTAAGAAATCTAAAAGAGTTCATAGGAATTTTAACAAACATACATAACATAGAAAGAACTTCTTGAGTAAACAAAAGTTTTATTAAAACTTTACTTTTTCATGAAGTACTAGTTTGACAAAAAGAAATTCTTTTTATGAAAATAGAATAATCTTAAGAAACAAAGAAATTATTTCTATGAATATAGAATTGTTATTATTTTCAAAAAGTATTAGAAACTAAGGAAATAAAATCAATCTTTGAAAAATTTTAAAGGACTAAGGAAAT
The DNA here is from genome assembly GCA_024138025.1 of Combretum micranthum. Lineage (NCBI taxonomy): Eukaryota > Viridiplantae > Streptophyta > Magnoliopsida > Myrtales > Combretaceae > Combretum > Combretum micranthum. The sequence goes on from JAMXBD010000550.1 coordinate 348,722, forward strand.
GAAATTTACTTAAACTTGAAATATTCTCTAGCAAAAATAAGAGGAATTTTCAAAAAGTTCCACTTTTTAAAAGGCTTTACTTTTACAAAAATTTATGGTTTGAGACAACTTCATTAATTTCACTTTACTTGACCCTTTTTGAAGAATCTCAAACTCGACCAACACAACAGACGACGGACGACTTTGACTTGACTCAATCTTGAATTGATGACGACTTACTATGACATGACACTGGTACATTCACTTGACAAAGGAAGGTTGTGAATTCGCTTTCCCATTCTTATGTGAGCATATATATGACATGCATATATAAAATACGCAATGTTTACACTTATTCCATATCGTTGTTTTATTCTTTACGTGGTCATCTTGACAAGGTTTGAGGTCAAGATGAAAAATTTGGAGTTTGCTTGTTGGGATCTTATCATTACCGATTCTAGCTTTTAGGCGGTAATAGTTATGCTTTTGATGTACTTTATTTTTGGTGTGTTCAAGGTAAATGGCAATTGATTTGCTTTCTTCTTTTGGTACGTACAAAATTTTCGACAATCATATTTTTATTCCATCTGTATTAAGGAAAAAGGTGACAATTACATAATCTATGGTCATTACTAGCAAACTGTTTCTTTGGTCCAAGCGGTACAACAAGAAATTTATTGTCTAAGGGTAACCTGATATCTATTCGCATTCGTGACTATCGTCTCCTTCTAAAACAAGAATTCTAACTCTTGGTTGGCTTCCTCGCAAATCCATTGTCCTTGTAGGTTGTACACACGTATTTCTTGTGGGGGTATCGCCGAGTATCTCCCTTCCATATTTTTCTTCTTAGGACACTTCTTGGCAATATGTCCTAGCTTTTTACAGATCAGACAGGTGGCAAAGGTTTTCTTTGGACATCTCATGACTTTGTGATTTGGATTCCCGCAGTAGTAACACTTGTGTTGCAACTTAGGACACTGTCTTGGTTGATGTCCCTTTTTGCATTTCCAACATTGGGTATCCAGTTTCTTTTTATCCTTCTTTCTACTCGGGCTGACCGATGTTTCGAGCTCATTGACTTTGAGGCTTAGGCTAGGTTCACTTATAGATTCTTCCTCAATTATCATGACATTTCCTTCCGTCCTTCTCCTTTTCTTAGCACCATCCACAATTCGTGCTCTTTCTACTAGTTCTCGGAAATCTTTGATGTCAAATTCTATCAACTTGATACGAAGGTCTTCATCCAATCCTCCTAAGAAGACTTGCCTTTTAGTTCCTCGCTATCCTTATATGATTCAGGGGCATATTGTAACAGCTTTGAACTCTGTTTCGTATTGTTCAAGACTACGGCCTCCTTGAGAAATACTTAGGAAATCTGCACTAAATTGGATTCTCAAGCTTCCAGGGAAAAAGTTCTCCAAGAATTCATGCCTAAATGTCTCCCATGTGATTGGTGGTAGTAGCTCTCTACTTTTGGATTCCCACCATATTCTTGCATTGAACCTCAGCATAAAAGTTCCATATGTAAGCTGAAGGTGTTGTGGTACTTCAAAAGCATTGAAAGATCGTTCTATTTGTGCTAACCAATCATCAGCTTCATCCGGTTTTCCAAAAGCTCCATCAAAATACGATTGCACTTAATGAACTCTGGCAACATACTTTGATAAGGTTTTGGTAATGGGGCTCAGCTAGTGTGTTTCAATCGGTGGCGTTGGAACTTCTGGTGCTGCTTCTTGTGCAGGTGCTGGTGTAGGCATAGCCTGAGCTGTTGTGCGAAATTCCTTATGAGGTTGGCAAGTTGTTCGATGTTAGCTTGATCCATTCGTGGTTGGTTTGGTTGTTGAGGTTCCTCCGGGTTCTCAGGTTCTACAGGGGGTATTTCTTGGTTGCGTTGTGCACGAGTACGTCTCCTATTTGTTCTACAGGTTTTATTAAGCTAGTGTGAGATTCTTTTGAACTTTATTAAGTCTTAGACGTTTTTCGGAAAAACGATCAAGAAATATGCTAAAAATCGAGTACGGAAATGAATACAAATATAGAAAATTTGAAAATTGACTGAAATCATAATAAAAAGGAAATTCATATCATTAAAATAAATACATGGAAACAGAAGGAAGACTTAAATACTTCCTTTACAAAAGTTCAAAGAAAGGATGCAAAATAAAATTAATAACAACATATACATCATTGTTTAATCCTTTTTACAAAAGCATTTCTCCTATCGGTATATTAAAGCTTTTACGGAAGGTTTAGCGTCGTTCTGCTTCGGATTGCTCTTCACAGGGTAGGAATATTTCCTTGATTACTTGATCCTCGTCTTCATTATCAGTAACTTTTTCTTTTCCTTTGTGGTGAGATTTGGTGGTAGGATCTCTAGACGAAGTCCCACATTCTTTCTTGGATGGGTCATCTCTTTCGGGGACTGAGATGGGGTCGTCCCATAAACCTTGCGTCTTTAGATCTTCACGTACATAGAGATACCACACCTTGCACATGTAGCATGTTTCCTTGGCATTTGTAGGGTAATTCTTGGTCCTACAGATGAGACGACTGCATACGTAGCATTTCCTTATTGTTGTTGGGTAATTGTTGGCACTGTGTTTTCTCTTTGCATGACCAGAATAGATAGTGCCATTCTTCTTAGGACAATTAAGGATTTTGTGGTCTTTGTTTCCACAGAAGTAACACTTGTACTGCAGTTGTGGGCAACTTTTGGGGAAATGTCTTCCTTTACACTTCCAGCATCTGACCTTAGGGGTTGCGAAGTCCTTAAGAGGTTGGAGTTGTTTATGCTTCTTAGCCTGGGGTTCTTGATTGGCTATGAAGGAAGGGACTTGTGCTACTGGTGTTGCTCCGAGTTGGGGTCTTATAACCGGAGCGGTTGCAGAGGTTATGGGTGTTTGTTGTATATAAGTCCTTATCGTCTCTTCTAGAAGTCTTATGGTGGTCAAGAGTTCTTGAGTTAGATCTTGTGGTGGGAGTGCTCCTGGTTCTTGTTGTTCTTCGAGAGGGGTGCTTGATTGTGGCATAACTTCCTCGGGTAGCTTCCTAGAACCAAACGAAGCGGTCGTATTAGATATTTTCTTTATTTCGAGTTTTACGCACGAGTTATTTGTTTTTAAGGAAAAGAGAAGCGTTATAGACTTTTGTTTGTCTGATTAAAGGTTAACGTAGGTACTTAATGTTATTTACCTAAGGGTCTTACTTGTAAAAGAGGCATTATACTTAAATTGCTCCTAATTGGTCTTGAATAGGGTTACTATGCATTAAGGCTTATCATCTTGCTAAGGTAGGCTTACTATGTTTATTCTATATCTAAATTCTAAGTCTCCTTCATGTTTTCTCCATATTATTCTGCTATGTTCTATCTCCAAGTCATTTCTACCTTTCTCAATCTTGGGTCAACATCTTAGGGTAAATCCTCTTTACATGTTAAATATCCTCGATTCTTATAAGTATTTCCTGCCTTCTTCTAATATTCTCCAAGATAAAGTTCTACTTAGACATAAGGATTCTTAAATAAGATCAAGTCCTATCAATCTATCCTACTCTTCTTTCTTAATTCCCAAAACCTTGTTGCTCTGATACCAACTTAAACTGTCACGCCCCGAGGGGTACCCTAAACGTGGCAGTCCGCCGTACACAATACTAAAGCCTAGGAATGACTACCTTAGTCATGCAAAGGCTTCCATATTATGTACAAGGCGTACATCACAACCAAGGGGACGCATCGGAGTAGCGCAATTTACATTGATAATAAATAAGTAACAAGGCAAAGAGAATACTTAATATAAAACATAAGCATATCACATTTCAATTCTTAAGGGCATATTCTTCTATTATCTTCAAATAAATACGTCCTAATCATATAGGTTAGCACATATAAAGAACCTTACAAAATTTCTTCATCGTATGATTCCATATCCTTAATCATCCGTCCATGACTTCCTTAATGTCATGATCCTCAAATTTAATCCACGAATATACCTGTTTCAACAAATCTATAGGGGTATAAGCTACAACTAGCTTAGTGAGATATTCCTTTTCATTCGCACCATATTTTCAAACAAGTTTATTTATTTAATCACACATATGCTATGCATACAATGCAACAATCACATGATTACGCGAATATATATAGTCATCCGGAAACCATATATAGAACGGATTTACCCCTCCGTATCAAAGGTTAGGGAATCGGGGTTGAAGGTCCTCGACCTTCTACTGCTAGTCCCCAGGTCCTCACCCACAGCGTTCGGTTGGCTCGGCTCCGAACCTAGAGTCGCTTTCCCCGAGCGATTTGGATTCTCCAGGAAGGAACATGGCCCGTGGCACCGCACGATCACAGCCAATCCAACTCTACGCGTAGGAGTAGCAGCCTTCCGAAATAGATGTGACTCGATGGATGCTATGCGTGAACGTTTTATTGTTCTTAGGTCAAACCTTATTAAGGTTTATTAGGGGCGATCAATCAATTTAGCAACAATAAACAATCATACAAGTAAGTAAACAAAATTATTTAAACAAGCAGATCGAAGTTGCGATATTCTTAATTCTCAATTCACGCATAAACATAGAATCATATATACCTAATTCCCCAAATATATATCCATTTTTATCTTTTCAGTATACTAATGCTACTACTTACAAGCACAAGCAAGTAACGAATTAGAGGAATAACTCACTCGTCCATTTCGCTATCTTCTTAGTCGTAATCCTCGGGTAGGGTATTCTCGTATCCTTCGTCACCTAGACAAAAGAAATACCCGGGATAAGTCTTCATGAATTTCTATTCTTGGAGATTCTAAACTTTACTTAAAATCGCGGTAAAATCGTATAAGAAGAAATTCCAACTTAAAATGGCCATAACTTGCTCATTTTAACTCGGAATTTCGCATATGATATACCGTTTTCTACCTATTCGAAAAGTTCTATCCATTTCTAAACTTATCTTGGTCATAAAAGGTCATTTGGGTTCCGAAAACGTCAGGTACAGATTTAAAACGAATTTTCTAAACTTTTGCAAAAATCCATTTTCTAACTCAACTTCATTTTAAAGAAAATCCTTTTGTAACAATATAAAATATATTTGATAAACACTTTTGAATATATAGGTATGCTCACTTTATATGCAAAAATCCTAATGGTAGTGTCTCAACAATTTATTTCATAAAACAATTCATTTAAACTTTAACTTTGAAATTTCTTTTCAAGTATTTAAAGAAACTTTATATTTTTACTAGGTTATAAATGAGTATATTCTTATTTTATTTTCTTCATTTCCTTTTCCAAAACAAGTAAATTTTCCTTTTAACCTTAGTTTTTCATAAATTTTACTTCTAGTGATAAAAGATCTATTTTTATCAAAAAGTATATTAGGTTGTTCAAAACCTTTTTATAATTTTGTATTTAGGATGGTTTTAGAAAATGAATTTTGTCTTCTTATATTCATTTCTAAAATATAAGCTTTTGCTTTCCAAAACTTGTTCTTTCATTTCTTTTGAAAAGAATCATTTTTATAAAATCCATTATTATAAATCTTACCTCATTTATATTCCTTTGAAAATTAGTTCCTTCTTTTAGAAATTTGAAAATCATTATTTTTCCTAAGTGGGTTCATAACTTGATGAGTTGATTTTTGTCTTAACTTTGAAAACTAGTTTGTTCCTTAGTTTAGAAAAGAATTTAAGTCTTAAACTTTCGATATTAACGATTTATTTTTCTAAAAACTTAGATTACCATAAAATACAAGGAAAATATTTATTTATGTTTTCTTGGTAAAACTATCTTTGTTATTTAAGAAAACTTGAGAAAACTTGTATTATTCTATTTCTAGGTTGTTGATAATAACTTCATGTTTTTGTGGTAAATCATATAATTGGAAACTTAGCTTTGAGTTCATTTAGTAAAACAAGATTCTATTTTTAGATTAGTTGAGACATTAACATTATGCAAATGCAAGTATCATGAGCATATAAAATAATAAGAACATAAGAAAATACTAAAAATAATTAATGAGCAAGAAAATAAAATATCAAGCATTGGGAACCTTAGCTTCATCAAGGAATCCCGATCAAGTATTGGAGCCTTAGCTTTATCAAGGCATCCCGGGACTAAGAATGGACTAGTCCCGAAAGATTAAAGAAAATAAATAAAAGATTGTTTTGACTTGATATGGACAAGTCTAAGACTAGAAAGACTAGTCTTAATATCAACATAAAATAAATAAATTGCATAACTTGAAATAATAAATAACAAATGAGCTTATATGCTCTAAATAAATATAATATACATATGTATATTTATATATAAGCAAGATCAAAATATAAACAAGTAATAAATGACAAAGTATATATATATATATATATATGAAAGTAGTTCCATGAACAAGAACCAAACATGATCTTAATGTGGTTTTCTTTAGTTTTTCAACCTAAGAAACAACATCAAAACCATATAAGGTTACTTGACATAAAAAGAATAGAATGAGTTCTTCATTACCTAAATGGGTAAGAAGAAAAGAAGGATTGCTTGAAGGCTTTTGGTAGTGTGTAAGAATGGGCTTGAAAAGAAACTTATTTTGGTAGAAGAAGAGAGTTTCTTCTTACAAGAAGAGAGTTCTTGTAAGAATATGGAGGAGTGTTTTGGAGAGAATTTTGCATAAATTCTCTACTTGAGAAAGGTGTGAAGAAATGAGAAGGGGAGAGGTGATATTTATAGGAAAAGAGGAGAGGAATTAAGAGTGATTTAAATAATTGAAAAAGAAAATAAAAAGAGAGGGAAGAGAGAGAGTGATTGGATGGCAACATGAAGGGGGAAGAGAAAAGTACAATTATGATTAATTTTTGTGTAAGAGAAGTGATATTTTGTAAGAAAGGTATGAGTAGATTTTTATGGGAAAAGAAAATGTGAATAGTGTGAATTGTGTCATTTGTAAGAGTGATTAGATATAAAGTAGAGAGAGTGAATAGTAATGAATAGTAGAAAAGTACTATGAATAGTAGACTAGACAATTAAAGTACCGGTAGTAATAAAAATACGCGTAATAATGCGATATCTGTAATTTTTAACTACCGAAAAATTCTAAAACTGATATTTTTGGAATCCTTGTATTTTTACGAGTCTATTGGTATAAACGGAATATTTTTAATATTCCGAGCTCCGGACACGCTTTTCGAGAACCGATCCCGTTTGGGTCCGAAGGTCACTCGAAATTCGCGAATCTGATATTTTTATGTTATCCTATGTTATTACGAACTATTCTAGGTCATTAACTTAATTTCGTTTTCTAGGGTTTGAAAACGCGGGATTGCCGGATCTTAAACACTAGGGTTCGTTATAGGCTTGTTGACTTTTAGGGTTCCGTTTTGATTTCTGTTTTCGAGATATTCGTAAGATCGTATAATTTTCGAGTCTTGATCGTTTTAGAATTTTTAGCTCGAAAATTTATATTTTATTTTATTTGTGATTATTTAATAGTTTTTAGTTCCGGAATCGTTTAACCGAGTCTAGGGTTATGAGTTGACTCAGTTTGACTTTTGGTGAGAATTTGAAATTTGTGATTTCTGAAATTTATCGAAGGTTTTAAGATTTTGCTGTTGATCATTATTTGGATATATTGTCTTGATTTGCGTGTTAGAAGACGGTTAGGTAATTTAATTGATGTACGGACGTTGATTAAACCAATAGTTAGACTTTATATTTCGTTTTAAGGGTTCCTGTTTTCTCAAGATTGAAAAAACTCGTTTTTGTTCTCATTTGGAATTAAGTTTTAACTTGGTTCGAGTTTTAGGGTTTCGTTTCCGGTATTTGACTCGGTCTAGAATTGAGTTTTAATCTCAAGTTGATTTTTCGGGTTTTTGATATTTATACTTCTAGAATTATTTTTAAGGATTATGAAAATTTTTGGGGGTTTACACAAACAGTTCTCGAACATAGGCAGATGTCTTGATCATGTGCAATGGTAATTTCTTATTGAAGTAAAAAATAGGCCGTTCATCTTGTAATAAAATTGCCTCTATTCCTGATCCTAAGACATCTATTTCTAAAACAAAATTTTTGGTAAAATCAGGTAAAACTAATAGTGGGGCTGACACTAGCACTTATTTGAGTTTGTCAAAAGCAAGCAACGCTTCTACTGACTCGTGGAAGGCATCCTTTTTTAATAAGTCCATCAGCAGACTTGCAATCAAAGCATAAGATTAGATGAATCTTCGATAATATCCTGAAAGTCCCAAAAAAGTCTTAACTACTTTAATGTAGTAGGTATCGGCTACACTTGAACTATTGCTACTTTAGTGGGATCACGTTGAACTCATTGGTTAGATATAACATGGACGAGATATTCAATAGAATCTTGACCAAAAGCGCACTTAGACTTCTTGAGAGATAAAGTGTTAGCTTGTAATGTAGCAAACACTTTATCAAAATGTGCAATATGCTCGCCCAAAGACCTGCTATAAATAATAATGTCAAAAAAAAAAACTATCAGAAATTTGCGTAAGAAAGGTTTAAAAATAGAATTCATCATAGATTGAAATGTAGCAAGTGCATTACTAAGGCCAAAAGGCATCACGAGGAACTCATAGTGTCCTTCGTGTGTGTGGAAATCTGTCTTTAGGACATCTTCTAGGGCCATCCTAACATGATGGTAACCCACACACAAATCTAGCTTAGAAAAATCACTGCTCCATCTAACTCATCAAGGAGTTCATCAGTAGTAGGAATGGGAAATTCGTCCTTTATAGTCAACGTAAAATCTCCAAGGAAGTTTCTTGACCAATAAGACTGGAGAGCAATAAAAGCTTGTGCTGCATTGAATAAGGCCTTGTTTCAGCATCTTATACACTTCTCGTTCAATTTCCTCCTTTTGGAAATGTGGGTATTGGTAAGGCTTTACATTTACCTCATCCACTCCATTTACTAAATGAACATGATGTTGAATAGATCGTAATTGAGGCAATGGTGATGGTGGCTCAAAATTGATGAAAATCCACCCAATAGGTTTTCAATAGAACTATTGTTGGTGGTATTCATTGAAATAGGATCCATCTGAGCCACAAGTTTGTAGTAAGAAGCTATAGCATGAACTTTGAAGAGCTACCTTAACTGATTGTGGGAGATCAGTTGTGCTGCAACAGATTGATCACCTATAAGGGTAATTTAAGATCCCATATTATAAAATGACATGATTAACCCATTATAATCAATTGTGATAGGTCCTAATCCTTGGAGCCATTGAATTCCTAAAACCACCTCAACTCCTTGAATATCCAAGATGTAAAAGGTATCTTGAAAAGTAAATCCTTGAATATTCATGTGAACATGTTTGCATTGGCCCTGACATTTAAGTTTTTGGCTGTTCCCCAACATGACATTAAATTGTTGAGTAGGAACTAGAATAAAGACTAGATGTTTTGCAACTCAACTATGCATAAAATTGTGGGTGCTACCCGAATCAACAAGCACAGAAACTTTTCGAGAGTTGATAATCCCTTGGAATCTTAGAGTTCTAGGAAACATGTCCTCATTTAAAGCATGGTAACTAATGGCACAATGCATATCACATTCATCATCTATATTCTATTCATCATGCATCTCATACACATCATTAGCATCGGAAAATAACAAAAGAAATTTTGCTTTGCATTTATGATTCATACTAAACTTCTCATCACAGATAAATCAGAGACCTTTCTCTCTTCTGACTAGCATTTCTTCTGGGGTTAATCGTAGTGGGTAAAGAGGAAGAAGTGGTTTGAATAGTACCTGATTAAGGTGATTTGTTTAGTAATACTGGTTGTGGTTTTCCAAATTGCAAAGGCGTTGAATTGTATGTGGAAGAAGAGGTTTAAAAATTTTGAATCCAGTTGATTGCTCCTTAAGTTTTTCTTCGTTCATTCTAGCTAACCATATGGCATTCATTAAATCTTTGGGTCTAGAAATTTGCAGTTCACATATCTAGAAATGAAACAACTGAGTAGAAAGATTCTGGTAATCCAACAATTTTGTTGAATAATTCTTTGAAATGGGATCAATAATGTGTGATCGGGGATGTTTGGGTTAATTTGACTAGCATGCCCTGCACATTCTCATTGCTAGAGGGTGCGAATAGTTTTTGAAGGGCTTCTGTAAACTTAGTCCAAGAACTAAGTTGCTTGTTCAAATACATCCATTTGTACCAATTTAATGTGTCTCCCTCTAATGCAAAAGAAGCAATTGTGATCCTCTGTTCATTAGGAATTTTGTGAAATGCAAAGAACTGATCAACTTTGAAAAGCCACCCTAAAACATCATTCTTAGAAATTTTAGGGATCTCTAATTTGATTCCTTTTAATAAATTTCCACACTAATTTGGATTTGACATATTCTGATTCACTTCCATGCGCTCAAATTTTTTCATTCATTTTACTCAAGCCGTCTCGAATGGCTACTAATGCTTTTTTCATAGCATCCATTTCCTCCATTTTTTCTTGAGATCGTGTAGCAGGTGCCATGAGAGAAGAGGTAGTTCAAAAATGACGAGAGCACCAATGTTACGCTAAGCCCAGCTCAATTAACTGAGTATATAAGCAAATCGATGAAACCCTAAAACTCTTCTATCTCTTTCGAATAAGATTATTAGATAAGAATCCTAACTTCAACTCTCTCTCTATGTGTTTATCTTCTTCCTATATCACTAATGGTTCTTTTGTTCATGCAGGTACGAAAATAAACAATGATATGGCTATTTGAGGAAGCCACCAACTCCTAAAACTTTCTTTTCTGTAAGATGGGTTAATACCCTATTCCATTCATCCCTATCTTTTTATATATGTACCATTGTAAGTAGTTAAAATTACTTTCTGTAATGATTTTTAATTTTTGAAAAACAACTGTCACAAGCTAGATCAGCTGTTACCAGCTAAATTTGTAATTGTATATGTGTTTTTATGATGTAAAGTCCTTAAGCAACTTGGCCTTGTGCCTAGATCTATGTACTTCGGATGTAACATCCATGTTATGTGTATAGAAACAAAAGAAAAAGAAAGGGAGATAGAGGGAGATAACTAGCTATTTAGTACCTATCCAATAAAATAATTGTCACTATTTTATGTATGATTTTTTTATTCTTACTTTTAAGGTTATGAAACTCACGATTCTATGTAGAATCGCCAAGTGGTCAATAGAAGCGGAACGTAAAATCGAAATGTAGAAACATAAGTTTCTACAACCTTAGCAAAATAGCTTTGAAAAATTACAAAAATACTTATATAAGATGTAGAAAACTTAGAACACATAATGGATATAAAAAAAACAAAGAAATTTAGTTTTTTTTTTCATAATAACTCTTAATCCATGATATAATATATATGAAAAAGAGCGAATAGAGTCAAAATTAATTTATTTTCTATTGTTTTATTTAAAATAGTGATAAATTAAAGAAGAATTAAAATTTTCAACTTACTAAATGTTTAATTATATAAATGAAATAAATAAATTTTTTATGAATTTTACAGCTATAACTTGACTTGAATAAATTTTATAAATGTACAATAAGGGTTTTTAGGGGAGAGAGGAAAAAAGATAGAGAGCGTGTATGAAAACCTGATAGAGAGCATGTATGAAAACCAAATAGAAACAACTAGAAGAGAGATACACCATCCAATTCCTAATAGTTGATGAGATTGTAAATACTCAGTTGTATTTTTTTTATATTTGACTTAAATAGATAGAATCATTAAATTCGGTTACAATAGTAAGATTCTAACAAGTTTACATATAGACTTGGTTGAAATCATAAAATTCTATCAAAAACGATTGTACCTACGAGTCAACTCAGAAGGGTCTCCTAAAATCATAAACTCGTAGAATCGTGTGGGTAAAATCGCGATTTTGACAACTATACTTACTTTATTGTAAGATTTTTTGACGTCAAAAGAGGAGATTTGATTAATAATAATGATAGATGATCATATATAATTAAACTACTTAATGTATAATTGTTTTATTATATTTATTTTAATGATCAAATAATTTATTAGAATACCAGGACAAGTAGAAATCCTCCGTTGTGCTGTGTCAACCGGTACGGTAAAAAGGCGTCATGACTTATGTGTCCCTTAATACACCACTTTTAATTGACCTTTTAAAGGAGTAGGCGGAGAAACGCTTTCGTTCTAATCTTTAATAAAGTACGTTGACTCAAATGAAAAAATAATAAATAAAGAGAAAAAATTGAAGGATCAAGTGGAAAAATGATAAACGCGTTAAAGGAAAAGAGAAATTTATGCTGTCGATAAAGGAATGTAATATCCCCTCTTCAGAAACCAACTTCCTTCTATTTCATCGTCATCCACATATTTAAAATTAAAAAGTACACACCTAAAACTAAATTTGACGATTAGGCACTGCTTATTTTGAAAGAATATTTTCTTAAAAATGTCTTTTTATTTATATATATTTGTTTGAAAAAAAAAGAAGACAAATTGTTGGAAAATATATTCCTTTATTTCAGAATTAAAGACTCATTCATACTTATTCTTTAAAAAACAACTTACAACTTATAAAAGAGCAAATCAATTTACAAACTCTATCTACTAATCGTTTATTACCAATATTTAGGTAGACTTACTTCTCATTATAGAATATATATTATTATTAATTATCCTGACATTTTCATTATCTAAGTATTTGGAAGAAACAAAGAAAAATTACTTTCATAAAATTAATCAAATACATGAAAAACATGCTTCTTTTTAGGAGAACTTTTTCAAATCTAAGTATTTGGAAGAAACAAAAAAAAAAATTACTTTCATAAAATTAATCAAATACTGAAAAACATGCTTCTTTTTAGGAGAACTTTTTCAAAGAAAATTATTTTCCATTAATAAATAGTGTACTTCGAAATAAGTACTGTTCGTTTGAGAAAAAGTATTTGTTAATGAAAAATATTTTTTTTTGAAAAATAACACGTTTATAAATGTTTGACTAATTTTATTAAAATAGTTTTCTTTTATTTGCATAACTTCAAGATAACTCATATATTTTAAATATAAAAAATACATATATTATAATGAGAAATAAATCTACTTCAAAAAATATTTAAAAAGTTGACAATAAATGTTCTTTTATAGTAAATGATTGGTGGATAGATTCGTGAATCGTTGGAAAATGACTTATCCTTTTATATCCCATAAGTTGCTTTCTAAAAATAAGCTATAAATGGTGCTATATTTTCTAACACAAGGAAAATGTTTTTCACTAGTTGTTCCATTTTTTTAAACAAATATGAAAAAAAAAAATCAATTTTTTGAAAATCATTTTCATTAAAATAAATGGGACCTTAGTTATAATTTCAACTTCTTATCAGCATATCTAAATTTTTACAAGAGAATAGTTCATAATAGGGCTAATTAGTCAATCATTTAACTATTAAAATAAATATAATAATTAATAATATAAATATTTTAGTGGTGTAATCAAACTTGAGTATGATTTTGGTCCAATAATAAGGTTTACCGTTTGTTTGTCATTTTCATTTTAAAAAAAGAAAACCTACCATAATATAGCTTACTGAAGATAAGTGGCCTTGAAAAAATGAGACTTTGAAAAAGGTATAAAATCCCATTTATAACTTATGACATTCAACTTTTTCATAACATAGTGTGATTTATATGTGAAAGGAAGCCATTCTATTACAATAATTTGGTAATTAATTTAACATGAATCTTGTTTGCACAATTAATTTCTCCTAATGCCATAAACAGATTGAAAAAAAAAAAAAAAAAACAACCTAGTTTATTATCAGACCAGTTCAATATATGTTTAAAAGTGTAGTGGGAATTCTGACGATAATTGGACCATGTCCCTTGTATAATCCCGAATCCAGAATTTCTTCGGGACATAATATTCCCAACCATTTTGAAAAAAAAAAAAAAACCAAAAATACTGCTAATATAAAATAATAGTATAAATATATATGTATATCGTGTCTTTAAAACCCGATATATGCGTGCATATCGCGACTATAAGATGCGATAAATGTTTGAATGTACAGAACAATATCGCGATTATTAATCGCGATATCCGTAGAAATACTTATATCGTGATTAATAATTGCAATATTGCGACCGTAGTCAAACATTAAATGGCGATTCTTTCATGCAAATTTTGTGTAAAATTAAACACGATTTTGCAACTGAAAATTGATAATTAATTTCATCGAAGCAATATATTAGTAATTATTTTGAATAGGAACCTTAGACATGTATTGGACTCCTGAAATGCAAAATTTTACTACCTTAAAAGAGTAGCTAACTGTTACAAAAGCATTTTTATATAATAATTATAAGTAAATTTCTAATTTATTACAAAAAAGTTTAATCTGCCTTGCTTTGAACGGAGTACCACTAAAATAAAGTAATTTATCATTTAGGACATTGAAATTAATTACTTGAATGAGATCAAAATAAAAATAAATACCAAATTCACATGTATAAAACATGAAATAAGGAAAAAAAATATACCCATATGTATATCACGGGTTGGTAAACTGCTATAGCACCATATATTTTGTTTGTAACAAGCATTATATGTAGAGCTATATCACATTTAAAATCGGCGATATGTACATCACTTTTAAGACCCGAAATATAGCAATGATATTGAAACTTGATATAGCGATTTATTCATGATTTGTGTGTGAAATCTGATATCCTATTTTACAAGCACAATTTTACAACAAGATATTGATAATTAATTTTTATTCAAATTATATATTGGTAATTTTTATTGTAGTAACGATAGACAAGTATTGTACCCCCTCTAAAATGCAATAATTTCGTTACCTTTAAAGCAACAACTTTTCTAATAGTATTTTAAATAATAAATTAAAGATTTAAGTAAATCATAAACCTAAGTGTGATATGATAAGATATGAAAGAATTAAAAAAAAAGCAATCTTAAGTCACTATAGCACGGCAATGAAAGACTCAATAAAACTAACAAAATTTCCTATTTATGGATTTGTAAAAAAAAAATTATCGTACAAATACTAATTAAACAAAATTAATTACGCAAATGTCATAATATCACAATATAAAGACACGACATTTAGGTTCATAAGAGTGTCATTTTCAAAATGCAACACTAGTATAACTTGCAATACATGTATCGCATGTTCAAAATGCGATACTAATGCATATCACATATATAAGATGCAATACCCTTGTGTGTTGCAATTCACACATGTAGTATCTTTACAAGATTATTTTGTATATATTACATCATATTTTAAAGATGTGATACACATACTAAACATGGTATTGAATATTCAAAATGCAATATAAAATTAGTATTTTAGTAATTTTTTCGTATTAATTATACTTTTCTAGTTTTGTTTAAAAAAAAAAAGAAAATTGGTAAACATATAATTTACCCCAGTAAAACTACTTACACTAAAAGAAAAGGTACCATAAGAATAATGATGTCTAACTATTCACACAGATTGAATTTGAGTCAACTATAATCCATATATGATATAGAACCTTGGCAGTATGCTAAGAGATTGTAAGCAGAAAATTAATGTTGTATAATGTTGTATCCAACTAATATCAAAGTTAGCTATGTTTTTTAAGATGACAACGTTATTGCTTTTACTTTTTACTTTCAAAAATAAAACAAACCCAGTAGCTAGACACTGACTATACATGCGTCCCTTTTGTTTTTTTTTTTTTTTTTTTTTTCACCCGGTAGAAACATGATATCTTAATGCGTGTGAAATCGTGACTTGAATGTGAGATCGATATTTATGGTTTTTTTTTCTTTTTTGTATATATATTCATAGGGAAAGAGGAAAAAATGCAAGAGGATTAAGATTCTAGAAATAAGAATTTTTGTGAGGGACACTAGCAGAATATATTCCATATATGGCCATTTCAATATCCACTTTTTAAGTCCTTTTTTTTTTTCTTTCCTTGGCCAAGTCAAAACCATGCATCACATTATCAAAAGGAAAACACACCGTGAAATCAGTTCTCATGTGGTGAGATGACTAGATATAATACATTTGTCTAATGAACACAATTTTTCTTCAACAATGATTCATCTTTCCCCACGCACGTTGCCAGAATCAGTTCTCATGTGGTGAGATGACTAGATATAATACATTTGTCTAATGAACACAATTTTTCTTCAACAATGATTCATCTTTCCCCACGCACGTTGCCAGAATCAGTTCTCATGTGGTGAGATGACTAGATATGATGCGATTACAGGAAGCGAAAAAGCCTGCACAGTTATGGCAATATCCTAAGGCGTTGTTAAATGTCAAATAGAATCAGCATGCCAACATCATCAGCTAGAGAATACATCACATTACATAGAAGATGAATACATAAGATTTACATACTTCAAATACAAAGGGCTAACAACTCATGCGCCTATGGTCATCAACTCGGTGGGCACTTGAAAAAATTGTGGCAACAGTATGTCGGCCATCCCAGACCTGTTAAAAACTGCTGACGTCCGAGTAAACTATAGAACATCTCAGCTGAGAAAAGGAAAAATTAGCATGGTGACTACTGATCTTCGATTCCTTGGGAATAATTTTACCCAATTTAAATGTTTGCACTCAAGATAAGCCCTCTGCCTGTAACAATCCCGGATAAACAAGAGAAATAATCCGTTTTAAGGGAATCAGTGAAGCTTTAAGACAGTCGTTTGCTTCAGTAGCTGAAATAAAAACAAAAGAGAGCACCCATTGAGAAAACAGCAACGTCTAATCAAAGTCCAATGTAGATTCAGTATTACCAATCACCTTTAATAAATGCTTCGAGTTCCTTAGAGAAATCTTCCATGCGCCCAAGTACCGGTCTTATTCCGCATATTTGTAGAACACAGAGTTCCAAGTATAAAGCCATCTCCATTACTTGTAACAGCAGGAAACAAACATTTTGGATTTCTAGTTGCATTGGCTTTGTCTTATGGGCTTCACTAAGTTCAGTAACAATTGAAATAGCCTGATCCTAAAATCAGCACGTCAAAGATCAGATCAGAAATGCAAAAAAGGATAGAACCAGCCAATTGTCTACTAGCTGTGCATCACTCTCATATTTACAACTTTAATTTATCGAATTTTTCTGCCCAATCAAAAACTTCAAACAGAAAAGGATAAGAAATATGATTGAGTGGCTTATTTCACTAACCTGTAATCCATGTAGAATCTCAGGCATTGGAAGCTCAGGAAAATGAGCAAGATCTACAAATCCCACATCCTCCGCCCTTTTAGCTGCACCCTTAGCTTGCAGACAGAGAAACTTCAACAAAAGAAATGCAATTCTGTAGATCTGCAAAGCAACAGCATCAGAAAAATGTGTGGCAGAAACTCTTTCTGTGTTCTCTGTTGTCCGATCTTTTGCAATTAGAGCAGTTATTGTACTTGAGACAGCAGAGAAGTTAGATTTAACAGCACAACCAAGTGGTGTGAGGGAAAACCATCCATTTTTGCTGTTTATAAAGGATGGTTCTCTGCAGCAGTCAGACTCTACTTTGAGGACAGGAGGACATACGAGAGGTGTATTTCGGCTGGAAGATCCTCCAAGATGTTGACTGCCTTGACTAATAAAGGCTAACAAGTGAATACTTTTCTCCCGTAGCTGGGAATCCATTTCTTTCATGGCCCTAAGCCATGAATTCCAATTCTTTGCTACCCCACACATTAACATGAGGGTGTGCTCAGTTCCTTTAAGTGCATTAAGAGAAGTTTGAGTCTTCTGAGCACGAGGTCTCTTTCTGTCTTGATCATCTGATGGGAAGTCTGGGGCACAAAGATAAAAAGAAACTAGATGACCTTTCTCTGAAAAGAAGTATGGTATCTCATTATTTACAATATCAGTGTATGAAGAGCTGTCCCCTAAAGAGTGAAGCATAGCAGTGACAACAGCTAATCCAAGTCCCCATATATATTGAGAGTTCTCATATTCCACATTGCCAGATAAGCTAGATACACTCTTCTTGTTGTAAATTGCTGAGGGTGACTGCCCCTCAGTTATGGTGGAGAACAATGCTTTAAGAGCTGTAAAAAAACCTGAATTAAGAAGCATCTCTGCTCCTCCTCTCACACGTGCAAGGGTCAAAAAGAAATTCAGTATCGTATGACTCAGCATAGATGAACCTTTATCTTGAAGCTTCATTAGAACATACTGCAAATGAAGATGTTCTAGTATGATTGGGAACCAAGTCTTAGGTGTCAGGATATTTCTTAACATCAAGTCCAATGCAGTAAGAGAGGGGACACATAGCTCGGGCATTTTAATGCAATGACAAAGAATAGGTAATTGCCCCAGGCACAGATTAGAGAATTCAGCTCTCTCTTCAACACTTCCCTCATCTGAAAGACGACTCAATCCCAAGTAAGAGCAACAGCACTCTATTACTGAGATAAGCAGCCTGAGGGCAAGTTTCTGTGTTTTAACCACTGCAGCAACTACCATGCTGTTGCTTAACACTTTGAGGGTGGAACCAAGTGTTCTCATGATGCTAATACAGGTATGTAAGGGAAGATTGTTCTTTACACAGCTTGCAAGGAAAACAACGAATTCAGCTTGGCTAGCAAGAAACTCGAGGATATCTTCATGAGATTCTAGACTTGCACCAAAGGAATCCAAGCAAGAATGCAAACAATGACACACATAGTCTATGCAAGACAGAGAAAGTTTATCAGGTATCTTCCTTCCCTTTGTTGTCTTCATGTCTGGTGACTGAAAAATAAATATAGAAAAATTTATGGAACTCATTAAGAAAATTTCCAATTGAAATGCATATAATTTTCTCTCAACATGTCAAGCAACGAGAAACCATTTAAAATTCCTTGACTTTCAAGTTGCAGAATCCTATTTAAGCACTGCAAAAATGATAAATTTTAATACCAAAATATAAAATAAAATAAAATTACGCAAACTTACATCATCCCCATATAGAGTTAAAAGAGTCAACAATGCCTTCAATGCACATAGCTTTGTACTTGAGAGCACGAGCATGGAATTTGACTTCTCAATGCATTCCAACATTGTTTCTGCAATTGCTTTAGACAATTTCATGTTTGAATAGTCCCACATATCTAGTTTGATATCACTCCGTATGCGTGTTGCATCATAGGAGTAACTTTCTTGGGTGTGTACAAAGATACAGCCAGCAGACTTCTGTCGATAATGCTCCAAAAACTTCAATTCAACCAGATAAATGAACAATTCTTTAAAGGGTCCAGGACTGAGCTTACGACCTTCAAACTCTCCTTGCATATGGTAATAGAGATCATTGAGTATCAAACTTTGCAATTCGTTTCCCTCACTGAAAATAACGTCATTTGTGCATAGAAGTCAACAAGTTGGGGAAAAAGAAAAAACAAGAAGAGGCAATAGAAAAATTCAAGCAGAAAAACGCCCGTTCAGTAATTTTGTCTATGTTATATTTGACAGCTCATTCAACAGTTCTCAAGCCTTGTTCCCACCATGTAGGATCGGCTCTGTGGATCCTGTTCCAATACAACACTATCATGAATCATGTCTTCATTAGCTTTTAAATATGCCATACCAATTTGCATTGGTTCTCTCAACATCTTTTTTTGGTTTTTCCCTCTCTTATGCAAGTCCCATGCCTCCAACACAGCATTTACTATCCTGTCAACTTTCCCATCCAAACCCAGCTGATGCCCATTGAACAGTTTGACTAGTATCCATAGCAATCTGGTACATGACAATGGAAAAGAAGGTGATTGTCTGTTTTGTCATCTCTTTTTGCAAGAAAAGGGATAGATCTATCAACCATATGATGACCACTTTTGGAGATTACCTAAAGTTAGATTCTTAGCCTAGGATGCCTCCCAAGTAAAAAACCAACTTAGAAGTCTAACAGTTAATTCAAGACAAGATTCTTGTGATTAAGCATCACAATCTTCTGTGTGCAGTTTAGAAGAGATAAGGGGTACCTCTATATATTGTATTAGGAGTTTGGCTGGAGTAAAACCAAGGAAATTTATTGTGGACTTCTAAGTGCGTCGGTGGAATTTAAGAAGAAGACTAGACCTTGCTCTCGTTTACCTTTAGACCCAAAACTGAGTGGAACAACTTAAGTACTCGCTTAATAAGCGCCAACCAAAGAAAGGTTATCTTTACGAACATTAAGAAGATTGTGAGTGAATCACGAGTGCAAGATGCTCCTCTTTACATCACCAGTGGAAGGAACAGGAAGGGGGAGACGATTTACTTAAAACCTGACTGCACTTCCTTACCCAATGCAATAATAAGGCAAACACAGAACACCCTTAAGCAAACCTTTAGATCTAAAGAAAAAACCAACAAGTTCACCATTAATGTTAATGCGGAACCTAGGAGTAGAGATACATAGGATATGTAAACAGAACAAGTGCAAAGGGAGTCTCATCGAGAGAAGGGTAGACTAGAAAACTCCAATCCATTGAGACATTAGCTTTATGACATCAACCTTAATGGCACATTTAAGGGTCCCCTTATTTAAATGATAACTGTAGACAAGTTCTTAGGCAAGAAACACATTATCAGTATTGCCACCAAGGATAAAAGCAAACTGCTATTTCCCAACAAGTCACATGACCAAAGACATGAGCCTAGATGCTAACAACTTAGAAATGACTTCGTAAATGACATTACAATAAGAAATAGGTCAATAATCAGCCAACCTAAAAGGATTTGAGACGATGCTAAATAGATAGCAGAAGTGTCAACCTCTTTTGGCATGCGACCAGAAACCAAAAGTTCCTTAACTGTCAGCAAAAGATCAGGCTTTGTAGGAAAATACAAGTAATTAATTAGTTAGCTTTTTTTTAGGAAAGTGTATTTTTTAGTTTCTTAGAATTAGACCTATACAGCTAACATTCCTTTTTGGTTAGGAGACCCACATAAATGTGGGATTTGACTTCATTAGTTTCTTAAATTGATGCAAGGCTGCAATGTATAAATTTGACCTCTGTACACGTTATTTTATGATTCATTCTTCTAAATTCTGAGATGATATCAGAGCTTTAAGATATTTCTGCAAAATTATAACCTTTGTCCTTCATACTCTATTTTCTGCTACAAAAATAAAGTTTTTTTCCACAAGCCATATTGTCGATAGTTTCCAGCCTTCATTGTTGGAATTTTTTCTACTCCTTTTCTAATCTGCTTCCTTTGTTAACAAACCTTCATTACTGGTTGTTTCAACTCCTTAAAAATTTTTTTAGAGCAGAATTTTCTTGGGCTATTATTTTTTGTATTTTCAGGACAACAAATCTTTAGCCCATGGGAGACCAAGTAAGTAGTGGTGGACAAGTCTATATGTCCGGAACAACACAAGGTAAAACTACACCACAATAGGTAAGTAGCCTCAACCAAAAAGAGATTGAAAGGCTAAGGTCTCATATCAATATTCTTGAATGTCTTCAAGCACTTGTTCTTTGGCATATTCAGGTAAATTTCCTTTTTCTTTTGATTAAATGCCTCAGATATAGCCTTTATTAACTCCTGGATCATGGATTAAGGAGCCACCAACCATATAACCCATTCATTCAATTGTTTCCTGACCTATACCCCATGTCCTAGTAGTAGGAAAAAAACCATTGCCGATTGATCTTTAACAACTATGGCTAGTGTAAGGATGTCAAAATTAGTCCATCATTAACCTTGAGAAATGTTCATGCCCTTAAATTATCCACAAATCTTGTGTCTATACAAAACTCACCCAAGATTTGTCTTGTAGTGTGTTCTTCATACTAATTGTGTATTCTCGACAAGGATTTGGGGAAGACAATTGGACATGCTAGGAAACGAAATAGCCTCTACAACCTTGAAGGACCAAATCAGTTGAATATGACCAAGAGTAGATTGCCTCATTTTTTCATATCTGAGTCAATTCTGTCAAATAAAGAGAAACTCCGTCTTTACCACTTTCGTTAAGGATATCCGTCATTTAGGATAATTAAGATCATGTTTCCCTTGTTGTTCACAAATTTGAATGTTGAAGATTTTCATTGCGAAATGTGTGAGCTTGCTAAACACAAGTGCATAAATTTTCCGATTAGTAATAAAAAAATTTCTGCTCCTTTCTATCTTATTCACAATCACATTTGAGGTCCATCTCCTGTTTCTAATGTTTTTGGGGCAAAGATGGTTTGTTTCTTTCATTGATGATTGTGCTCATGTTACTTGGCTTTTCCTGCTTAAACACAAGTCTAATGTTAGTACCATACTTCCAAAATTTTGTTCTAAGATAAAAACCAATTTGGGACTAATATAAAAAGGTGTAGCTCAGATAATGCCAAGATTACTTCAATCAAATTCTTACCCCATATTTTCAAAAACAGGGAAAAATTCATGAGTCATCTTTTGACAATACCCTACAATAAAATGGGATAGCTGAAAGGAAAAATAATCATCCGCTTGAAAAAACTCAAGCCTTATTGTATCATAAAAACATGCCTAAAACTTTTTTGGGGGAAGCTATACTTATAGCCAATCATCTCATAAATCGATTACCTTCAAGAGTCTAGGGATTCAAGAGTCCTATGGATATTCTCTCGTCTTTTTACCCAAATTTAAACACTACAAACAATCTTCTCCCAAGAGTTTTTGGGGGTGTATTCATTGTTCATGTCCATAGTTAAAACAAAGGGAAATTAGATCCAAGAGCTCTAAAATGTGTTTTCGTTGGTTACTCTTTAACTCAAAAAGGGTATAAATACTACCACCCTTCATCAAAGAAATTTTATGTCTTAGTGGATGTCACGTTCAATGAACAAGAGTCTTATTTCACCAATCCTCATCTTCAAGGGGAGTGTTCATCTAAAGAAGATAAGAAAGGTTTATTTTATCTTGATTTTATCAATGAACCCTAATGAACCCTGAAGCTTCTTCCAAACCTGCGTCTGCTTCTGAACCTGTGTCTGAGCTTGAACTGTGTCTGAGTCTGATACTGCTCCTACCAATAGGAAATTTGATAGGGTGTTTGAACTGAATTTGTGTCTGAACTTAAACCCATGTTTGAGTTTGATCTTGCTCTTGAAAATAGGAAATTTGATAAGGTCACTACAAGGAAGAAGAAAATTGTTTCAACACCAATGTAGGTTCATGAGCCCGAATTGGATCCATTGAATGAGGTAACAATTTCTAAGCCTTCATTACAAGATGAAACTAAGTTCAGGTGAATGATCATGACCAAGAACTACCAATTGCCATAAAAGGAACCAGAGAATGCACAAAACAACCACTATACCCTCTTGCACACTTTTTATCCTTTAAAAGGTTCTCTCCATCTCATAGAGCCTTTCTTATAAGCCTAAATACCATCACCATCCCTTCTAATCTATCTAAGGCGTTGTCTAATAAAAAATGGAAAGAAGCTATGAATGTGGAGATAGAAGCTTTAGAAAAGAACATGACCTGGGAGTTAGTAAAGTTACTAGCAAGAAAGAGGCCGGTAAGATGTAAGTAGGTGTATACAATAAAGTATAAAATAGATGGATCCATTGAGAGATACAAAACCAGATTAGTGGCCAAAGGGCACACACAGACTTACAGGATTGATTACATAGAGACGTTTGCTCTTGTTGCCAAGATGAATATAGTTAAGCGTGTTGTTGTCTCTCGCAACTAATTTTGGTTGGGAGTTGCTGCAAAACGATGTCAAAAATGCATTCTCGCATGGAGAATTGGAAGAGGATATCTACATGGAAATTCCACTAGGTTATGGAAAGAACTTGAATGTTAATACCATGTGTGAGTTGAAGAAGGCACTATATGGTCTCAAGCAATCACCACAAGCATGGTTTAGGAGATTTGCAAGAGCGATGTTGGCCACGAGATACAAATAAAGTCAAGGAGATCACACTGTTTATTAAACACTCTTCATCAAGAGGAGTTATTGCTCTTTTAGTGTATGTAGATGGCATAATTGTAATAGGAGGAGACGATAAAGAAAAATAAGTTCTGAGTCAATGTTTGGCCAAGGAATTTGAGATTAAAATGTTAGGGAGGTTGAAGTATTTTCTAGGAATTGAAATAGTACACTTTAGGCAGGGAATTTTTATCTCTCAACAGAAGTATGTTACAGATTTTAAGGAGACTGGCAAGACTGCATATAAGCCAGCAAACACTCCTATAGATCCAAATGTCAAGCTTGGAATAGCAGAGGAGGATCCCGCAGTTGACAGAGAAATGTATCAACGCCTGGTAGTGAGACTCATCTATCTCTCTCACACACAACCAAACATAGCATATGCAATGTGTGTAATCAGTCAATTCATGCATAACCCAAAGGAAGTTTATTTGCAAGTAGCTCATAGAATACTCCAATATCTTAAAGGAACACTAGGGAAAGAAATCTCATTCAGAAGAAATAGAGGATTAGTGCATGAGGCATATGCTAATGCTGATTATGCTAGATCTATTGTTGATAAGAGGTCGACTTCAAGGTATTGTACCTTTCTTGGTGGGAACCTTATTACATGGAAGAGTAAAAAACAAAATTTGGTGGCTCGGTCTAATACTGAAGCAAAATTTCAAGCAATGGCTCAGGGTGCGTGTGAACTGCTATAACTAAAAAATATTCTTGAAGATCTGAAGGTTAAGTGGGAACGCCCAATGAGACTCTACTATAACAACAAATCTGCAATCAACATAGCTTACAACCCGGACACGATTGAATAAAGCACACTAAGGTTGACACACTTTATTAAAAAGAAGTTGGAGAGTGGATTGATTTGTATGCCTTATGTGTTTACACACGGTCAACTCACTAATGTTTTAACAAAAGGGCTTAGTAGTTTAGTTTTTCAAACCATTGTATCCAAGCTGGGAAGGAAAAATTCCTATTCACCAACTTGAGAGGGAATGTAGGAAAATACAAGTAATTAATTAGTCAATTTTTTTAAGGAAAGTGTATTTTTTAGTTTCCTAGAATTAGACCTATACAGCTAACATTCCTTTTTGGTTAAAAGACCCACATAAATGTGGGATTTGACTGCTAACATTCCTTTATGGTTAGGAGACCCACATAAATGTAGGATTTGACTTAATTAGTTTCCTAAATTGATGTTAAGACTTCTATGTATAAATTTGATTACTGTATAAGTTATTTTATGAAATATACATGATTCATTCTTCTAAATTATGGGAGGCTTAATAATAGCCCATGCCTCCTTGAAAAACCTTAGGTACCAGTCTGGGCTTAGAGGCTAAAGCCCTCCTATTAGGTTACTCAAAGGAAGCTTTAACATCATAATGAGAATATGGTGCCAAAAGGGATAGTCGCAAAAAGCTTTTAAGAAATTACTCCTCAACCTGGTCCTTAAGAATGGATAAAGTAAGATGATTGAAAATTGTAAGAATATTCTACAATTTATTCTTGTGTAAGCAGTAAATTATTTTAGCATTTATTGTAATAGGTCGGTAGAGTAAATGTGATAGGTAGGGTTTGATGTATTAATGTTATTGCTATCCACCATGTAAGTAATGTGTACAAATAAGTCATGTTATGTACAATTTCAAAACATATTGAAAGAAATATTTTCTACATTACCTCTCCACATGGAATTAGAGCCTTCATTGCCTTTTTCTCGTTGCGCTACTTAAATCTTTTATATTTTTTATTTATTATTTTTCCCCCTTCTGGCCTTATTGCCATTTTCCTTAAGCCTTCATTACTCTATCCTTATGTCTACTATAAATAATCAAAACCAAGATGACATGATCGATCAATCTATCACCACTCATATATAACCCATTTTTTATGGGAGCTCCTTTGGTGGAACAAACAGTGAACTGTAGATTATGGCTCCTTCTATCGTTCAGATGGAACCAATTATTTGTCTTGGTCACAAATTTTTCATACCTACCTAAAGGCAAAAACAAGCTTAGTTACTTAGAGGGTACAGGGCCTAGTGAAAATGATCCCAATTTTTCAACTTAGAACATTGAAGAGTTCATGATAATGTAATGGATACGGACATCCATGGTACCATCCATTGCAAAGAATTACATGTTATATGAGAAAGTCTAAAGGAGAGCTATTCCAAGAAGAAGAATAAGGCTGCCATATATGAATTGAGAACAAAATGAGCTACATGTAAGTAGGGTAACAATATCGTAACCGAATATTACAACATGTTGAAGGGACTATGGCTGCAAGTAGACCACTATCAAGGTGTTGTGAAGATGCAAGAACTATTATGTCTTATTGAAAACAAATAGAATAATCAATTTTCTTGCAGGTTCTAATGCCGAGTCTGATCTAATAAGAGTCTAAATTCTTAGTAGGGAAAAGCTCCCATCAACATCTGAAGGTTTCTCCTTAGTATGAAAAGAAGAAAGTCGATGCATGGTAATGCTGGAAGCGAACAATGAGACAAATATGAAACAGCAATTAAAGCTGCGCAATCAAGGCAAAGGGATTCATCTCCATGCAAACAACTGCCCAACAAGGATGAACTATGGTGTGCTTATTGTAAGAAGACTCAGTATACCAAAGAAAATTGCTTCAAGCTTCATGGCAAGGATGATCTTGAGGTCAACAAAGATGATCTTCACCGATTAAAAGGTCTACTTGATTCCCTCTCCAAGTCTTTGAGCACTTGTTCTTTAGTCCAAAATGGTAAATGTTATATTTCTTTGACCTTTAATGTAAATCGAAAAGTTCATTCTAATATTTGGGCTGTAGACTCTAGTACAACAGATCACATGAATAATTCTTCTGCTTTGTTTCATTCTTATACCTAGATATAGACAATCAAGTAATCATAGTGGCAAATGTTTCCATAATTCTAGTTAAAGGAAAAGGCAATGTAAACAATGATTCCCATCTCCAACTCAAAAATCTTTTTCATATTCCTAAACTTACCAACAATCTCCTCTCAATATACCAGATAACTAATGATCTTAATTGTTCTATCACCTTCTGTAAAGTCATTGTGTTTTTCAAGACATTTTTAAGGAAGACGATTGGAGTTGCTGAGGTCCAAGATGGACTATATACACTTGATAACGTGAATAAACTAGTTGAGATAAGGGCCCAACTTGTGAAGCCCCCATCCTCCAGGATATTGGAAATTTGGGCACATCATCAACGTCTTAGTCATCCATCTTTTTAGTATCTAAAAGTTATGTTTCCATCCTTGTTTCAAGGAATATCTATTTCTGAATTTCAATGTAATGGCTGCATTCTTGCAAAACATCAAAGACAATCTTTCCTAAATCATCAAGAAAATCTTTGATGCCTTTGACCTTGTTCATTCTAATGGGTGGGGACCCTCTAAAATTCCCAATGTAAGTGGTGCAAGATGGTTTGTTGTGTTTATAGATGACTACACATGAGTCACTTGGTTATTTCTCCTTTAAGATAAGTTTAGGATTCCTTCTATTTTACAAAATATCTACAAGCAAGTACATACCTAATTTGGAACCCAAATCAAGCGATTTGGAACAAATAATGGACAAGAGTATATGAATCATACTTTAATAGCCCATTCATTTCGTTGAATGAATAAAATATAATAAATTCCTACTACTTAGGAATAGAATAGAGCTGTAATAAGATTTTTCTTTATTAATTTTTTATTTAAATAAGGTATTTTGAAAAAGAAAAAAAAAACGATTTCAGTATTGAATTGTCATTCATGGGTTTGAACAAAGAATAACTATTCAATGTTTTTTATAATAGGGATTCTTTGCAGAATTACTATTACGGTCAACTAAACGTCGTAATAGTATTTATAAATAATAAGATTGTAATAAAATTGCAATTACAGTAAAGTAAAAGAGCAGCAAGTCCCTTCTTTCAAAACAATGGCATTGTTCATGAAACTTCCTACATTGACACTATACAACAAAATGGAGAGAGAGAGCGGAAAAATCGTCAACTTCCCAATACCATTCGTGCCTTATTATTTCACCATAATGTTCCATCCCATTTTTGGGAGAAGGCAACTTTTACATCCACTTATGTTATAAACAAAACTCTGTCACGTGTACTCCATCTTAGGATTCCTATGGAAGTATTGACTGATTTCTTTTCTTCAATTGCGACAACCAATTATCTTCCATTTAAGAATATTAGGTGTACAACTTAGGTACATATCCATAAAAATCAACCCACCAAACTTGAACCAAGATCATTGAAGTGTATTTTTTTAAGGTACTTCAACACTCAAAGGGGGTATCGATCTTATCATGCTTCGTGTAGGGGATTTTTTGTCACTATAGATGTGGTTTTTCAAAAAAAAAAAAAAATGGAGCTCACTCCTCTGCATGGAATCTCAACTTCATGGGGAGAAAAGTGAGACCCACGCAGAAATAGAGTTATTTTAAGTTAATTTTACAAATATTGCATCCGAATAATCCATGAGTACCCAAAAACAACTAAACAAACCACAACCACCACCATCAATACTACATCCCAAACAGCAAGAACTAGATCATCTTGATGATTCTAACACTGCCACTTCTCTTTCAGGAAAGGTCTTGAGCAATTTAAACGCATTTATACAAAATTCAAGAATAGTTGAATCTCCAGATTCTTGAGCAAGTTGGCATGAATCCATTACTAGTTCAATTTGTTGATGATAGAGTCCAAGAGTTTTTTATGAAGGACAGGAACAACTCCTCCATGTAGGAGTTTTGTTGATGAGATACAAAATAGAAGTATCCTTGCTACAGCATTGAGGTTGGACAATAAGGACTTGTGTTATGTAGACAGAAAAAAGGTAGTCCATCTTATTCTCAAAGCTCTAATGATAATGATACAAACTTGCCTCTTGCTTTACGAAAAGGTACACGAAAGTGTACTCGATATTCTATTGATCATTTCATTTCATGTACCGATTATCTTGACAGCACAGAGTTTCTTACAGCCCTTTACTCAATTAGAATTGTACAGACTTTTCATGAAGCATTGCATGGCAATAGTAACACTTGCTATGAACGAGGCAAAGGAGTGCTCTTGAAAGAAATGGAACATGAGATATCATAAACTGCCCTCCGATTGCAAGTGGGTTTACACTTTGAAATACAACGCAAACAGATCTTTAGAGAGACATAAAGCAAGACTCGTGGCAAAAGTAAGGCTGCAAACTCGCGAGCTACTTGAACTCGGCTTATTTCAAACTTGACTTTGCTCGGCTTGAGCTGGTTAAACAAACCAAGCTCCACCCAAAATAAAGCCCATTTATCTAAATGAGCCAATCTCAACCTTTAATTCACGCTCACAAGCTGGTTCGTGAACAGGCTCTCAACTAGACTCTTTAGTAGGCTTATTAATAAGCTTATTAGTAAATTTAAAAGTTTTATATTTATGATATATTAATATATAATTAAAAAAAAACTAATTTCTAGTTAATATATATGTATACATATATAACAACTCATATATTATTTTTTGATTTGGAAAAAATGAAAAATGAAAAAAGATATTTAAACGAGTCGAGCTCGATAAAAACTCATTAGACTAGAAAAAAAGCGTAACTCAGCTCAAGCTTGAGCTTGAACTAAAGCTCATTTAGCTAAATGAACCAAGCTGAGTCTAGATTTCAAACTTAATAAAAAGTTTAACTTGAGATCAAACTCAAGCTCATTTGTTTTTAAACAAGCCGAGCCCAAGCCTTGAAAAACTTAGCTCAACTAAGCTTGACTCGTTTGCAGCCTTAAGCAAAACGGTACACAACATATACAGTAGACTATGAGAAACTTTTTCTCTAGTTTCCAAAATAAATACTATAAGGATTTTACTTTCTCTTGCTACTAATTTTAATTTGGAATTATAGCAATTAGATCTAAAAATGCTTTCCTACATGGGGATCTAAAAGAGGTAGTCTAAATGGAAATTCCACCAAATTTTGAAGGAAAACTAGACAAAAATAAAGTATGTTATTGAGAAAGGCACTTTTTGACTTGAAACAATCACCTAGGGCATGGTTTGATAGATTCATAAAGGCTATAACAAAGTCAAGGCGAATACGCTTTGTTTGTGAAGCATTCAAGAGAAGGTAAGCTTGTAGCATTATTAATCTATGTGGATGATATAATTATCACCAAAGATGACTATAATAAGAGGAAGAACCTGAGGAATACTTGAGTAAGGAATTTGAGGTTAAGGATTTGGAAAAACTCTTAATACTTTTGGGAATAGAGGTGGCCTATCCAAAACAAGGAATTTTCAAAACTCAAAGAAAGCATATTAGAAAGCATATTAGACTTTTAAAGAGAAACTTAAAGACTTAGATGTTGATCATCAAATACTCCAATTGAGTGAAATCATAAGCTAGGGGGAAATATTGATGAAAAACCGGTGGACAAAATGCCAATATCAAAGAATAGTAAGGAGGCTAATTTATTTAGCCCATACTCGACCAAACATGGCTTATGCAGTTGGGATGGTAAGTCATTTTATGCATAACCCACTGCAGAAACACAAGCATTTGAAAGAATTCTAAGTTACTTCAAAGCTACTTTGAGTCAAGGAATTCTCTTTAGGAAGAAGAATCAAGGTATATTAGAAACTTAAACAAATGTTGATTACGTAGGATCTTTAGTCGATAGAAGACCTACTATAGGTTATTGTGTATTTCTTGGAGGAAATTTAATTGCTTGGAAAAGTAAGAAGCAAGCAGTTGTAGCAAGATCAAGTATAAAGACTGAATTTACAGCAATGGCTCATGGAATTTGTGAACTTTTATAATTGAGAATAGCACTAAATAATCTTAGAATAAAAGGAGAAGAAACAATGCAACTATATTGTGATAACAAGTCAGCGATTAGTGTTGCTTACAATTCAGTTCAATATGAGAGAACTAAACATATAAAGTTAGAAAGACATTTTATAATGGAGAAACTTGTCAATGGATCAATATCCACAACATATGCATCTTCCAATAATCAATTGGCAAATGTTTTTACTAAAGGATTATTGCTTGCAAGGTATCATAAGTTGATTGGCAAGCTGCAGATGGAAAACATCCACTCCCCAGCTTGAGGGAGAGTGTACGAATATTCTAGAATTTATTCTTGTGTGAGCAATAAATTATTTTCGTATTTATTGTTTTAGGTAGGTAGAGTTAGTGGTGTTAGATAGGGTTGATGTATTAATGTTATTGCTGCTTACCATGCTATTATTGTATACAAATAAGTCGTTATGTACTATTTCAAAAAATATTGAAAAAATATTTTGTACATTCTCTCTCCACAAAACATTTGAGAAATAGGAGACAGCTTCTGAATGGACCTCTAACCTTCCTCACTTTGAACCATCATCACTAAAAGGAGAGTGGGTAGCATTTTTGTTACCTCAACTGAGGGACTTACGGAAGAAGGATGTGTCCTTGTCTCCTAAACTCAACCACTTCACACGAGATTTTTGCTTATAGAAGATCTCCTTTTTTCTTTTTCCCCTTTAATGATAATGGAGGTGCATGGCCATAGTAGGACCAATTACCTCCACC
This sequence comes from Combretum micranthum, assembly GCA_024138025.1. NCBI lineage: Eukaryota > Viridiplantae > Streptophyta > Magnoliopsida > Myrtales > Combretaceae > Combretum > Combretum micranthum. The sequence goes on from JAMXBD010000550.1 coordinate 380,178, forward strand.
CTACAGACCCATGCACCAGATAGCTTGTGCTATATAGGTACCTAGAAAATGTTTATAGTGGGTTCAAACCCAAGATCTCATGCAAATGTCATTATGCATCTCGGGCCTTAACCATTAGGCCAACCCTTAGGGGATATAGAAGCTCTCCATGGCACCTTTAAGTGAATCATAATCCGTAAAGGCCTTTTCCACCACCATCAGGTGGTCCTCAGCAGAAGATGACATGCATAATTGGATGGAAGTCTCTCCCTAGCAGCAGCAACTCAAGAAAAAGGATTGCAGAATTTCAAACCAGTTAGCTGATTGAGCTCAAGCAATTTGAGCTTAGAGGCTACTTTAAACTACTTGGAACCTACTTTAAACTACTTGGAACCCCTTACATCCTACACCATACTTTATTAACAAGATAGAAACTCATCACAGTTAACCCAAAAATCAAAGAATTTGAAAGGGATCCTCCTTTGCTCTGAACCATACTCCATGAAGATAACCCCACTGCATGGACAGATAATAAAGGCAAAAGGAATTTAGCTCCAACCTTTGGAAGAGAAGCAACCCAGCACTGATTAGCTAAAATTCTATCAAGTTTCCTTAAGATGTGCTCCCTATTTAGGACTCAATTATAAAAAGAACCCTGAATTTCTTTAAAAATAAATCTGTAATTTCTATCTAGAAAACAGGACTTGGTTTTTATCATCAACTTGTTGCCCTTTACGGGCAGAATCATAAGAGCTGTTATAATGCAAATGCCATTTCTATTTTCGCTCTTTCATTTTACACATAGTAGAATCACATCTTCCAAAAACTACCCAAGCAACTGCCATTTATTTCAAAAAACATAAGATGCAAGTAAAACACTGAAAATCTACCACTACGCATGATATTGTAGCACACTAGGACACTACATACAAATACCCATAATACAGCATACAGTGGTACAAATCCACATTCAAAAAAACTATATCAATATACTACTATGGTTTAACCATAACAGATGATAGACTCTGAAGTTTAACAGAGTAGACTTTACAAAGAAATTTTTCTCTCTCTATGGACACTTTGCATAAAACAAAAAAGATGCATAAAAAAATGCAACTCCCAATCCTATGTGTAACTCAAAATTATCCAGGAAATCTCATCGCCATTAAACTCACATGTAAACACACATAAAATGTGTCTTTTTCCCTAAGCAAATTGAAACACGTGAAAATACATCTTGCAAAAAACTTATGCCACACCATAGATCCCATGTAAAAACTTTACGTTATTTTCCCTAACAAATCTAAACTCAATTTATTTGAGACTGTTAACCCAACCACGAGATACACTTGCACAAACTACAACCAAAATGCATTCAAGATAAAGGGAGTAAACAAACCCTGAGCACTAATGCCATTGGCCAAGAAAAGCTTAGTTGAAACTACTCTATGCCGAAGGATATCATGCTTATCCATAATCTCCACGACCATTGGCCAAGAAAAGCTTCATCGAAGTTCTCTAGAGACTTTACTCCCAAATGATCCATCAGATAGGCAATTTAACTATTTCCCAAGGGTCATCACCACCACTCCCTTAAAGGTAATTAGGCTGGATAGCTTCCAACCATTGAGCATGTTCAAGTTGAGATATTATAAGCTTTCTTCAGTTATTCTACACATTTTTGAGTTGAAAAGTAATTTGATAGTCGCATGCTGCGGAAAAATATACCTTACAACTGATTTTGGGAGGATAATCAAACTCACTTAGTTTTCCATACAATTATTCATGCTTTCCTTGGATGAAAAGCTTATATCAGCAAGTCCATGTTATAAATATTCATACTCAATTAAGTACTCTTTGCTTGTAAAGAGTTGAAATTCATTCTAGTGAAAATTAATTATCATCAATAGAAAAAGAAGGGGGCAAGAGATAAAAAAGTGCCCAGAGATGAACCCATAAATTTCCCCAATGACTCATAATTAAGCATTCACATGCTATCCTCTTGATTCTTACCTGTAACCATGTTTTGAATATAGGGTCACCAACTCACAAAAGGCAGGGTGACTGCACATCTGCAATATACGTCATATGTGCAGAAATATATGAGTGTCATTTTCTTAAGCTATATAATATACAAAAGAGAGAATCAACACTCTAGCACTGATTCTCAAATTTAAATTGGCAGTCAAAACATGGGTGGAGTAGAAACGGAAATTTGCATTTCCATGAGCTATTTAAACTTCACCATAGAATTAACATAGAGAGAAGAAGACCTGCTTATAGATTGCATTAATCCTTTCAATTAATGATGAAGATAAGTCTACCACATCACCAGCTGCTAACTTCCCCATCATATGCACAACAAATAAACTGGCAGCAACCTGAAGGGTTAAAAGCAACTATTAATTCAAAAACCTAGCATAGAAGGTTTTCCATACAAACTGGGCTTAAACCTATGCAACTCAATCCTCATGGTTAAAGATTTCGCTATTTCCTCATACTCTTAAACAAACAACCACTAGCAGTGGGGAGGGCAGGATAAAAGCACAAGAAGCTTTAATTGAAATGAGATCATAGTAGAACAGAGTAGACCTTGGCTCTGGAGCGTGTCTCAGTGTCATATTCACATGAAGCATACATCTTCACTAGACTATGCAAAATGCCACTCTCACACCATGTGAACAGGATGTCAGAAGTAGACTCTTGAATTGATCTCTTTAACGTCACAGCAACTGGAGCCTTCCCATCTGTTATTGATTCGGAAGTTTTCTCCAGAAGAGATTTGGCATGTGACAATTTTTTCTGCAGAAACATGTCATATGCCATTATCTCCAAAATTGCAGACTGACAATTATAACTGGTCTCTGCTATATGAGCCTTCCTATGAATAGGTGGTTGGGTATCCCCTTCAACTAGCACTGTTATGGAGGTGGACAAATTTTTCCAGAATTTTCCAGTGTCATTCATGCGCTCCAAAATCGTAACATATTGACCAGCCCCTTCCCACAAAGCTTTCAGGAAGTTCAATACAGCCAACAAAATGTGTGGGTTGCTGCACAATCCAGTGATGACATAAAATCTCCAAGCACAACAATAATGAGGGGGATTTGTCATAAGGCCTATAAAATGGAAAGACATCAGGAGTAAGCAGCTCCCATCATAATTGTACCTTGTAATGAGCTCACTGGACCTGTCAATATAATGCAGCAGAGTATCCAATATGCCTGATTTTCCAGTTCCAGGTGAGGAAAATTCATCTGCTGGCTTTTTTGCAGATTCAGCATCCTTCTGTTGAACGTCTCCATCGCTGGCAGATAATATCGCGAGAACAAAAGCAGGCTTGACAAGAAAACTATATTAGAACACAAGAAAAACTGAAAGTAAAAATTATAGCCTAGATGATACAACCTCTAGAATCCATCAACCAATGTTTAGAGTCTATAGTAGAAGGGTGAAGGCTCCAGTGGTGCCTTAGTGTGTGTAGTGTATTTTATATATGTTGTCTTTGTTTGGTGGTGTTGTGTAGTGTTTGTGTGGACGTTTGTGTTTGTATTGTGCATGTTGTGGGGTGGTGGTGTTGTGGAATGTACAACTGTGTGGTGCGCATATTAATAGCAACATATAAGTGTGACGTGTGGTGCTGACATGGCACTGACTAAGCTAAGTAGTTGCAAGTTAGTAAGCGGAGAGGGAAAAAAGTAAGTAGAGGGAAAATATCAAAAGAAAGGGGAGAGAAGAAAGAAAGGAAGCAGCTGGCTTTTGAGATTGTTCTAGAGCTTGAAAGCCGAAGTCAATAAGCTCTGATCTCATTTGTTTGTTGATTTGATAATTGTCATTCCCCCCAACCCCCCCAAAAAAAATCTCACAGCTGTATCACTAGACATATATGCAGATGCTAATTTACATACTCAAATTTAGAATAGCAGATAGTAGCAGCTCTTTTGACTTAAATGCCATTCCATTTATCCACGGCATTAAACATTGTTAAAAACTTGTTTAATGCTTCAATAGGCAAATCTCTTTTGTAGGTTAATGTGACATATAATTTTTTCTTTTTTTTTTTTTTTTTGGGGGTGGGGTGCCCAACCGACCTGAGAACGTGCTGCAGAAATGAGAAGTTCAAATACAGCATAGAAAAGATCTTCATTCCAGGATGATTGATCCAGAAGAATCTGATTGATAGATCGCTTAATCCCTGCAATCTATATCAGGTAGCTAAAAGAGTCAAGTCTGAAATGATGAATCAGATTCAGAGATAAAAAAAACATTATTACCTTAAGAAATTTTGCCTTTAACTAATCCAAAATGAAAAAGGAAACAGATTCTGAGACAGAGAGATATCAAAGGAAAACCTGCTTATCAAGACTCAGAAATGCAAGACCAGAGAACTCAAGATGATCTGCTAATACAAATATCATTGACAGTACACGAAGAGAAGCTATTTGTATTGCCTGCACAAGTACAAGATCACAATCAGTAAATCTAACAAAAGCATTGTGCTCTTATCAAAAAGGAAAGCAAAAATTTATTACAATATACGCTATGATCAAGACATGTCTCATCAGAGACATGTAGAATGATCACTGCCAGAGTACACTCAGTTGTAGTATCTATAATTCTCATCAACACAACTTGATAGAACCTGCATATCTATATGCGAATATCTTGATCCGTTTTTCTTGCTAAGGACATAATATATCCACAGCATATATTACAGATAAAGTGAAAGCACCACCATTTATGGCAAGGCATTGATAAGACCAAACATTTCATTATTTTGGCCTGCTTTTTCTAATAAAAAATTTGTAAACACAAACCATCATACAATTTTATGTACACTTATTTATGTAGATGATGGGCACGTCAAGATGAACAATCAAGTTTCTGTCATGGGAGCGGCTTGGGATCTAGTCACGGGTTGATGTACAAACAAATGGTTAGTTAAGATTGATTTCTTCTTATTAGTGTTTTCATCTTTCTTATTTGAACCTATGATAAAATTAGGGTTGAGGACTCATTTAGAGAAAACCTACAATCTCTTATATAAAAGAACAAATAAAAAAAAATTTAGAAGAATTAAAAATAATTTTCTTGCTTCTTAATTATTGATCCCAATTCCAATATTTATACAAGCAATACGTTTAGTAATAGAAAAAGTAAATACCACCCATCCAAAAAAGAACAACTAATATGCCACATCTAATACTCGTTGTTTCCTAAAATATTTATTTTCCTAAAAAGCATCCCTAATATTATTAATCCTAGGAAAGTAAATATTTCTTTTCCCAAAATGCATCCCTAACATCACTCCCCTCCTAGACAATGAGCTTGTCCCCCCATCTCATAGGACGTCTCTAGATTATTTATCTTCTCATTTCCTCCAAGGTATCCCCAATCTCTGACTACATTATAAATAGGAAATTACAGCTTAGTATAATGAGGATATAAGGTTTCATGCCGTGGCTGCATTGGTAACTGACTCATGTATGATGCATCCCCATGCCAATCATTGTTAGGGTATTGAGGTGGAACATGCTACTGGTTACCATAAGTAAAAGGCGCATATTGGTATCGCATAAACTCAGCCCACTTCAAATCTAGTGTGGGGTCAACATGTGTTGCACCGCCATAGAATGGCACAACTTAAGGTAGTGGGTCACTTGAATTTCTAATGTTCCTTAAAGGCTGGCATGCCACCACTTTGGCTCATCACAGCATAGCATCCCTTGGGTTGGAGGTCGTACAATCAAGTTAGGGGAGGTCTGGGTTTCTCCACCGTTCTCCATAATGTTCCCTGAGTTGTTCCGGTTTGTTTCAGTCCTTCCTCCATCGCCAACACTAGTCTCTCTTGAACAAGGCTACACCCTAGCCTCTAATAAGGATACTTTCTTTGACAGGTCAGCCAACGTCTTCAGAATTTGTCAACGCTCCTCTTCTTGCTTTGCTCAATTTTGTTCATTAACGTTTCCAATTGGTCTTGCTCACAACCACCCATAACGAATGGCCCTGATAGCAAGTTGTTATAGGCCCAAGACTAGGATCTAGTCATGGGTCAATGTGCGAACAAATCATTAGTTATGATTGATTTGTTTTAGTCAATGTTTCGACCTTTCATATTTGGACCTATGATGAAATCGGAATCGAGGGCTTGTTTAGAGAGAACCATCCATTTTCATGTTTATTGTTAATTTCAATTCCAAAATTTATACAAGCAATCCGTACAAGAATAGGAAATTAAATATCACTAATACAATAAAGGATAATTAATATGCCCGTCTAATACGCATTATTAAAATATTTATTCACCTAAAAAGCATCCCTAATATTACAAATCCTAGGAAAGTAAATATTTCTTTTCCCAAAAAGCAAACATTTTCTCCGAGATATATAGGAATCAACCAAAAGCACCATCATGCATGATATGGTTTATTGCATAAGAATGATGGTATGGTTGAAATTCCTCCTGTATTAGTATCATTAGAGTAATTGATTTACTTATCTAAAAGTACCAAGAAATAGTTAGTTGTTGAATACTCTATTAGTAGTTGCCACTAGTGGTTGGTTGGAAACTCACACTATAAATAAGGATCTGCAGGATAGAGAAATCATGCACCTGAGTTTCGACTTTCAACTCTAAGGGATTACATGCAAAGGTGAATGTGTAGGAGATTAGAGCTCCGGAAATTAGGACCTTACACCTGGGATCCATGTATAGAAAGTGTCAATTAGGGATTGTTAATCTTCTTTTCTGGTTCAATCAATTCAATTTACTTTTGGTTTGTGACAAATGCAGACCACTAGCAGACACTATAGAACAATCATCAGTACATTCATAGAAAAAGCACATGTCTGTAAAAAGCACAAAACAAAAATAGTAAAGCATAGTACTATAAATAAAAATGCGATATCCAACATGCTTATCAAGTTCATACAGAGTTACGAATATATGATGTCAAAGACATGACAGCTGCAGGAACAGGAATAGGTTTTGTTGTAGATGACAGCAAAGCATGGTGAAGGATAGGAACACTGGGTGAAGCATCCTATAGAAGAAAGCAACAAGTCAGAATGTTCAATGAAGAAAGTCCGAATGTAAAATTGACCATGGGGACTGATAAAACAAAATTGCAGGCAAGCATACATGTAATCTTGAACGGGCAAAACAAAGTTTAAGAAAATAAAATATCCTAGGTCATTCCATGTAATAACTGTCCTACTAATTCTCTCAAATTAGTCGAAGTACCCTGGCTAGTATAAGAAAACATCAATTTGTAACCAGGTCAGAGGAACTTAGATGCCATATGCTTGCTATATAAGATATTGCAAAGAGAAAATTTCATTGAATTTCAAAAGTTCTGGAGTTCTCCTGCCCATCACTTCATTAAATTTCATTGCACTCATCAAAATAAATGGATACATAATAATACAACTGAAGCAGAAAATATACATATATATATATATAATAACTGAAACAAGTGCCCACAATAGCTCCATCATATTATTTATTATTATTACACACTTAAATGAATTTCCTTGGAAAATTGCAGCACTCTCTTAGCTTCATATTTTGTTGACACCTGAAATTGATGCCAAGCTTCAAAAAATAAACTTTGGCACAAATAAAACAGAGAAGCAAAAGGCCACAAAAATTAATAGAACAACAAAAAAATTGGGAAAAGGAAAATAATATTATATATTTTTAAAAAATTATGAAATTGCCACTAGGATGAAAATAATTCTAGTTTTAGACAACTTAACTTCGTCTCTTGAAGAAATAAAGCCATTAATGTGTAAACTCGTCTCTTCAAGAGATGAGATTTTATTTTTTAGTGGTACCTTGTCTCTTGAAGAGACAAGATCTTTCTTCAGACCAACCCCATCTCTTCAAAAGATAAGGTTAATACATATAATAACCTCGTCTCTTGAAGAGACGGGATTGGCCATGACACACCCCCTTTTTTAAACTTCATATTTCACTTCGTAAATAGGAACAATTATAACCCATCAAGAGATTATTTCGATTGGTATCATGCGATCATCAGGTGCTAGATCAGTCATACAGGGGCCATAATACGATATATGATAAGTTCAATGATTGCATAAGTTATATGGATGTCAAGTGGATTTGTAATTTCTTGATCTACATGTTTACTCTTAATTTTAGGCAGATTTTATTCACTAGGTCCCTGACATGCCACTTGAGGATACTCTTGGCATTGCACAAGATGTTATTCGCGTAGTAGATGAGTTCATGGGACTTCATATCGATGATCCAGCATAGAGACGCAAACCATACAGGGAGAGGCGTACTCAAGAACGGGGTCAGGAGCAAGGGTGAGACCGATACAGAGCTACAGATATCAAAGACGAGCATTCACCCTCGCATGTACACCACGACAAGCCTAGCCCTTCGCATGTTCAGCCCAATTTGTGTGGTCCATCATCATCATATGCTCATCTGCCCGACACCTCGATGCCAGACATCTAGGCTGTTCATACCTAGGAGCTCCACATAAGAGGCAACCGTTACCGCCACGTGGCATGGGAGAGGGACTCACCCAGTTGGATCCAGACCCTATTTCAATTCACCAATACAGTGTTGGTGGTTGAGATGAGGATGCCACAGTCACACGGGTTGATCCATCTATGGAGCATCCCCAATATGGTTTGCATCAACGTACGCTATTTGCTCGTATTTTCACCGGACGGAAATGGAGGAGACATAGCACGTAGGATTAGATTAGATTAGATTTTATTTATATTTATGTTATACAATGATTGTATGTATTACTGTATATACATTTGATGTAATTAATTGAACAATATTACAACTTTTTCCATATTATGTTTCATGTGTTTTCCCTTATTGTGATTGGCTAGATTGGGTTTAGGAATACCATTAGATTGGATGGATTGGGTTTGGCTGGTTTATGTTATTTCAAAGTTGTTTCTCTGTGGTGGATTATGATTTATAGCTGATTATGATAGGTTATAATTGTTTCTATTTACAGGGAGTGAAACATGAAGTTTAAAATGGGGTGCATGTCAGGATCAACCTCGTCTCTTTAAGAGATGGGGTTATTATTTACACTAACCTCATTTCTTGAAGAGACGAGGTTGGTCTGAAAAAAGACTTCGTCTCTTCATCCCAGTAGCAATTTCATAATTTTTTTAAAAAGCTATAATATTATTTTCCTTTTCCCCAAAAAAATTCCAGAATCGAAAACTAAGCAAGAAAAAAGAAAGTTTGGGTAAAATGTTAGATTTGCATTAATACTAATACATAACAAAAATACAAAGTAAGAGCTGTACATATATTGTTTTGATGGAGGCAAGACATTCCTGTATGTGTGTGTGTGTGTGTGTGTGTGTATATAAAATATACATATATTGCCTGTTAATGTATGACCAATAAACATAATTTACTATAAAATATTACACTTCTTTTCTTCCCACCTTCTTAACAAACAAAGAACTTTAAAGGCTAGTACAACTGACAAGCAATTTAACAAGCCAAAAATAAAAAAGTAAAGGATAAGCATACCAATGGAAACTTGGACAGCATCTCGTAAATAACATTTAAAGCAGAACATATAGCCAGCTCCAGTCCTTCAATCTCAGCCACTTCAAAGAATCGGCTCACATATAGATGCTGTCAACAAAAATAAATAAATAAATAAGTTTATGACTTAAACATGCTTTATAGTTATTTTTAACATTTACTTATATATATATATACACACACGCGCGCGCGCACGCACACGCACACATATCTATTTCCCCTGACCTCTAAAGTTTCTTTGGTTGTACAGACAACTCGAAAGAGCACGCCATGGATTGAAGAATCAGAAAGCAGCAAATCTTGGACAACACCACCCACTCTCTTGGAATAGGAGATCAACTCGATGCATCTTTTCATCAAAGTTAGAGCCTAATCATTATTGCAAATCAGTGATACAACAGCACAATGCAGCTCCAACATTAATGATGTATCCATTCATAAAGAAGATAAGCAATGTAAGATTTTGATAACAACCAATACAGCACTAAAATTAACATGTTGCAGTCCTTTGCAAGCATAGAAAAGATGAAATCTACCACTGGTAGCAAAAATTCAAATTATATCTGCTACATGATCTTCATAGAGAGATAATCTCACCAATTGACCAATTGGAAGCATATAAAGGAACATGAGCTTATTTCTTGGGTGGACATTATTGATGGACGGGACAGCCTCACACCTTGAAAATAACTTTCACCTTTTATCAACCAACCAACCACAGTGGTGAGTCATCTGTTTGAATTATTTATCCCAATTTTTAAGGTGTATAAGCTTTTCGAATTATTTGCTAGTAAGTCAAAATGTATGTGTAACATTTCTCATCATCACACCATTCAATGAAGCTGGATATGTCACCTCTAATGAAAAAAAATTTGCTAATTTAACATGTCAACTATGTTTGTTCACGTGTTTTATTTAGGCAATAAGATATAAGCATTAGACAATAGTAAAATGGTAGAAACACTTTATATTTGGCATCGTGTCCCTCAGACTACACGAAGGATCATACCAAAGTGAACAAATTACCTCCTCCACCCACTAGAAGAAGCAGACAATCATTACACAAACCTAACAAAAACATACCTCTTCCATTGTGAACCAATCCCCTACAGAAAGGATAAGACCAAAGCACCAAAATAGGCCTACTTTACTCCCTGCTCCACTAAAAAACAAAAGTCAAATATCCTGCTTTGTATACATATTTGAGAAGGCAGCAAGGGCCCCTTCAGCCAAAACCCATCCCCCTGCAATCAATATCTTCATCTTTCTCCATAACAAGGCAAAATAGACTTTTACAGCATAAAAACATATTCAAAACCACCTCTCTCTGCAAAACCAGACTTAAAACAACTAATCCCAAAAGCACTAACAAAACAAACTAAAAAGAGCTGAAAGCCGAGGTCTTCCTCCTCTTCTCCCCACCCAAATATGACCCATTATTACTACTGAAGTTGAAGAATGTCAGCTGACATGAGGGACATTGATGCATGTAACAAAACAGCTTTCTTGCTCTCGGATTTGCAGAGAGCAAACCGGCACAATGAATGCACTAAAAGCTCCCCGGTATTCTGCTGAATGTTTAGTGGTGATGCAAGAATGTTGAATGGGACACTACATGAAACAAAAGCCAAGTGCAAGTGGAGTAGCCAATCAAATTTTTATCATAATTGCAGGATTGGAAAGAGGAGGAAGAGGGTGAACTGAAGAGAGTCTGCATTGAAAAAGGAGGTTCCTTAGGGAAGGCCATATGAGGTCCTCAGATGGGAACCCAGATATTATGACAGCAGAGTATTAATGGAGGCCACCCATTGATCTGCTCATTAGGTCTTGGGCATGATTCCAGGAGTTGGCCTAGTAAATATCCTAAAACCCATTGTTGAAAGGATAAGAAAGCTCATGAACACAATTAATGGTCATCTGGGAGGGCCCCTATTTAAAGGAGATATTGGAAACTCAAAGTCCGGGGAAGAAGGATATAGCATGAGGTTGCAAACAAAGAGAAGGCCCCAATTACTAAAAGAGCATGTGAACTTGTTGATGAGGAAATATCAAATACCATTTGATTGTTAAAAGGGATAGTGGTGACTGTAGTGGGGCTCACTTAATATGCAAGTCATTGAGGGTACAAGTCCAACCAACCTTTTTAGGTGAATTACAGTGACACTATAGAATACCATCAAAATATGGAGCTTCGTTTAAAATTTGGAGCTGTACTTCTATAAATATAGTATTTGAAGCTTATGACATTTATACATGTAAGAATATTAGATACATTGTCAAAAATATAATTTATTTTTTATATTTTATTGTTAGATATTTTAGTAGATAAGGCGTAGTAGGTAAAGTTGGCGTATCAATACTTTTTTCTACCAACCATATTAATAGTGTGTGTGTGCGTGCGCGCATCCCTAGTAAAGGACAATATTACATGCTTTCCATCTATATTGCCTTTATCCTATTCATCAGTTTTTTTCAATGGTATCAAAGAATCAGACAATCCCTTTGGGTCATTTTCCAAAAAAAAAAAAAAAAACAACAACAAAAGGAAACGTCATTATGACGGAACCTACTAGAGAGGCAACTACAAAAGGAAAATAATGCTATGACTATTATTGCTGACCTAATCATACGGAAGAGACGTATTGGAAACTTCATGGCAAGCCAAGTCATATAAAATCAATATGCCAGGAAAATAATCAAAATCCTAAGACTGCCCATCTTGTTGAATTGGATCAACCATGGTCAACGCCAACAGTTAATTTTACTATTGATCAGATCATTCTCCTACAGCAGATCTTAGATCAAACCCGGCTGCATCCTAGTGAGAGTAAGTCAAATGAACACAATGTTGCAACAATAGCTCCAACAGGTACATGTTTGACTCTTCATTAAGGTTTGAGTTGTGAAAATTGGATTATTGACATGGGAGCATCTTATCATATGTGCAATTCACTGCATTTGTTTGATACATTTTCTAAGTACGGTGATTTGGAAAATATTTATGTTGCTAATGGAGATAATGTTGTGATACAAAGAAAAGAAATAGCTTATCTAGAAAATTTAAAACTGTTCAATACCCTATATGTTCCTAAGCTTAAGTATAATTCGTTGTCTGTGATTAAGTTGACAAAGGATATGGGATGTAAAGTTGTTTTCTCTTCAACAGTGTTTTGCAAGACCAATCTTTGGGGAGGATGATTGGCAATGCTAAGAGAATTGACGGCCTTTACTGTTTTTCTGAAAGAAGACATACATTTAAGGGACGGACAGTCTCTTAAGTCCTTTGTGTCAAATTCTAGTGAGTCTGATGTTATGCTATGGCAAAAACATCTCGATCATCCTAATTTTTCATATCTGGGTCACTTATATCCACACCTGTTGAAGAATAAAAAAGTTGATGATATTGAATGTGACATTATATATAGCAAAATTATCAAAAAGTCCTTATCATATTTAGCCTTATAGACCCTCTAAACCTTTTCAATTAATACAGAGTGACATTTAAGGTCTGGCTCAAATATTAACTTACACAGACATAAGTGGTTTGCTGCCTTTAGTGATAATCACTCACTGGTTTGTTGGATTTTTCTCTTAAAAGAAAATTTAGACATTTGCTATATATTCGAACAATTCCATTAATTTGTTTCAAATGTGTTTCAAGAAAATCTTCAGATTCTTCTCTGCCTTCCATTTTATATATAACCATGATAGAATATTTTTCAAGGGCAATTTCCAAGAGTAGTTATTCTAATAACTGCTATCCTATTTTTCCTAACGACTATTAACTTCCTCGCATGACTTGCTGGACACACATTCTAACAAGATACAACAATACACAACAGCATGACACATCACAGATAGACACAATACATGGTTTGTTGTCTACTATTACTAATATTTGACACAAAATATAACTTTAATTATATTGATGCAATTTGAAACATATCAACACATCTAGAACTACAGACTTACTATTATTGTTGCTTCTTAATCCCTAACATTACTTCCCCCTTCAAGACGTGTGTCACCTTACGCATGATGGCTGGATGCTATTAGCACAGAACGTTGATTGGGAGTTTGTAGTCCTCGCTGTCATCACTATTAACATAGTTGACCAAACTAACAAACCTTAGACTAACGTTTAATGACTTGCCACAACACCTTTGTGCTGGACAGGATGCACTCAAACCTTTTGGGGCAGCAATACAATTGTAGATGCGGCAACTTCCTCATTAAAATAGTCCCCTTCTTCTTTATCCATAGCACAATCATATTCGTGTTTGGGAATAAATTATTTGGGCTCTGAGCCTCTCCACTTCTATTGCCACTGGTATCTTCAAGTTCTTGGTCATTATTTGTTGGTTTTAACATATCTCAAGATAAGGGTGCAAATTAGGCTAAAAGTTGCTATTGTCATGCTTACGTTGCATCTTATCATCTTGCATGGCAATAAGAAGGCTTTAAATTATTTTGTAGCAATTTTAATATGTCCATAGCAATAGTTCTGACACTAAATGTTATAGGATTGAATTGAATTGATAAATTTTCGGACTCATTAAGAGAGAACCTAATGATCAATCAGACAAAGCTCGAATAAAGAGAACCCTACAATCTCCTTAGAATTTAAAATTCAAAATTTTCTGGGAAATGATAGGAGTTCCTTTCTTCCCTGCATTCCATTCTATATATAATCAAGAGCACAAAAGGCAGTTTCCAAAATCAGTTATTTTAATAACCGCTATCCTTTTTTTCCTCTCTTATAACCAACTATTAACTTTCTCACATGACTTGTTGGATACATGTCCTAACAAGATACAACAATACGCAACAGCAAAACACATCACATTATAGACACAATACCTAGTTTGATGTCCACTATTACAAACATTTTACATAAATATAACATTAACTATATTGATGCAGTCTGAAACATATCGACACAAATAGAACTACAGATTTCCCATTACTGTTGCTTCTCAATCCCTAACATACTACTTTAATTTGGAGACCCAAAAAAATGGTTTTTGCTGTGAGTGCTGAAACTGAAAGTGCCGCCAGAAATGATATTGGCAAAAAGAAAGGAAGCTGTATTAAATACAAAAAGGTAGCAGGACTGACCTTATTTGTCACAGCCCAACGATGATGTTTCACCTTGTATTTCCAGTACTCATGACCGACTAGGATGTACTGTAGGGCAAAAATGATTGATGCAAGAACAAAATCACTCTCTAATCCACTTTCCAAGAGTTGCATGGTAAATTCCAGCACTGCAAAAGTTTGTGGGAGCATCAGGATAAACGAATTAGTCATGAGGACTGTAGAACAGAGAGCACAACTGCAAAGATCTAGGTCCTAGCATAGTTATCTCCATAAATAATATCAGAAGTTGAATAGAAAAGACATAATGTATTAAACAGAATACATGACCAAGCCAAAGCTCAATGGCATCAACACCAGTTTCACAAATTAAGTACAAAAGATGAGTTAAGATTTGCCATACTGATCCATATTAAAATAACCACAATTTAGCCATTATACATGCTATGCCGTACATCTCTAAGTGCATCACAATCAGAAGATACTGATTTAACATCAACAAATGCATCATCATAAGCTAACCCAACCGCAGCCTCAACTTCACCGATGGCATAATGGATACAAAGCTATTTTCTGGGGGGTGAATAAGCAATATATACAGAGGAAAACAAGAACAAAAGAGTCACTGTAATGGGAATTGATGTATGCATTTGAGACATAACATTGCATATAACAATACCCTTACAAACAAAAGGACTCAAAGAACTCAACAAATCCAGCTTTATAGCAAGCACAAGGGAACTATCCTTCTAGCTAGACAACTTTGTGTAGTGGACCTTCCATTGACGCGTCTTTCATTCCTCCCTGCCAAATGAAGTAGGTAATGGCAGCACAGGAAATTATCCATTCCAAAAGCTTTGAGCCTTTACTAAGTTTTGAGTTTGTGAAGGCAATATTTTAATCCACAGAAGTCACTAGGCAAGAGAAATTTCCAATGGCAGTTCTCCAAATCTCTGTTAGGTAAGTGCATCAAAAGAATAAACGGCCATTGCTCTCCTGCTCCCTTTGGCATGAAACACACACTTGTCCAATAACTCCTCATTGCAACAGTTTATCCATGCTTGTCAACCTTCCACAAAAGCCATCCACAAGGATGAATGCATATCATGAAACATCTCTTCAAGACCAAACTCAATGGATGCAGTCCACAGAGTCTTTTTGCAGTGGTAGTGTCATAAACCAGAATATATATATATATATAAATAAAAAAATAAAAAAAAAAAAACCTTGGACTAGATTTAGGCTTCCAAATCAGTTTATATTGTACTTGAGTCCATAGCTAGTCCAAGAGGGCCAGAAGCACTAGTTTTCTCCAAAATTCTTCCGGGTGACAAACCTCAACATAAGGATTTAAATGGACCAAACTGTGGCATTAAGGGGGATGCCAAAGTCCCCAGTCCCTTGAGCACTATAACTTTCAATAAGAGGGCAAACAGAGTGCCAAGAACCTGTTCATAGAGAAACCAGCATGCAATTACCAATCTCCCACTAAAATCAGTGTTTGATTTTATTGAAAGAAAATGTTCTTTGCTCTCTTCCTTTCCGCTTCCCCTGCTCGTTTCATTTTGCTTTCCTGCCCTAAGAGAACCTACTAGGGTTCTGGTTGGTTCTTCTCAGTGTTGCTACTCACCGATCACATCCCTTTCTAATGCTCCTTCTTGCCTTCCTTTCCCTCTGCTTTCTTTTTTCTTGCGTAATTTCGCCTTCTCCTAATCATCCCCTTCAATATCAGCCAAGGTACACTAAGCTCTTTAACTGTTGCTATGCTCACCACCAATCACGTAACAAAATCAATAGCACTTCAACTATGTCCTCCTCCCGACATGCGCAACTGTCCAGCAATGTGGAGATTCCAGTGTCGCATAGAGGCTCCAACCTTGTGCGCCTGTCAAGTGGTGCAGGCACCGATTCATTTGATGCCAACCATGTGGTGGAACAATGGTGTGAGTTGGGGGCTGCCTCAATTGTTCTTCAGTAGTCAGCTCTTCATCGTTGGGTACTTCCCCGTTAGTTCCTTGACATAAAAAAAGGTGCTAGCCACCTCCATTTCTTAGCACCCCCAACCTCCTTCCATCCTTCCCTCCACCTTGCCATCCCTCCCTGTTCCACCCTCTCCTGCTCTTGGCAACACCATCTTTCCCCATCCACCTTCCATAGGTCAGTCCCCTCTTCTTCCTTCCCTCCCCCTTCCCTCCCCCATCTCAAGGTCATTGGCTCTGCTGTTCATGAGCCCTTATAAGAACCGGTTCAGACCCTTCTCTGTTCTTTGCTTTATTACCCCCCTATCTTGGATACAGATGACTAGGTGGCAATGCATCATAGTTTAACTAAAGTGTTGAATAATAAGAGGGGCACTTCCCTTTTTAAACTTTGGAAACGCTCTCAAGTTATGAGGACCATTTGTATTTTGCCAGTCATTTCCTTATTCTTTTACAATGGGAATAAGACGTACCCAAAAAAATTTTTGCACAAGCAAGGCATTAGCTAGATAGCAAGACAATTAAAAAAAAAAAAAAAAAAAAAACCTTCAATAGCCGATTCATATACAACTCAGCGAGAGAGGGTAAGCTCCACTAGTGCTTTGGTTAATATTCGGTCCCATCTATTTCAAGACTTTTTTTTTTTTTTTTTTTTTTTTGTTGGGTTGTTGGGGGGGGGGGGGGGGGTGGGGGGGTTGGTGGGTGGTTGGTGTGGGGGGTGGGGTGGTTGGTCGGGTTTGGGTGTGTGTTAAATAAATAATTCATTAATAACCAAAAGTGAGGGAAATACAACCGCTTAAGGCGCACTAAGGGTAAATCCAACAAATCTAGACTAGGTAAAACCACTCAAATACAAAGCAAAAGATAGCCATTCACAAGGGGATAGCATACAAAAGTATACACAACAACAAAAAGACAAACTGCTAAGATCTAAGAAGTTTCATGTAGGAAAAGACTTGGCGAGTCAAAGTAGAAGGATGCAGTCATGACTTTCCTTTCTTAACGTCCAAAGGCAGTACATAGAAGCTGCAAGAGCATAAGAAACAAACCCTGATGATCTAGAATTCAAAGCGGATAGGCCATTCACTAAACCTTGCCAAGTATTAAAACAACAATGACAACCAAGCTCTAATACTATGGCAGACCAAACTTATGAAGATTATGGACGTGGGAAAAACACACGTTGCCAAGTATTGAAAAAATGCTGACAGCCAAGCTCTAATACTATGGCAGACCAAACTTGTGAAGAGCATAAATATGGGAAAAACAGGTGTTTGTGGGCTTTAGTTGCATCATTACAAAGGTAACAAAGAGAGCGAGTAGTGAAATCCCATGACTGTGGTTTGTCCAAAGTATAGAATTTACACTTAATAGCTAAGCAAAGGATGAAGCAATGCCTTGGGATGGACTTTTTTCCCCATGCAAAGTTGGACCAAAGAACTGGGCTTTGTTGTGGGCTGAGAGTTTGGAAAGCACTATTGCTAGAAAAATCACCTGAAGCTGCCAGGTGCCATACTAAGCTATCCTGTCTTGAAGAGTTTGGCAGCAATAAAGCAGGAATATGGAAATTTGACCAAAAAGGAGCATTTGGAGAACTCCATCCATCACCTTCGATTAAGCAACAAAGTCTAGCATTTGAAGGCAACTAGAGTTAACAATTTCCCTTGCACTATAAACATCGATTGAGGGACCTTAAGGGAGCCAAAAGTCTGCCTAAAGCGATATGGAAACCCCATCACCAACAACCCAACGCATATATTGACAAGCTAACGGCCATAACCTAAGAAATTTGTGCCATGTCCAAGAACAAACAAAGGGACATGTAACATTCCAGAAGCTATTGCCTTTAAGAAAGATAAAGTGCACCCAATCATCCCATAAGCCACGTAAACTACCATTGCACAAGTTCCAGATGTGCTTGATTTGAGCGGCTTTGTTCCAAATTTCCAAGTTAGGAATGCGAAGGCTACCTTCTATTAACGATGAACAAACTATGCTCCATTTAACCTTAACTCTAGTAGAGATCAAAAGACTACCTCTTCAAAGAAAGTTCCTCATCAAACATTCAATAAAGCTAATAACCCTCTTAGGAAGAAGGAAAATGGATGCCCGATAAACTTGCATGGAGAAGCTTACTGATTTTATGAGTTGAAGTCTACTTGCATAAGATAGAAATCTAGTAGTCCAAGAATTTAAGCAAGTTGTGATTATTGTTATCAACAAATCACAATCTAATCTCTTCAATTTGGTTGAAATGAGGGGAAGAAAGGGCAGAATTTCTAGTAGAATCATCCACATTGCAAAAATTAATCTTGCTTCTAAGTCTGTTGGCATGTAGCCCTGATAATCATTCAAATTCTACAAGGGCCACATTGATGAGGCTAATGGAGGGTATACCACATTTACAAAAAATCATCAAGTCATCAGCAAAGCAAAGGTGAGTAATTCTCTCCTCTTTACATCGCCCATGGTATGAAAATAGAGCTGAAGTTTCCGTTTTCCAAAGAATACCTGATAAAACTTCCATAGCCAACACAAATAGATACAGGGAGATTGGATCAACTTGGCGAAGACCTCTCTAACTTAGGAAGAAACCCACTAGTTCTCCATTAATGTCAATGGAAAATTTTGGGGTGGAAAACACTAATAAAGAAGTCTTGAGGAAATGATTAGGGAACCTCATAGTTAGAAGGACCTTCTCCAAAAACTGCCAACTGAGGGTATCATAAGCTTTCATGATATCCACCTTAATAGCACAACTAGGCAGACCTTGTTTGAGATGGTAGCCATTGATTAACTCCAGGGCAATACAACATTATCTGTGATGTGTCTGTCAAGGATAAAGGTTTATTCTTTCCCCACAAGAGAGGATAGAATCCCTTTTAAGCAAGATGCAAGGAGTTTGGAAATGGCCTTGTAGATCACATTACAACACGATATAGGCCTAAAATCTTGCAGAGTAAAAGGACTAGAAACTTTAGGGACAAAAGAGATAATAGTGTTGTTTACCTCTTTCAACAGATGCCCGAATTGAGGAATTCCTTAATTGCCATGATAAGATCTGCACCCAAAAATGTAACAAGACACTTCAAAGAATTTTGCTGTGAAACCATCAAGATCGAGAGCTTTACCATTTGCTAGACTAAAGAAAGCCATTTTGACGTCTTCATCAGAGAAAGGAAAACTAAAGACAGGAAAACTAATAAAAGACACTTGCTTATCATTCAGCTTTTGGGTCACAAAATCCTCCAAAGATAAAGATGAAATAGATGAAACAGGAGCTAAAAAGAGGTTGGTGAAGTAAGAAATTCCTTCAACATGTACAGCTTACTCACCAAACACCACTGAAACATCATGTCTCTCCAAGGAAGTTATGGAACTTTATGTCTTTGAATCATAGCCTTATGGAAAAAGGAGGTATTTTGTCTCCTAATTTCAACCATTGACCTCTAGACTTTTGCTTAAAGAAAGCTTCTTCTGCTGCTTTAAGAGTATATTATTTTTCAAAAGGTCGGCATTCTTCACCAACAAGTGCCACTTGCAATATCCATTTGTAAGGATTTCAATCTAGTTTTGGCCTTTTCCACCCTTGAAGACATGTGGGAGTACTACCCATCATCATTTGCAACCGAGCTATCAAGAACTGGATCATCCGAGGAAGAATCTAAAGGTTGTCCCGCAAAAAGTCATCCCTTGTTTGTTATGCTGAAAAAGACTTTTAAATAGAAAACATTCTCTCGTAAGGAAAAAGGTCTCCCACTTAAAAGAATATCTTACTCTTAGGAAAACGACTAACTTTTTTCAAAACAAAAAGTCGTTTTCCGAATTAGTCTCTATGAATATTTTAACTCTAAGAATATCATATCAGTTCAATTTTTATCACAATTAATCAATAAATTATATTTTAAGGATGAAGATAATTCAATCAACAAAAAAAAAATGAAAACTCAATAAAAAAATTATAAATATCAACTTAGTTTTTATAAATAAATATCATAAAAATTATATTTTATACTTTTACTTTCAAAAAAAAAATGTTAGGTGTAATGTGCTTGTATAGTAAAAAGTCAATAATAAATTATTTACATATAATGGTATGTTATATTATTATTTTTTTTGGGGTTAAATTATGTTAAACAATTTTTTTGGGTCAAATAGTGTTACATAATTTTTTTTTTTTTTGGGGGCTAAATAGTGTTACATAATCTTGGGAAAAAGAAATTAATACACATTTTTTTTAAATTACAAAAATACCATTAAGATGAAATATATCCCAGAATTTGGCAAGTTGAACTCGTCTGTTGAAGAGACGAGGTCATGAGTGACTGACCTCGTCTCTTGAAGAGACGAGGTTCATTCTGTCCTCATCTTTTGAAGAGATAAGGTTGGCCACTTACAATCTGGTCTCTTCAAAAATGAGTTTAAATTGTCTATTTCTAGGATTTTTTCTCATACAACGAGAATTGTGTAATTTTTTTTTTAAAAGTTACCTTTTTTTCCTTAAATCTCCATAATTTTGGTAAGTCAAAACACCAGAAAAGTTTTTCAATATACTTTTGTAAAGGCAAGCAAACACATAAAAATATATTATTTTTAAGAAAACATTTTAGGTAAAACAAATTTTCAATAGCAAGACTTTTTTCTTGAAACAAATGGATCCTTAGTGTCACGGGTCATTTCATAAACAGTATTTAGGTCAAATGTAATGATGGTAGAAAGATCCTATACGGGTTTAACACTAGCGGAAGCCCTCAACTGTCCTCAATGCTAGGTCTTTTGACATATTTATTCCTTGTTTTATCAGTA
The DNA here is from genome assembly GCA_024138025.1 of Combretum micranthum. NCBI lineage: Eukaryota > Viridiplantae > Streptophyta > Magnoliopsida > Myrtales > Combretaceae > Combretum > Combretum micranthum. Next base: position 401,601 of record JAMXBD010000550.1, read on the forward strand.
ACAACATATTAAATGTTGTAAATGGAAAATAATTATTTCCAATTCATATAGAAATAGTTTGAACTTTAAATTTTAGACACCCTTTAATTATATGTTCCTTTTTTAATTTTTTCCTTTATTGTATGGGTCATCAAGTCCTGACCTCTGACCCAACAGGTCGAGACTCACGTCAAGACCCATAGCCACTAGTCCAAGGCAGATCCTGGACCTACTATAGTCATGCTAGGTCAGGTCCTAACTCGAACTGCAGGATCTAATCTCACCCAAGGAGTTCCTGCTTCTTTGGCTTTGGTTTTGGCATTGGTTTGTCATGCTTTAAGGGAACTTTGTATCTCCAGTTTGTTATAAGGTCCAAGATTCCATGGGCGCCCCCGCCCCCCTTCTGAAATTTTGGCAAACATACTTGTTCTTAAGAAACTCTAGCCACTGATACGACCAGCCCCATTTCCATTCTAGAGGAAAGGTTTCATCCTAGATACTCTCTCTTTGAACAATCCTCTAGGGTGCTTAAAAAAAGACCAGTACAACTGCATCAAGAAGACAATTGGTTTAATCAACTAAGTATGCCCAGCATAAGGGGATTTACTTGCCCAGACGGATATTCTTTTTTTTTAATCTTTCAATCAAGTATTGACATTCTATCAAAGAGGGCTCTGCTGAAATCAAAGGAACTCTGATATATTGAACAGAAGACTTCTAAATTATCAACAAAATCACTCTTCAAAATTTGATTGATTCCACAAGTAAAGACAGCACTAAATGAAAATGGATCAAATTCCCATAGACCCCAAAAGCTTGCAAACAAACCCATAACCTCTACTTAAGGTTAGTAGAAATTTTTTAACTAGAAACACTGCTCTCAAAACAAAGAAATTGTATGTTCAAAGAGGAGCATGCCCAAGAATACGTCCTCGTGTTCTTGGGCCCATTCTATGGATTGTTTGTTAAGTTGTGTTGCAAGCAAAAGGTATATGGATGAGAACACACCACCATGTTCTTCAATTCCATGTCCTTTTTGATATATTTTATTAAGATAAGTTATTTGTTTTCATGGACTTTTATTCTATTATTAGTTAGTCTCATATTTTTAGTATTTGTACTTATGCCTTTAGAATTGTTAAGGGTTTAGTATACGAGTTATTACAAGATATTATTCACTAGTAGTTAAATATTATTATAAACCTTGTTCTCTTATAAGGAGTTTCTTCCAGTTCTTATCAATCCATCTAGATTGTGGCAATCAAACCATTGAAGATTATTTGTGAGCCATATCATCTAATCTCTAGTATAGTTAGAGTCAACTGCAATGTGTAATGTCTGTAGAGGATGCCGTCCATATATCCATTTTCCAAAATCCCTAAAATACAAAAGTACAAAACCCTAACCCTAAGTCCCTAAAACACATTCCATTATCCAATTAGCAAAACACATCAAAAAATCCATTGCAATATAGGTATTCTCAATGCAAGCCCTTCAATTGTGTCGTAAGCCTCCATCTAGACAGCATGACCTTTTCGGTTATAAGTATGTTATATATAATCCACCATCCACTAAGAATTCTGATAAGTGTCAAAAAACTTTTATTTTTACTGCTTATTTGGATACATTTATTATGTATTTCTTGTGATTTAATTTTGTGAAATATTTATTTCAAGGTTCAAGGAACAAATTTAGAAGGTTTTATGATGATTCGAGTGAAATCAAGGTGAAATTGACAAAACATGGACGAGCTAAATTTTTTTACATGCACTACCTTGTGCATGGTCCTGTTGAAGGCAAGGATCAAACCAATAGACTTGCAAATTTCTAGCCCACCTTCAGCACAAGCAAGGAAGACAGGTAGGGAACTAACCAAAGAGCAAAAAGAGGAGAAAAATGCAAAAACAAACATTTTGATGTCTTTCCTCCCTTCTGCATGGGCGTGCAGACTAGGTTGTCCATGTTATAACTGTGCAATGTCGGTGGAACAAAAGTTTCAGCCCTCCCCTAAGCACGGCTATGCAGACCAGGCCGTGCACACATATTTCCCATCTTAAACTATAAATAACCGTCATGTTTTCGTTTTAAAAAATCTTTTTGACATATTTTCAAAACCTTAGGAGAGGAAAATACGAGCCTAAAGAGAAGAAGTGTCGCACCAACAACAAGATCACAAAACATTAAAAAGGTATTATTATGCTTAATCTTTACTTCTCTAATTCTTGTGCTTCTATTGTAAATTTGATGGATGAGTAAATTTTTCATTCCCTAATCTTGTGAAACCCTAAAATGATGCGTTGTAATTGATGTTTGATTAATAATATTGATGTTCTTAAATCTATTCATATATTTTAATTGTCTAGTAATAAATTGTGGCCAGATTTGTTACATGTTTAATTCTTATTAGATAGAAGAACGTTTCATCAAATAAGATAGATCCTCATGAATATAGAATTTGCATGTTTCATCTAGAAATAGGAAACTTCAATTTTCTGTTATAAAGATTTAATTTTAATTACGTTTTTACTCTTTAATGCAATCTTTTAAGGCGTTAGTGTGGAAGAAGTCTCTACTATCTTGTATAAGATTAGGACAATTAAATCAAGGAAGTAGTCGATTTAACTTTGAATCTCTGCAATTCAAGAACTAAATAATTGTAAATCAATTCATTATCATGAGATTTTAAAGTATAGGTTGGATCAAGATTAACGCATGGTTTTGTAATTGAATTAATCTTTTAAAAAGCACTCAAAATCAATTCTAGAGCTTAGTAATATATTTTAATTAGTTGATTACTAATATTCACACCCTACGACTTAGGCTAAATAATAGAAAAAGGGCAATAGTAGTGCATGGTCTTTAGATCCATGAAGACAACACCTGTTTTAATCCTATACTGCTCTAGATAGGTATAATTGCCTAGCTCGGTCGTAGATTTCTTTGGATTTATAATTTGATACGATCGGTTAACACGCATCAAATTCACACCAACTAATCTATGATCATGTTGAGTGATATCCACACAAACTCGTCTAAAATCATTATGAGTCGTCAAGTCTAACAAGTTATATAAGACAATTCCCAACCTTATTAATAGATAGTGCAATACAAGATAGGATGCAAATCATTAGATGTGAAGGGTTGGGTACCCTGGAACGACGTAATCAAAAGTTCATGAATAGCCAAAAGAGTCTTTGCATAGTAAGTCTCACATTCACTTAGAAAATATCAAAGTTGAAAGCATTTGACGATTATGTTATGGCTGTATTTTTTGCTCGCTGATGGAGCCTCCTAGGTTCTAAAAATTCAATAAAAGCCAAAATGGTACCTATACCTGCTTGATCCTACATTTCCTTGGTACAACATTCCATTGTCTACCAACTAAGAGAAAGCAATTTCAATCTTATCCATAGTAATTTCTTCACTTAATGATCCCTTTTCACCAATCAGCAACTCTTCGAACCAAAAGAAACTAAAGTAATGGCTGTATTTTTTGCTCGCTGATGGAGCCTCCTAGGTTCTAAAAATTCAATAAAAGCCAAAATCGTGCCTATACCTGCTTGATCCTACATTTCCTTGGTATAACATTCCATTGTCTACCAACTAAGAGAAAGCAATTTCAATCTTATCCATAGTAATTTCTTCACTTAATGATTCCTTTTCACCAATCAGCAACTCTTCGAACCAAAAGAAACTAAAGTCATCAACTGTTCATTATAAATAATAATTGTTGTTTTTTGTGTAAGATAGAAGAGGAGACTCAAGATCATCTTTTTCTCAAATGTTCTTTTGTGATACTGACAGCAAATATTTTCCTCCAAAGGCTACAAATCTTCAAGAGTTCTTTGTAGACGGGACAAATCTTCAAGAGTTCTTCGTAGATGGGAATCAAAGAATGTCGGTAACTTGGAAGACTATCACCAACTTGCTTTTTTACTTTGTAAGGCAAGAAAGAAATGAGAGAAGAGTGGGAATTAGATTATGGAATCCTGCAGATGTAGCTCGTTCCATTTGTTCTTTTTTTTCTTTTTTTTTTTTTCTTGTATGAGCCTTAATGTGCTGTAATTACCGATTTCTCGACCTCAGTACCGTTTTGACTCTTTGTGCTATATTCGAGTTTTCAGGTCTCTTTTTGTATAAATGGAGCTTTTTGAGTCTTTCAGCGTCTTGACGCTTTTCTTTGTAAAGTTTCCTTTGTATTTTTTGAAAATTAATAAAATTTGACCTTACCCAAAAAAAAGCTTCTTAAAAGCTTTTGAAAGAAACTTACCACCAAGTCTTGAACTCTAGCTGCATTTTCAGTATGATGATCTTTCTCTTTCACCAATTTATGAATACCATTTCATTGAATATGCTGCTCGGTAGCCATGAAAAATCATCCAAAGATTTGGCCACTTAAACTCATGATTTTTGTTTGAGGATGCTTTCTTCTCAAACACACAGCTCATAAAATTTCTAAAATGAGTACTTCCATCTCAAAGTCATCTTGCCCTTTCCCAAATTTATGTTTTGAAGCTGAACAGCATGGAAGGCATCATTTGCCAAAACCACTTTGGAAGGAATATTGGAAGATTCTTCCTTCTTAAACTTTTGAGCCCAATTTCAACCTAGAACATAACCTAAACCTAGCAGAATCTACTTTCACCAAGGCTGAAGAGTAATCAGACATATTTGGAGGGAGGGAGGAAAAGAGTTTTGAGTTGAAGGACACTTGGATAACCACAACCAATCTGCCAATACACTATCTAACTTTCTTCTTATAAGGTTACTTGACCAAATATATACCGAACCTTGGAAGACCCAATCATCAAACTTAAGCCTTAAAATAGCTTTCTGTGCTACTCATTTGATGGCTAGATGTCCTACAACTTCCAGAGATCTCCAAAATACTCCTAAAACAATTAATCACCTGAAAAAAAGACAAGGAATTGAGGATAGATGTGTTATAAGGGTTTCTTGTTTGCAGTCTAGCTAGGGTGAAGTTATCTCTGGTGATATCCTTGCCCTTATTCCCTTTTCTTGTTTGCCTTCCTAAATTTGAAACAGGGGAACTTCACTCCCCTCTCTTTCTTCTCCAAAAGATCCTAGGTAGAAAACCGTCTGAATATTGAAAATGCAGCATCATAAAACCACCACAACCATCTGTCTTGAGCTATGACATCATGGAAGCAGAATTCCTATAGGGATAACACCAGACAATTATAGGGGCTGCCAAAGAGGGAAAAAATACTAAGGCTGTCATATGATCACAAGTAAGAAGAAGATTATCAGAATGAATATGGACATCCAGCAGCATACGGACAGAGGAACATGTGTCCAAAGCAATGTCATGAGGGAAGCAAAACTCATAACTGAGAAATGTTAAAAAACCATCAAAAGAACACAAAATAAGTTGAAAAATCTCTGCATATTGAACTAGACCTATTGAACTAGACCTAATGAAAACATGAAATATCAAAGTGCATCTCATCGGATGCCTCATGTTTAAACCTATTCAAATGAAACTATTCGGAAGGATCTTACAAGAAGAAGCCACCTTACACATTCATCCAAGAATGGAAAATAAGATAATAAGAAAGAAAAAAGAATTTCAATTAAAATCTAAGACAAATGGATATCATGAACATGCTTGGCGGAAAAACATAAGGCCAGGAGTATTACAGCTAGCACTTCACCTCAACGGATATAAATAGAAGAGTTAAGAAGGGGAGATAGCAAGGGGAGTGATTGAAAAGGCACAACAAAGATTGCAAAGCACATAGAGAGAAAAATCAACAGGAATGGACATTATGGGAATAAATAAACAAATTAACAATAAAATCTTCTAAATCTACCTGAAATTGCAAGTGGGAATTCATAATCACTCTGTTCACAGTCAACTAAGAGAATCTTCGCTAGTCTTCCAGAGAACAGCCATGATCCACTTGATTGTGCATAAAAAAAGTTTAATATCAACAAATTGATTACATTGCAAAAAATAAAAGAGATAGAGAACATGAGCACGAAAACGATTTATCATTAATCTTTAAAGCACGGACATCTAGAAAATATGAGTGTGCCATCAAGAGTATCTGTAACCGCTGCAGCAGATAGTTATAAGGAAGAAAATGGTTGATATCCATGACATGCAGTAGGGCAATAATAAAAAAGTTACAACTGCAATGAACTTAAGCCAATTGAATGAAGTGCCAAAGCAATGTTTCACCAGCAATAATCAGGCTAACATGAAATAGCAAAATGCTATAATCTAAACCAAAGATGATCATTTAACTAATATAAATAATTAAAAAAAAGGGCAAATATCATTTTATTTTTTGAAGGATTTGGCATCTCCTACACTTTTCCAGGCAGCAAAGCTTTCATCACAGTGGTGCATCTAAAGACAAAACAACCTCTTCTACCTTCACCCTTCCAACCGCCCTTCCCCCGTTTCTCTCTTCTTCTTCTTCTTCTTCTTCCCTCCTCTCTCTCTCTCTCTCTCTTTTTTTTTTTTTTTTTTTTTTTTTGTTTTTGTGCGCTCTACTGGATTAATTTTCATCACGCTGAAATCTATAAGATCAAACTAGGCATCATAAAAAAATTATAATTATAATTATATTAAAAAAAAATAGGTTGATTGAATGGTCACTGATCTCTAGAGTTCTTCAAACAAAGAAACTTTATAGAAAAAGAAGCCACTATAGTAAAGAAGAAAAGCACATATACAAATACTACAAAAGGTAAGAAAAGATGCTCCAAGAAGCAGCCTCTTCAAAACAAATAGAATCACCAACATTGCAACAATTCCTCTATTTCTACTAGTAGCAGAAAAATCTAAAACTTCTTGCATCACCCACTCAAAGCACTTATTCTGGATGAAAAAGGATTCATGACAATGGGATAGCACACTCCATTTTCTTCCAAACTACCTTAGCAAAATTGAACGTAAGGAAAAGATGATCCTAAGACACACACATGGAGAGAAGCTTCTTGTGAGCAACAAGCCACAACAACAAAAGCATGGCTTGGAGCTATAGATCTGTTCCATACCAACGACGATCACAGCAATAGAGAAGACTTGTCCTTCACTAAGCCCGCTCCTTCGTTGCTACTCTTTCCAGACTAATTTGTCACCAAAGGCCATGTTTGGTTTGATAGATCCAAAAGAAGATCTGATCTGAAGCCAAAAATCCCCAACTGGCCAGCACAATTCATTTTAAATTAGAAAGGTTCAAAACCCTTCTTCTCTAGTGGATAAAGCATGAGAGTATTACTCCAAGAATTCCTCTTTCATTTCTTCTTCATGGTATCAGAGTGCAGTCAATCCTTATCTAATTTGAATTAGCTCACAGTCAATGACACTACTCAAAAACCTGAAGATTTATATCAATAATCCAAACTCGAGTTTGTTTTAAATCCTTTATTATTGATGACAATACCAAGAGTATTCAACATCCCATCACTCTTATGGCTGACAATCATTCCCTTAAAATTACCAGGCTTAATGGATCCAATTTTCTTTAGTAGTTTCTCTTTGTGAAACCCATGATCTGTGGAAAACAAGGGTATTAAACTGGTTCTAGTTTGGCAGCTGCAGTCTGGGCTGATAAATATAATACATTAAAGGTTGAGAATACCTTGGTTATACACCAGGCTTAGACCCCATGGAGTTAATGGATGAGTAAATTCCTTAAAGCAAAGAAATCCTTGATCACTAAGCACACTTCTAGTCCAACAATATCTTGAGTATAGGAAAAGTATCTGAACATTACATGCCATGTATATGTACAAGTGATGAATAAGTACCTATAAAATTTTGACATATGACAATGTGTGTAAAACAAGGATGACAGTTATTCTAGAAATTATCTATTACCACTATTGAATGTCCAAATGTTAATAGTACTTTCCCTTGACTTTGTACATACTTGTGGCATATAATACCCAATGAATCAGTTTTCCCCAAGCATTTCTTAAAAAGTTGACATTGATAGGGTGTTACCAATAAAAGAGTAATTGAGTTCTCTACAAGTAACAAAACCTTCTTTCGGGGTGCCTATGTTATACCCCTCTCTTGCTATTGTGTGATTGGATTTCTAATGTCAAAATACACCTTTTCGTTGTTTTAATTTTCCTCAAAGATCTACTCATAGCTTTGGTTTCATATACCCCCCACCCCAATCCTAACCCTACTCATTTTCTTCTCCCCCTTCTCCACCGCTCCCCCAATGGATTTTTTATTTTTTATTTCTTTTTTGGTTTTTCTTTTTTCTTTTAGGAGAGAAGGGGGGTGGGGGTGTTTTTTGAAGTAAAAGCATATTCAAGTATTCGGAATAACAAACAACTTACTAAAAGCTGAAAAAGTAAAATGAAGTTTTGTTTATTCATATTATACAATGCTAGGCATAATGAGAGAAACTATCAACATATTCTTACTTTTTTTTTTTTTTTAGGCATGCCATGATTACACTGAGAACTGAGAAGCTTTACATAATCTCAAACACAGCAAAACAGTCAATTAACATCTTGCCTATAGAATCATGCCATTTCCATATTCCAGAACTAATGATTTGCTTTCTAAGGATTACCTGGAAGAAATATCATATCCCACGTCATAAGAATTATTCCTCGCAGCCACATCAAATGAGCATGCCTTTAAAGCCACTGCAGCAACACTAGTTGGAGAACTGCCAGAGTAGTGAAAGGAAGAGAGTGACAAATAGTCTGATTAAGGACGCACTATTATCAATGATAGCAAAAACAGGTGAGACTAAATTTTCAAAGACTATGAGTTCAAACAATCTAAGCTAGCCTGCCAACAGACATATAAGAATTAAAAAACCAAAATAAGTATAGACAGAAGTTACCATGCCACCATCTTTGCTAGAATATTCAAAGCCAAAGATATCGATGGGGCAGTAGTCGAACTAGGATACAGATTTCTGACCACAGAACAAATCACCTCAACTGCCCTGCATGGGTAGGAGCCAGATTTTTATGCCCGCAAAGAGAACAGGATAGTAAATTTATGGAAACAAAATGCTAATAAAGGAGAAAATGAATAAACTCTGCTTATAGCACACCATGTCTTCTTTTCCATCTCTGTATATCTCATAGTGGAATGCTCATAATATTTGTTGCCGATGTTCATCAAAGCAAAACAAAGGCCCTAGAAAAAGTGCATTCAACGGTATGAATGAAAAAACATAAGACAAATCAAAATGCTTAAGTTGACAAACTCATGACTATTTACAAGACAGAAACGGGTGATAAAACACACTCTCAGCAGGAAACTCTGGTCAAATCATCAACCAACTTAAATGAAAGAAGGCTCAGTGTTATGAAAAACTCTACTGTGTATTTCCAGATCACCTTAGACATAAATGCCAGCTAGGTATGAAAAAGCTTTCCAACAGACAGTTTACTCACTTGGTTAATAGTCCTGCAACAGTACCCAACTAGGCTCATTTATCTAAAATCTCCCATCCCAAAGCACTAATCCTCAAGAAAAAGATGACATATTCTAGCTCTCGCTCTCAAGGGTGCTCTCTGACCTCATTTCACCCCACCGGCGTGAAAAAAGGTCAAGTCATCCCAAGGTTATAATTTTCCCAAAGTTTACTTGAATGCAATCACTTACTAATAAACCTATAACCTAGAACTTATAAACTGTTAGGGATCGCATTCAAAAATATATATATATTTTTTATTATTATTTTAGTTCAAGATCACTGTTGTGGATGTTTTAGAAGATTTTGTGAGATATGTTAGGAAAGTTAATATCTTTTATATCTTAAAAGCTAGGGTTGGAAGGCATGTATAAATACAATTCTTCAACAAGAAATAAAGCAAGTGAAAAAGATTCTCTCTCAGTCAAGTAATTATCGTTGATGTGTATAAGGAGGTAAATCTATTTTAAAGCATGATTTAACTGTTCATTGACCATGACTTGTTCCTGTTCTCAAGTTCATACACAGTGATTTATATGAAGATTCAAAATTTCTAAATAAACACTAGAATTATCTAGAGAGGGGAATATCCATTCTTAGGACAAAAAGATAAGGAAAATAAGAAAAACAATGCGCAGCAAAAATTACCATGTTGAAGGACACCATCCGATTTAGAAGGTCAAGGATAAGAAAACTTTCGTTGCTATTCTCCATTTGTAATCCTTGGGCCAAACGGAGAAGCAGCAAAAATACTCCAGATTGTGTATACTGCACCGAAGAATGTGTGTTTGAAAAATAAATGCGAAATGGAACAAATCCAATGTTATAGATTCAGGTGGCCTCCAATGCAGGCTAAGCTAATGGAATAGAGCAAACAAGTAATACAGCAATAAGCTCATCTATGGGAAATAAATTAGCAGGGAAAGAAAGAGGAAATAAAGGACAATCATTGGTACAAAGAATGGTCCCAAACAAATAGAAAATAGAGAGAGAGGGGGAGAGAGAGAGAGAATTGACACAGCTATAGAACTAAACTGAAGTAATAATAGTAACAGGATAGCTACTGGGGAATAAAAAGTCTAACAACTTTCAGGTTAACAATAGTTTTCCAACACTTGTGCAAATAATAAAACTTTCCAATTTAAAGTACAATCAAGTAGTAAACTTCACAGGATAGTACAATGTATTTAGAAATGGAACCATGGAGTTCCAGAAGGCTTTACATATATACAAATAACAAACTCAAAAGGTCCAATAGTTAAGTAATCTGATTTACCTTACAAAAAACCAAAGCCAAATATCAAGTGCAATTATGTAAGATCAAAAACCTTCAGATTACCTAGTTGGCATTTTTATAGTTGACTATATAATTAAATCTCATAACCTCTCAAACTAATTGTGTTGACTAACTCAGCAGAACTGTGAAATTCTCTTTTGATTGACCAATTTCCAATCAGAATTAGCTAAAAAGATACTAGCCAGGGTCAGGAAAAGCACAAATTAAAGGCAAATTTGAGATAGAGTAAATAGATAATATTGTATTTATTAGTGTAATTAATACAATGGTAGGTAGGGGTTGGTGTACCAACCACTAGGAGCATATCATCTCCCTCCCTCCCTCTCTCTACATATATATGTATGTATGTATGTATATATATATATATATATATATCTTCTTATATATACAAAATAATGATTACATCAAAATATAATTATCTTACACTTATATTTTATAGTATCAGAGCCTCAGGGTTTTTTGAATTAGGGTTCAGCTTATTGCCCTAGTGAGCAATGTCTAGCTCTTAAGCTCATCCTAGAGAGTAAGCGGCTAATTTAGTTAATTCGAGTAGTGGGTTGCAAGTATAATTACAATTTCTATAGATGAGTATGCTCAATTCTGTCAATATCAAGAAGCACTAAAAATTCATCTCAATCTATCACTACTATTGACGAGTAAGGTAATTTAAATAAGTGCTTTCTTTTCTTCATGTCACAATATAGGTAATTGACTCGGATGCTACCGATCCATGACAGGTAATTCTAGTCTCATCACTACCTTTAAACCACAGACTTCATTTTCTCTTATTACCTTAGAAGATGATGCTATATCATCTGTTATTAGTCCTGACACAGTGAATCGGACTGTTACTTTCTTTGTCCTCTATTTTAAGTCTATCAAACTTTTTCTTTAATCTCATATCAGTAAGTCAAATTAACCATAGCTTAAGCTGTTCTCTCTCGTTCTTTCCTTATTATTGTTTGGTTTAGGATTTTATGACAAAGAAGATTATTGATAAAGGGCATGTATCAGAATGAGAGTATGTTTTGGATATTCATACAGAGATACCTAAACCCATTACTTGCTTAAGTGTTTTAACTCCTTTTTAAGTATATTGTCAACTTGGACATCCTTCTTTGTCTAACTTAAAGAAAGTGTGTCCTAAATTTCAGAATGTGCCATCATTAGATTGTGAGTCATGTCAATTTGCTAAACACCATTACCACTCCCATGTGTCTCGTGTCGCTAAGAGAGTTAGTTCTCCTTTTGCGTTAGTTCATTCATATGTTTAGGGTCCTTGTCCAGTTATGTCCAAAACTGGATTTTGTTATTTTGTTACTTTCGTGAATAGTATTCTTGAATGACTTGGCTCTATCTAATGAAATACCATTCTGAATTATTTTTTTCATTTCACTACTTTTTGTGCTGAAATTAAGACTCATTTTAATACTTCTATGCATACCCTAAGAAGTGATAATACTAAAGAATATTTATCCAAAACATTCAAATCCAGGGCATTATTCATCAAGCTTCATGTGTTAATACACCATCTCAAAATGGTGTAGTTGAAAAGAAAAATAGGCATCTTCTTAAAACAACCCAGGCACTTTTGTTTCAAAACCATGTTCCCAAACAATTTTAGGCAGAAATTGTCTCAATATCTTATTTCTTGATTAATCATATGCCATCATCTGTTCTTTATGGTAAGATTCTTTTTCCCACAAAATCCTTATTTCCTAGTAAGCTTCACATAGTTGTATGTACATGTTTTGTTCGAAATACTTGACCTCAAGTCACCAAGCTAGACCATAAGGCTATCAAATGTGTTTTTTTGGGTTACTCTCATACATAAAAAGAGTATTGATGTTATTGCTCAAATCATAACAAATTTAGTGTCTACTGATGTTATCTTTATGGAACAATACCATTTCTTTCCTACATCTTCGAATCTATGAATAAAGCAAAAGAAGATGATGATCTATTAATTTACCATATTACCTATCAAACATCAAGCACGTCTCTCACTATACCACCCTCACCTTTACCCCCACTGATTTCTTATATGCATGCTAGACACCACCGTCCTTCTTCTACAAGTCCAGCACCAATATCTTGTTTAGCATCTGATCCACTCGACAATGACTTAGGCATTCCAATTGCTCTTTGCAAAGCTAAAAGACAATACACTTACCCTATTTCTTCATTTGTATCATACGAATCGTTTATCATCCCCTTCATGTTCCTCAATTGCCTCTATTGATCTTGTTTCCACCCTCACACTCTTCATAAGGCCTTGTCTCATCAATGATAGAGAAAATGAATACCTTAAATGCTAACAATACTTAGGATTTAATAAGCTTACCTACAGGTAAAAAGGCTATTGAATGCAAATGGATTTTTGCAGTTAAAGTTAATCTTAATGGATTTATTTCTCGTCTTAAACCTCACCTTATGGCTAAGGGCTACACTTAAACTGATGGTGTAGACTATACAAATACTTTCTCTCATATAGTTAAATTGACATTTGTACGATTATTTATCTCTATGGTAGCTACTCATGATTAGCCTCTACACTAATTAGATATCACAAATGCCTTCTTACATGGGAATCTTTAGGAGGAAGTCTATATCAAGCAACCATCTGGGTTTGTTACTCAGGGAAGGAAGGGGAGAGGGAAAGGAAAGTTTGTTGTCTTCATAATTCATTATATAGGCTTAAGCAAAATCCTTGTGCTTGGTTTGAAAAATTTAGTCAGGCAATTGAAAAGTTTAGGATAATTAAAAATAAGTCCGATCACTCGGTGTTTACAAACATTCTTAGTCTAGAATTATTCTTTTTGATGACATAATTATTACTAGAAGCAAAGAAGAGAGATATCTTCTTTGAAAATGTCTTTTCATAGTCAATTCCAAACAAAGGATTTGGGATCTTTGAAGAACTTTTTAGGAGTCGAAGTGATGAGGAACAAGAAGGTATTTTCTTGTCTCAACGAAAATATGTACTTGACCTGTTATTTGAAACAAGAAAGTTAGGGGCAAAACCATGCAATACCCCAATAACACCTACTCTACAACTTACCAAGAATAGAGAGTTATTTAAGGATCCTAAAAACTATAAGAGATTGGTTGGGAAATCAAATTACCTCACTATAACTCATCCTAATATTGCATATTCTGTTAGTGTTGTAAGCTAGTTTATGTCTTCTCCAACAGTTCATCATTGGGCTACTTTGCAACAGATTTTGTGTTATTTGAAAGCTGCTCCTGAACAAGGTATACTATACCAAAATCATGGTCATTCTCGTATATAATGTTTTTCAAATGCAAATTGAGATGGTTCCAAGGAGGATTGAAAATCCATTGCCGGCTATTGTGTTTTTTTTTTTTTTTTTTTGGAGGAAATTTGGTTTCATGGAAAAGTAAGAACTAGAATGTTGTATCCAGATCCAGTGCAAAATCAGAATATTGAGCTAGGACTCTATCTACATGTGATGTAATGTGGATATACCAAATTCTGCCAGAGGTTAGGCTCAAAGTTCCTTTACCAGCAAAATTGTAGTATGATAATCAAGTTGCTCTTCATATTGCATCTAGTCTTGTATTTCATGAACAAACTAAGCATATTGAGATTGATTGCCATTTTGTGAAAAGATACAACAGAGTCTAATCTCCACACATCATGTGAAGACTGAAGAACAAACTTGGAGACTTTTACAAAGGCATTGAATGGGACTCGAGTTAGTCATTTGTATAATAAGCCGGCATGATAAATACCTATACCTTAGCTTGAGGGGGGAGAACTATAAAGAAAAAAGATAATATTGTATTTATTAGTGTAAATAATATAGTGGTGAGTAGGGGTTGGTACACCAACCACTAGGAGCACATCATCTATATATATCTTATTGCATGTACAAATAATAATCACATCAAAATATAATTATTCTATGCTTATATTTCACAGAAATAAAGCTTCACACTCTAAAGTGAAATATCACATATGTTAGCAATGGAGCACTGAGAGCTAAAGTAAAAACTACATATGAGATATAACAGATCTAGCATATGGTAACATGCATTATTGCTATTGGTCCTTCACAATGCAAAGAACACAGTGGCAAACAAAGAAGTGTTCATAGAATTGCAAGAAAGCATGATATCACTTACTTCCCAGCGCACAAGCACAGTAGTTCCACTGACTGTTCTCAGAATGTGACCACGGGTTTTACTTGGAATCAATAGGGCTTCGACACCAGGAACATGCAATGGTGACTGAGTCTCAACAATTGGAAAGGTGTCATACATAGATGAGTCATGGATTTCAAAAAGAGATGAAATACCCACAGATTTGTCCAGGAAGTTAAACCTGTCAATGGGAGGAACCTGGTAAGAGGAACGTTTCACTTAAAAGAACGAGAAGATAAAAGAATGTTTAATCCTGTCTTGAAAAATTACCAAGGGAAATAGGATAGAAGAAAATCCTTGCTCACATAACTCACAAAGAGCCATAGGTGGTGAACAGTGCAAAAAGAACATTCCAAAGCATGGAAGAGTAATTTACATAGCCATGTTAAACATACTGCCACAATTAACTTTAAAAATTGAAATCACAAAGAATCTAAGAAATGTAGTAAGCAAATGCATACCCAAGTTACTTAGGCAAGTGGTCTAGAAAGTACAAAATAACATGCTGTGGGCCTGGGTTTGGGATATGGTCATTGGGCAATAACAGAAAAATTGTTGATAACAGCATTGCCATTATTTTATTCTGACCTTACTTAGCAGAACCTATTATATAATAAGATTTGGGAACAAGGAGTCACTAAGAGTAAACCCTTCACTCTTGTAAACCATAGATAAAACATATTAACTGTCTGGCTTGTTTTATTTCTCAAAGGAATAAATTATTTATACACGTCTTACGATCTAACTTGCCTTGTGACCTGATAGTAACTAGTAGCTTATTCATGTGAGCCTTGTGACCTAACAATATCTCAACAAGGTGAATCTTTTTTCTTTAAAAAAATTAATGTAAATCTTTTTTCCTGGATTACTCTCGAATCAAATCCCTAATATTGCCATCCCCTAGACAACAAGCTTGTCCTCAAGCTCTAAGGTTGGTATGCAATTACCCATATCCTTAATCCTTTTAAGCGTGATCACCACCTCCTCAACTTCCAACATAAACCCATGTTTGGCAGCTTTACTCTTTCTACACCATTGAAAGACAAATAAAATGTGTTGGTTTATCTATACCCATACCAGCAACACTCATCCTCCCTTTTGCCTTCTGACGACTCCAGCCACACTTTCCATATAGCTTTCCAAAGTCTCTCTTTCCAATATTTGCAGTGCCTAGAGTTTTCTTTGGTAACTCTGACTAACCATTGGTCTCTAGTGCTTCATGGTTGTGGAAAAATTGCTCACATCTACTTATCAAACCAAGGGAATCTCCAACACGTTCACAAAGACATTCCAGCCAACCATAGAAAGGGATGACAGTGAGGTCACGTCATCAGTCACCTCATGTTGCCATTATCACCTTGTGGTAGCCATCTACATGCCTCAATGCATGGATACCCAAGCGGACACCATTGCATGACAAATGTGGGAAAGTCATGCTGTGTGATCGATTGGGTCCCTTCTCCCTCCCACCCTTCCTATTTCCTACAACTATCTTATCTAAAAACTTAAACTCGTACATATGGTGTGGGCATTATATTTATCACATACCACTCCCTACATTTATATGCCAAGACTTGACTGAGGTTGATCAAATGAACAATTTTAATTTAATGGGGTTATAATGAGTGAGCAAAGATTTAAACTCATGATTTCTTACTCTGATATCATGTTAAGGTTCATATTACAAGCTTAAACTTATAACATGGTATGAGCATTATATTTGTCACATAACATTTGTCTATACATAGAATTCTCCCATGATCTATGGATTGGCTCTAACACCAAATTATTGTGGGTCCCAATTTTGGATCAAGCCATGGGACAATTAACAATACAAACATTGGTAGTGGCTTTGCCTTTTTTTTAAGATCCCAACCTTTCATGGGGGGACCTCATATAGTTAGGGTTAAATATAAGGACTTCTAATATAAGCCTTGCAACCTATCTTGCCAAAAATAAAAATATGTCCTAAAGATAATGATAAATCTTGAAACAAATAATAAAATTAATATATATCTTCCTGATCTAGTTGTCCTAGAATCAAATCCCCAACACTACATACCATCCAGTCTAAGTTCATTGACCTAAGTAAAATGCACAGAAAGGCAGACCAGCAGAAATATAATGGCATTACAGGACCCAAAAATTATGCCAGTCTGAATGTGTAAAGAGAACCTAACAAAAGTCAAACTAGTATTTCAAAAGTAAAGAGCGAGATTAAATATACAGAAGCAACAAAAGAGCAGGAAAGTGGGCTTAAAATTGGTTTGAATAATTAGAAAGATCAATTCTTTTGTACCTCTGTTTCTAAAGCTCTTCGTCAAGTTTATAGTGTTCTACGTGATGCAGACGCTCTTAGTTTGTTTGTGTATCTATCCAGAATCCTTAGCTTTGCTCTTGAGGACATTCTGTGAGTTTTGTACATGGATCGATACCCCTTTTTTACTCTTATTTAATTATGAAAAAGAAAATATCAAATTTAATACCTGAATTTCTCATGAAAATTCAATTTAATACCTGAACTTTTAAATGATCAATTTAATGCTCAATCAAACTTTTCACAATTATTTTTAACTTCTTATTGACACAATTTATTCCATCTTCTAGCATCAAAGAGATAGTATATTAGTATTAGACGGTATTAGGAAAGCTAGCAAAGATTCAATGATGCGTTGTCTATTTCACATCAACAAACAGTGTTAAATAGATAGTAAAGATAACAAAAAAAAAATTTATTGGTATTAAATTAACAGCTTTAATGTTCAGGTATCAAGCTTAATTTTCCTACAAAATTCAATGCCAAATTTGATGTTTACCCATTATAAAAAAGCTAAAGATCCATGGATTTTACCCAAAAAGAAAGAGAACCAAAAAAAGGAAAAAAAAAATGCAATCCTACGATAAAACATGATTTAGGGGTTAACTTGAAATTTCCAGGCATCAAACTCCATCGAGCTTATTAGTGTCAAAACATTTCATTTTCAGGAAAAAACTAAATAAAGACATTTCATATATCTTATACTCACACACACTCTGCAGGCCACTTTCCTTCACAAAGACATGATAGAAATCGAACAAGTTTAACAGTCCTAAACGGGAATTCTCCCTCAATGTTGCAAAGAAAACACCGAACAGGACCATCGATGAAACTTTCCCTGTCCCAGAACTGTATACAAAGTGATTCCTGCATAACAAGTTAACAGCACAACAAACTTATTAATGCCATCAACAAATATTCTATAGCAATCAAATGTCCAGTATCAAAAGGTCTGTGTTACAAACCTCTCCACGATAAATACTGCAAAGTATATCTAATATCAAACTGACAGTGCTGTCCTCAACCTGCAATACACAGGAAAAGAGAAGTAAATAATATGTACAACTTTCTTTCTGGGAACTTAATGTGCATAAACTACTTACTAAAGCAAGCAGGCAGCATACCTGATTATTGACTTCATAAGATGCAATAAAAGCAGATATAAATGTTCTCAAGACGCTTTTGTAACCAGCAATGGGTCCCTAAAGAAGGTGCAAATGTAAATATAAAAGAGAGGAATAAAAAAAGCAGCAAAGCATATATGTTTGAGAAATTAAATTGGAATAATCATGTACAGGCTACAGGCACATTGTAAATGATATCAAAAAGATGTTTGATGATAGCCCTTCAAATTAGTGGATAAAATAATAACCAACTCCACAACAGAATCAAATAAAAATCAATAGAAACTGCTTACATTGGACTCTTTCAATATATCGCTCTGCAGAATTTCAAGAAAGTAATTCAGTGATTCAACTTCAAAAGCTTGGCGGGCATAGCCAATGTGGTCAATTTCCTTGAAGCACATGAAGACAACTTGCAAGTAAGTCTGACAGGAAACTTGATAGGCTTATTGAAACCAAAAAATGTTAAAAAAAGTGTATAAGACATATGATTTGTTTATAAAAACCTAAACATAATAATTGCACAATATCCAGTGTAGTACTGAAAAATTTGACAGTATACATACCATTAGCACATTATTATCCTCCTTTCCAGGCAGTGATGTGATAAGGCAAAGAAATACAGCCCAAGTAAGAACCAATGGACCTGCCTCTTTTATTTCTAGTACATTGATACTAGAAACTATAGCATCCATTTCCTGAACATCACTCAAGGAAAAAGCAGATGTTCCCTCCCTGAATAAAGAAACACCTCAGAACGGAAATTAATAAGATAAAAAGGTAAAATTAGGCACAAGAATGCAAAAACAACAAATATGTAAATACTGGAAGAGAACCAAGACCACAGCCCCTATGCATTTCCTCAAAAAACAAGAGGCATATATTTGAAATCTTCAGGAAATGTTTAAGGTGCTTTTAATTTTCATAAAGTACATGTCATGAATTTATTACAGATAGAGCCAACTTGCTTTGTTTTCTTTGTCTCCCTTTCAATGTCCTTTTTGTCTATGTCCATGGAATTGCAAAACACTACTTTTCAAGAGACAAGAGATAGAAAGGAATAAGATCGTTTGGAGTTGGAAAATTAGATATTAGTTTAGGGGTGTTGTTGTGGAATTGGAAAATTAGATAGTAGTTTAAGGGGCATCAGAATATTGTGTTATTTAATTTTTACTATGTGGTAGGTGAGAAGATGCTGTAGGCACCTACCACATTATGTGCCTATATATTGCAACTCCCATTGTACTTTTTTAAGCTAGCAAAATTATCTTTTTACCTTTTCTCATAGTATCAGTGCAAGGTTAATGTGCAAACACATTATATTCAAATAAGTAATATTTCTGAGAAAGCACCGGTTGGTGAAAGACAAAGGCTCGTCTTTGGATCACCTGGGGACCAATCCTCTAATGCTCAACAACTTAATAAGATGCAACCTGCATTAAGTTATAACCATTCTCTTCAAATCACTCGTCATAAACTTAATGGGGCGAATTTTAGAGAATGGTTTCAACCGGTCAAACTTTTATTAGGGGAAGGGGAAAGCTAAGATATCTCACCAACACTATCTAAGCTCCTGATCCAATTTCAGACTCTTATGCATCATAAGAGGCCAATAATTCAATAGTTATGGCTTGGCTCATCAGTTCAATAAAGCCAAGAGTCGATCGCATGTATCTTTTTTATAATACAGCTAAGGAAGTGTGGGATGCCGTATAAAATATGTATTCTGATCTAGAAAATACAACTCAATGCTTTGAGATCATATCAAAAATTTGATTGACCAACCAAGGAAATTCGTCTGTCATTGAATATTATAATATTCTTATAGATCTATGGCAAGAGATGGATTTGTTCTACAACATGGAGTGGAAATGTCCTGAAGATGGGGTCAAATATAGTAAAATGCTGGAAAAAGATAGGGGTTTTTTTAATTTTTTACAAGGGTTAAACTCTTATTTGGACAAAGTTAAGGGTTGTCTAATTGGAAGAAATCCTTTCCCCACTCTTCATGAAGCATTTGCTAAGATATGAAGAGAAGAATTGAAAAAGAAGGTGATGCTGCATCCCTCATATAGTGAGATTCAAGCACAAATATTGGCTTTAGCCACACACAGAACACACCCAATCTAAGGAAAAAATTTTGTGTGACTATTGCCATAAGCCCTTTTATACTTGAGAAAATTGTTGGGATCTTCATGGAAAACCAGAGAACATTATTGGGATCTTCATGGAAAACCAGCAAGTTGGAAGTCAAAAAAGCAAAAAGGGATTAAGATGTCTCAAGTGACTAAAGCTAATAATCCTAAGGCTTCAAATACGAGCTTGATAGCCAAACAATTAGAAATGTTCCAAACTTTGATAAATAAAATGAAAGTTACCCAGCTTACTAATGGGTCAAGTGATAGCAATGCTAATTCCTTAGTCACTATGACTCAAAAAGGTAATGCTTCTTTTTCCTTAGCTTCTATAGCCGATCATGAATGGGATGTTGAACTGAGGCTACAGATCATAAAACAAATTCAAAGAGTTGCTTCACAAAGCTTGAAAGTTGTGACTCAGAAACTAAAATATAGGTAGTTGATGGCAATGTTTCTTTTGCTAAAGGGAAAGAAACGGTTTGGTTATCAAATTTGTGTCTTAAATCGACTTTACATGTTCCTCAATTGAAGCATAATCTTTTATCAGTTAGTAAACTGATCAAAGAAATGAATTGCAAGGTGATAATTTCTCCTTGTTCATATGATTTTGAGGATCTTTCTTCAAGGAAGATGATTGGAAGTGCTAAGGATCATCATGGCTTGTACTACATCTCAAGAGTAAAAGACTCAATAAAATTGGAACCCAATTTGTCTTCTCTATCTGTTTGCTCAAATTCTAATGTTATGTTATGGCACGAGAGATTAGGGCATCTAAGTTTTTCTTTTTTGAAGACCTTATACACAAATTTATTCATAAATATAGAAATGAGTTCCTAATTAGTAAATCGTGTACTTTAGCCGAACTTCCTAGAAGCCTAAATCCATAGCAATCTTACAAAACCCTTTCATATCATCCATAGTGATATTTGGGGTCCTAGTAGAATTCCTAATCTATATGGACCGAGTGGTTCATTACATTCATTGATGATCATACTAGAGCCACTTGGGTCTATCTCGTGAAAGGAAAGTCCAAAGCATGTACACTTTTAATATCTTTCGTAAATTGATAAATAATGTTTTTGAAAGTTTCATACTCATCCTGAGAACCGATAATGGTAGGGAATAGGAATATTAGTCAAATGAGTTCAACACATTCCTACATGAACAAGGAATATTTCATCAAAAGGCTTGTGCTTATACTCCACAACAAAATAGAGTAGTAGAAAAAACATAAACATTTGCTTAAAATTGCTCGCTCTCTCATGTTCTCATTTTGAAGGGAAGTCATATTAATAGCTCCCTATCTAATAAACAAATTAACATGAAAACCTATAAATTTCATGACTCCTTTAAGTGTGTTGTCAGGTCTTTTCCACGTTCAATTATTTAACTCCTTATCAATAAAGATTTTCAGATGTGTTGTGTATGTGTACGACTATTCTCCAAATAAGTCCAAGTTTGATGGACGTGCACTAAAATGTGTTTTTGTGGGTTATTCTCCTACTCAGAAAGGGTACAAGGGTTATCACCCTCCAACAAAGAAATTTTGTATTTCTTGTAAGGTCTCTTGTAATGTCTCTTTTTTAGAACATCAATTTTGATCCTCAAGTAACACTAATTTAGAAGAAACACCAAGAAATATAAGTTGGACCCTTTGATTTCATTGCCAATTTGTGAGTCTCAGGTCCTAGTCTTATGCCTTCCATCTCCCAGAAAATTCACAAATCCCTTGTCACTGTTTTTCATAGACCTTCTGCATCTCATACAAGTCCCAAATTCAAAGAGCCTAAAGAAATTGAGATACGAGTACATACCAAAAGAAGCAAAGGTCAAGTATTGCCATCAGACAATCCGGAGAGGCGACCTAGGAATTATGGGGGGAAAGAAGTAAGTTATGAGAAGCGAAAGAAGTGAAAAGAGGAGTGAAGCTAAAAGATGAGCGCTAATTTGGATGCCGCTGATAATAATTTATCAATTGCACTTTGCAAAGGTAAAGGACTTCGTACCAAGTATCCTATTTCAAATTGTCTTGCATACTCAAATTTGTCCCTAGGGTTTATGGCTTTCACTACACAAGTAGATAAAGTAGAAGTCCCCCGAAATATCAATGAGTCTTTGAAAAGTGTGGAGTGGAAAAATGTTGTCATAGAAGAAATGAAAGCACTTGTGAATAATGAAACTTCAGAATTGGTTGATTTACCTAAAAATAGAAACTAACAGAGAGCAAATGGGTATTCTCGATGAAACATAAAGAAGATGGTACTGTTAAGAGATTCAAAGCACGCTTAGTGGCACAGGGATACATGCAAACATATGAGATTGATTATGAGGAAACATTAGGACCTGTTGCTAAGCTTAACTCAATCAGGGTACTTCTTTCATTAGCAATGAATTTAAATTGGCCCTTACCTCAACTAGATGTGAAGAATGCATTCTAAAATAGATAACTTAAAAGGAAATCTATATGAAAATTCCTTTGGGTTTTGAAACCCCAGATTCAACAAGTAAGATATGCAAGTTAAAGAAATCTCTTTATGATTTAACACAATCCCCAAGGGCTTGGTTGACAAGGTTAGTCCTATTCTACTCCGATTAAGGTACACATAAAGTGAAGCTAAAAACACCTTGTTTGTCAAGGGAAGGAAGGAAGGCAATAAGGCGATTTTAATTGTCTATGGAGATGACATAATAATCAATAATCACAGGAGATATGAAGTGGGGATAAATGCTCTAAGAAAAGCAATTAGATCTAAATTTCAAGTTAAGGAGTTGGGAGGTTTAAGATATTTTTTAGGAATTGAGATGGCAAGAAGTCCTCGAGGAAACTCTCATATCTCAACGAAAATATATACTAGATTTATTCAAAGAAGCTAGGTTAGGATGTAAGCCTATGGAAACTCCTTCAAAATATAATTGGAAGAAGAAGGCCGATGATAATGACCCTAAAATTGATGGAGAATAATATCAAAGACTTGTGGGAAGATTTATCCATTTGTCTCTTAGATGTCGTGATATTGCACATGCTGTAAGTATGATTAGTCAAGTTATGCGCTCTTCTTCTAGAAAACATCTTGATGTTGTTCACCATATTCTTTAGTGTTTAAAAGGAACTCCAAGGAAAGGGTTATTGTTTCAAAAGAGCAAAGAATGAAGCCTAGAAGTATTTGTTGATGCTGACTAGGCAGGAGATATTAAAGATAGTAAGTTAACAACTAGGTATTGCACTAAGATATGGGAGAATTTGGTTACTTGGTGGAGCAAAAAACAATCAGTTGTGGCAAGAAGTAATGGTAAGGCTGAATTTAGAACTATTTCACAAGGAATATGTGAAGTGATATGGTTATAAAGACTAATCATTGATTTAAAAAGTAAGTGCGAAAGTCCTACTAGATTGTGTAATGATAGTAAGTCTGCTATTAGTATTGTTAAGAACCCAATGGAATACGATAGAATAAAGCATACTAGGATTGCTCGACATTCCATTCAAGCAAAAATTGAAAAAGGAGATATTAGGCTACAATACATTCCTACACATATCCAAGAAGAAGATTTATTTACAAAAACTATTCAATGACCTCAATTTGGGTTCCTGCTAAGCAAGTTTGGAATGATAAATATCTATTCCTAAGTCTGAGGAGACGTGTTGGAAAAATAGATATTAGTTTAAGAGGTGTTGGAATATTTTGTTATTTAATTTTTACTATGTTGTAGGTGAGAAAATGTTGTTGCTACCTACCACGTTATGTACCTACGTATCGTAGCTTCCATTATACTTTTTTTTAAGAGAGCAAAGTTTTTTTTTTTTTATTTGGGTAAATTACAGGGAAAAGGAAATTAATATTTTTTTTTTTTAAAAAAAATTACAAAAATGCCACTGGAATAAAAATAATCCTAAAAATAGGCAAGTTGAACTCGTCTCTTGAAGAGACGAGGTCATTAGTGGCCGACCTCGTCTCTTGAAGAGACGAGGTTAGTGTATTTGCACTGACCTCGTCTCTTGAAGAGACGAGGTTGAATCTTTAACCTCGTCTCTTCAAGAGACGAAGTTGTCCACTAATGACCTCGTCTCTTGAAGAGACGAGTTCAACTTGCCTATTCTTGGGATTATTTTTTCATCTCATCGATTTATGTAATTTTTTTTTAAAAGATAGTTATTTTTTTCCTTAATCCTAAATTACAAATAAATAACATATATTTGATGTTTTTGCAAATACACGACTTGTCATATTATTTATGATAAAGGACTAACCATGTTACGTTCTGTTATGTTCCGTTAAAGGAAAAAAACGTTAAATGCCATGTGCCGGTTACATATTAAATTAACCAAAAAAAGAAATTGAACAAGCCAACCACCTTCCCTTTTCTAAACCTATACAGCAAAAACAATTGAAGAAAACACTTATCATCATTTTCTTGAATCGTTAGCTTCATCTCCATCCTCAAGATTTTCTCTCTTAAAAAAAAAAAAGAAAAGAAAAAAACCCTCACGATCTCTCTTTAATTCATCTTTCTCCAAATCCATCTCCTTCATGAGACTTTCTCTCTCTAGAAACCCATTTCCTTCTCCATTCTCTCTCTAAAATTAAAAAAGAGAAATACAACACAGCATAGAATGGAGGGGGATATCAGACCACCACGCGAGGCTGAGGCTTTTGTGGCTGATTCGATGAGGATCTACTTGCGTTTCGACAAGTGGCAAGTGGTTCGAGATTGAGGTGATGGAATGTTGGATGAAGGTGGTTCTTGGTGCTTCTCGGTTTTGTTCATCAGAAACCTAAAGTTCTTGGTGAAGTTGAGTTGACTCAATGAAGTGGAGATGGGCAGTGAGTCAACTTAGTGGGTATGATTCAATTTAGAGAG
Source organism: Combretum micranthum (assembly GCA_024138025.1). Classification (NCBI taxonomy): domain Eukaryota; kingdom Viridiplantae; phylum Streptophyta; class Magnoliopsida; order Myrtales; family Combretaceae; genus Combretum; species Combretum micranthum. Next base: position 426,911 of record JAMXBD010000550.1, read on the forward strand.
AGAAAGCTAGAGAGAGAGCGAGTCATGTGGAGAGGAGTTCGACGACAAAGATGAAGTTGCAACATGTGATTTTTGTAGAGATAAAGGACGAGTCAGGTGGCATTGAGTCAACTCGGGGGTGTGATTGGGTTTCTGATGGAAATATGTGATTTTTGTAGAGATGTTACATGAAGAAGATGGTTTAATGCGAAGGAACTAGACCACTTACACCCGGGGGGGGGGGGGGGGGGGGGGGGGGTGGGGGGGGGGGGGAGAAGAAGGGTTGGGGTGTTGAGGAGGAAACAAAGAGGAAGTAAAGATTGGCTCCTTAGTGAGAGAGAGAAGAGGAAGTAAAGGTGTTGCTTTTGAAATAACACATGGCATTTAACATTTTTTCTTTAACAGAACATAACAAGCGTAACATGGGTCAGTACTTTGTCAAAAAAATATCACAGGCCACGTATTTGCAAAAGCATGAAAACACAAATTATTTATTTGTAATTTACCCCTTTTTTATCTTTTCTCAATTATTATATTATGAGGAACAATAAAATATTAATAAGAAATAGAGAAGATCAACAAAATCAAGGGAAAAGACCAATGGGCTGCAAAACTTATCTCAACGAAACACAACAACTTATTCGCAGAAAATGTTACCACAGTTCCTACACAGGCATTACAGCTTTTGATGCTGCTACTGCCGATTCTGCTCATGAAATAATGTTTAACAGTTTCAGAATGTGTTGACCACGGATGAGTGTATTAAAGTCTTTTGCATATCTACATTCTAATTCACATATTTTCATGATATCTTCAGGATCATTTGAATATTGTTTCAAGTGGTGATCAATAAAAAAATTTGGTAACATTTTTTGAGAGAGAGATTACAACTCAAAAATAGAAATTGTCTGGTTTATTTTTTTATTTGGTTTGTCAAATATATCTAGAGTCAAATTATTTTAATCTATTTAGCCCAAAAAAATAATAAATGACAAAGTTTAGCCCAAAAAAAAAAAAAAAAAAACCTGGATGATTGAATTATAGGTAAACAAAACCGGACTTCCTAATATGACAGAAGACAACAAACAGCCACACCCGCGAAATAAAGAGATAGTTCATTATCTTTATTCCAGATATCCAGCAAAGCAATTGAAGCAATTGCACAATATGCACAAATACAAAGAAAAGAGTACAATCATTGTTCAATCAGTTAAAACAAGAAGACTGCACCCCGACAACCCAGAAAAATAAAATATAATAAAATAAAGGAGGAGGAAGAAGAAAAAGAGGATAAGGTTAAACTGGGAAAGAGAATTCCTGTAACCCATTACATCACCCAAGATATTTGCCCATACAAAAGATGTATCAAGATTTTAAAGGGAGTGAGTTTGATAATTGGCAAAAGAAACTTATGCCAAATTGGATCCACTCCATAACATTTACATTCGAAAGAATAAGGGTCAAAAGCATGCAGGTTTTGTTCATAAACAAGACATACTGCAGACCTCAACTACTAGTAGTGAAGACTGACATATAGCTACTGACCTGAAAGGATTTTCGTCATGAACCATTTGGAGGAGATTTTCCAAATTTAAGGCTTCTATGAGGATAAGTAGTAGTGAACCCTGGCATGGTAAGAGGAACAGGATGCTTCTTCAGATACAGCAATCTTTTCCAAGTTACAAAACCCAAGCAAAATCCTCTGTCACAATAATTTGTTTCAAATGAGAATAACAATAGATTGGCCAAAAAAAATGAAGATAATATGAAAAAACCCTTTCAAACTTCTACGTCTACAAGAAATAAGAGGTACCTTGTATAGCAAACATAGCTTCTTCCATTTTTCTCCATTACATGTGCAAAGAGACTCATAATATGCAAGGAATAATATGTCCAACACCAGATTTTCTTCTGTAAGTGTCTCTTCGGCCAAAGGGTGAAGAGGTCAACATCCTAAAAGGAATAACCATAAATTGCAAAATTACAACTAAGAGACATTAAAAAGTACTGGGAAGAAATATACATGAAGAATGGCATGTCATATACACAGGCAGAGAGCATCAAGTGCATAAAAATGATATCTATCTTAAAGAAACAAATTTCATGATTAATTAACTGCAATGGATTAAGATTGGAAAAAAACTAACAATTCCTTTAATTTGCTTATGATTTGGAGTAGAAAAAAGCATTTTGTGAGAAATAGCAATTTCTCCGGTGAAAGAAAAAAATATAAATTTCTTGTTTATTCCACGTTACATAGAATATAAATTTTTTATGATAGAATTATTTGCAAACCAAATAAGAGAATAACTATTTGACAATAATAAAGGCCAAATAACAATTTTCTTGTATTTCAAACACTCAAGAGTTGCAGATAACAGATACCCACATTGTCATTCTACACTAAGAAATCTAAATTTCTACTTTTTAATAAATGATAAAAACCTTCATAACTACAGCATGGCATGACATGACGCAGTAGAGAAGAAGACTCCTGAAAGGAACCAAGTATTACAGTCCCAGGCTTGTGGTCAAAGACAGGGCATGATTTAGCTATGGTGAATGTAAGTTTTGTGGAATTAGGGTTATAAGAGCTCAGTCTCAAAACTACTCGAGGCTACTCCTAGGCTCCTAAAACTAATTGCTTAATAGTTATGAATTGTCTAACAAAAGATATGTATTTTCGAACAAAAGTATATTTTCCAATAAAGAATTCTATAATACCGAGGCATCAACCTAAGATAATAGCTCTTGATCTTTCCAAAATAAAGATGAGATATAAAAAATACATCCACATGTGAAGTTACTTACCATTTGCCTCTTCCCATAAACAGATAACTAAGTGCAGATCCAATTGTCAGAGATGCATTAATGTGGAAAATGAAATATCATTATCCTCTACATATAAACAGATAGATGGTGGGATATTAAGAGTTTCTTTCCCCCCTTATCAAATGACACAAGTGATATCTACAAATAGTATGACATCAGAAAAGAGAAAAATATTTATTGCCATATAAAATAAGAAATAGCTACAAAAATATGAACAAATAAAAACAATTATTTTTTCCATAGCAACATCATAAGAAACAAACCATCTTCTCAGGGTAACTTGAAGAAAGGAGTTCATCTAATAAAGATATTAATTTATTCTCCAATCAGCAGAAACAAGTTTCTGGGCCTCCCCTCCAATAGCATTGCTGTCTATGGATCTGTCATTCTCAATGCATACTGCATAAAAAGCAGCAAAGCTCTCAACCAATAAGATAAATGAAAAATAATCATCCTATTAAATTCTTTCTCAAATCAATGTCATCAGTAAGTGTGCACATGTCAGATATGAAGAAATTTACTCAACAAATATAAGCCAAATAAAACAGCAGCAGATGACATACACGCATTTGTAAGAATCCACTTTGTGCATTTGAGCAAGCATTGCCTCTCGGTGTAATACTGAAGTAGCATCTGCAGATCAGAATATATGAATTAACACCACTAACCTCAAAAATAAAAAAACAATTGTCACTTCCTACATAAGCAAGAGTTCAAGGTGCCCGGTTTCATCGCACAAGAAAATCAGCTATAGAATTGAGGGATTAAAATGGACACAAAGGAAGTTGGCAGGAATTGATTTCAAATTAATAAAACAGCGAAAAAGGGAAAAGAACAAAGTGATATATTATCATAATACAGGTAACCATTTTCTTGTAGATAGAACAAAGTGGTTTTGTAGCATTGGACAAAATAGTGACTTTTTTCCCCGTGGGATAATTGGCAACTATCGTATTGTTGCTAAATTTCAGAGACTACAATGCTATCCACCATGACATGACCAACCAGCTGCCTTAGTTTAATGAATTTCAATATTCGTTTGTGTTCTCACCTCCGCTTCCTCGCAAAAATTCTATAGCTTGCACAAATAACACTTTTTCGGCGCAATTGCATAGAGGATCGAACAAACAGAACCAAGCCTTAATACATGAAGAACCGTATTACCAAGCAGGCCATAAACTATTCACATTTTGTAGAAATTTAACTATCTGTACACATGAGTATTTCATATATTCAATAGCCCATACATCTTTAGTTCCAAGTTAACAAACCAATGAAAAAGAAGTAATTCAACTCTAGCTACTAACCGCATGACGAAACTCTGGCACTATGGAATCTAGTGTAGCATTAAGCTGCTGACTTGATCTTTCGACCAGAATATACGACTGCACCTCATCTAAACCCTATAACAGTTGATTAGAAGCAACCGAATTAAAGCACAAAAGTCAATTAAACATTAAAGGGAGGAAGAAGAAGAGAGGAGGAGGAGGAGTGAAAAAATGATTGTACGAAAAGGAACAATGCTTTACCAAATAAGAGCTAATTTCCAAAGCCTTTTCTTTAAGTTCAGGCACGATGGTGAGCTCATGACTTCCCATTTTAATTTTGTTAGAGTTCAAAGCTTGTTTCGACTTGTCATTTGGAGGTTTGAAGAGAGAGACTGTGTCCACGAACCAAGTTCGATTCTCCTCCAAATTCTTCACCTGAAAAACAAACACGCGAGCAGAATAGTGTATATGTATATAGAAATAAAGAAAGCTCAAAAAGAGAAATGGACTTACGAGATGAGGAGGGAGATCAGATGAGAAAGGGAAGTTATAGAAGTCGGAAAGGATAGAAGAGAAGGAGTTCCACCAGAGAGAAGAGTCGACGGTGGTGATGGTGGTGGATGCCATTTGGAGTTTGGATGGAGAGGGAGACTACTTTGCAAAAACCCTAGACTTAAATTCGATTCAGTGGACAGTTACATTCAGCATCAAAGGGTTTTCGTTTTCATACTTCTTTTGGCGCTTTTTCGTTTTCGTTTGCGAATTCTTGAGAAGGGGAGTCCGGAATGACAGTGTGACCAGCCGAGTTTTGGGGTTATAAAAATATGGCTTTGTGGGGGACAGAATTTGAAGAATCTGAGTCGGTGAAAGCTCACTGGAGAAGTTTGTAAATATGGGCCCACACAAAATAGACTTCGAATTTGCAGTTCTTTGAACCGACGGTTCTTTCTCCATTTAAAATAAAACCGATATTATGATATTTACTTGAAATAAATAATAATTTATGATAAATTAATATTATTTAAAATAATAAATAATCATTTATATTTCTTCCTCATAAATCATTATTCAATAATCTATTTTTTTATTTTATCATAAATATATCTGTCTTAAAAATAACATCTATATAATTATTCTTGAATGCTCCTTATTCTATTCAACGAAATGAACAAACCATTAGGGTATATGTTTTTCATCAAATCTGATATCATATTTTTAATATTTTTAAATAAATATTTATTAAAAAATAAATACCGATCAAACAAGTATGATACAAATAAGTTACAAATATAAATCAGATATGGACACGATACACATAAAATTCCGACAATCCAAACAGACCATAATCCCTATAAGTTACGCAAAAAAATACCAATGAAATATATATGTTAAGTTATTCTTTACTTGCCTAAATAAAACTTATATATACTCTAGAGAAGTTTTTTTTTTTTTTAAATATAATCACTCTTATCTTGATTTATAAAAGCACCTACAACGTGTATACAGGTCGAAAAGTAGTATTGTGTTTTATCACATAGATTAGACAAAATAGGGAGACGTGTGTAGTGCCATCCAAAAAATACTTAGATGTACAGATATCTTATAAGTATTTTATTGGATAAAAAAAATTTTGCGCAATCCATATACACAAATATAGCACAAAATGTTTTATATTAAGAATCAAACCATTGTATTATCCTATCAATTTTAATTAAATGTATGTATTATTTAAAAAGTATAATTTAAGTTAAATAAAAGATTTAGGGTGAATCGAGTTTAGAGTTAAAAAAAATCTTGATTTATCCAATGATTTAAGTTTAGGGTAAAGGAAATTAATATTACTAAATTACAAAGATACTGTTAAGACAAAAATAATCTTGATTTTAGACAAATTAAACTTGTCTCTTGAGAGACGGTATCATGAGTGTCTGATCTTGTTTCTTCGAGAGACGAGGTCGTCCACTTGTGACCACGTCCTTAAAGAGTCGAAGTTGGCTGAGCTAATATTGGTTCACCTCCTCCTTCTTCTTCATCGCTTTAATTCTTGAAAAAACTTAAATCCTCTTGCTATGAACCCTAACCCTAATTTCAATTGATCCTAGTGCTAATCTTGATCAAATTAGTGGATTTCTCAGTCAATTTCAATCATATTGCATCACACAATTATTGATTTGTGTTAATTGCAACCAATTCTTTGAAATCAGTAAAGGACGTACCAAATTTACAAGTAAGTTGCTTGACCTTATCACATTAATTTTTCTAATTACTAATGTTGCGAGATTTTTTGGTGATGTGTATGCTTGTAGATGTTAATTTCAAATTTTGAAGCGACATTGTATGTTATTTCCCATTCCAATAGTCTTGTGGAGTGGTACATTGTATGTTACAATGTTGACTTTTATTGTATGCTTTTCAATTTTATGAATGAAATTATGAAATCATATGTTATTATATGTCTTACACCATATCAGTTTTGAGATTTTATTGTTAAATGTAGTTAAAATTAAATCATTTTGAATGACAAAACAATAACTGTATGTTAAAGAATACTACTTAATTTTTGATTTTTACCTGTTTCACCTTTCAAAAGATATAATGTTTATTTCAATTATAATGTTGTATTTTTTATGTCCACATTGTTGATGATCACATTAAAAAGTTTATACCATTTATACCTTTAGCATGGTTGATGATAGATTTGAAATTTTTTTTTTATGAGTAGGCGTGAAAATGAACAAGGTCAGGTTGTGCTACATGCTCATGGTAACGTTGTGGAAAAAATGATTGTTTTGGTTATTATAAGCAACCGATTGATGTAGTTAGTGTGTTAGAAACTCTACATATGAGCAAATCCTAACCACTGTTCAACACATCGGGTTAAGCTATACCATTGGGTTGCTATTGGAGATAAGATGCTATATTACGATGTGATTTAGTGGCTAATGATGATGCAGCTCAGGAGATGTTGGGTACATGGAAGGTTCAATGGCGGTATATGTCCAAATATTTAAAAAGGAGTTGCCACAAGCACCTGAGGCATAAGAAAACTCCAATCCTACTTAGACAACAGTTAGCTGGGTCCAAACGAGTAACTTTGAAATGGGTGTACTGCATTAAGTAGTGAGAATGACATCGATGCAATAAAAGACTCATCAATAAACGAATCCAATGATTATTATGACGAAGATGAAAATTAATGGTGATAGGTTTGCCTTATCAGATAATTGATACTCATATACCATATAGGAGTAATGACTAGCATCATTTTGTGGCTCTAATAAATGTTGATGCACAAGGGTGCTCAAAGCTAATGCCATTTTTCACTGCATATGTAAGTAATGGCTATGTTGCATTTGTAGATGAGCAAGAAATGAATGCTAAAATTGGAACTCTTGTGATAAATTTAAGGTTGGAATGCAGTTCAAGGGTAGAAATCATCTTATACAGGTAATTAAGACATAGCATATATAGAATCATTAGAATTTAAGGTCACGGACTTAGACCTAAGGTCGGGCTATTAATATATTGATACCTACTGTAGGGGTTGTAAGTGGAGACTTAAAGTGTGCTAAAAGAAACATAAGGGGTGGTTTCACACCACAAGATATGCGGGGGCTCACACATGTTTGGATGAAATCACTGAATAAGATTATTCTCAGTTGAACTCCACCAATATGTCTAAGAGTATTATAATGAAGATTCAAAATTATTTAGATGTGAGAGTGAGGGACCTCCAAACAACCATCGCAAAGGAGTCTGGGTATAAGGTCCATCTAAAGAGAATTCGTAAGGCAAAGCACAGGGCTGTTGGGTAGTTATATGGTAGGCGAAATGATTCATATGTAAAGCTCACACATCTATTAAACACCACTCGGGAGGCAGATCCAGGAACAAAGGCGAAGTGGATAACTTTTGAATCTAACATTGTAGGGCGCGTCGTCCTTGACAAACTTTTCTAAACATTTGGACCTTGCATTGATACATTTCAATATTGCAGGTATCTTCTTAATAAACGATTGAATGTTCATTTATGTACTAAGTAATGTTTATAAATATTTTTCTAGGCCCATGATCATAATTGGTTGTACCTTTTTGTATGGTAAATACAAGCACAGACTCTTTATCATAGTGCTAATAGATGGAGCAAATCATATTGGACCATTGGCATATGCTCTTATCGATGAAGAGGCAGATGACACATGGAGTTGGTTCCTCCAAAAATTACTGGAACATGTCATCAAGGATTATGTTTGATACACAATCGCCATGTCGGTATTAAAATGCTCTTAAGGGGGAGAATGTAGTGTTGCCTAGAAGTTGGTCTTGGCATTGGTGTATCCATCATGTTACCAGCAACTTCAACTCAAAGGCTAAGAGTAAGGAATGCCAATAATAATAAAAAGGCAACTTAATAAACCCGGTCAAGAAAGTCCTATGGTTACTTTGAAGTGGCGAAACAATCCGGTCCATGGATGTTGCAATCTTTCAATGAGTTGCGTCCTTATACGTGGACTTTATCTTATGATGAGGGTATAAAGTTTGACATCAGTACAACAAAATGGCTGAAGGTTACAATGTTACTCTTAAAGAAGTTAGGTGCTTGCCCATGGTAACCTTAGTCAAGAAAACCTTTTACAATTGCAATTCCATGTTCAATAAGTAAAGGCAAAAGGCAATTGATGACTATCCGTAAGGTCAAACTAAGTTGCAAAGAAATTTGAGAGGTGGAACAAAGCGTCAAGTGCCCATCATTTTACATGTTTCGACTATCTGGAACGTATATTTGAGGTTTTAACTGCACCACGATTGACAATGTATAGTCAAAAAGAAGATCACATACAAAAAGTAGAGTTAAGGTTAAGCAGATGTACATGCCAGAAGTGGTAGACCTACAAAATTCCATTCTCGCATGCAATGGCAATGATGGGGGCTATGCATATAGATTGTGTTGCATATAAGAGACAATGGTACACGTAGGAAAATCAACTAAGGTTTATGGGCACTCGTTCATTCTAACGGTAGATAAAGCATACTGGACCCATTTTGACATCCAAACATGGCATCCTTTTCTTCGTCATGGGCAGGCCAAGGGAGAAACAATTATAGAATGAGATGATATTAGAGATGGCCCAAGAGATTACTCATGTGAGTTGTGTGATCAGCGATATCACAATATCAGAAGTTGTTCAACTATGGAGGCGGTTAAAAGGGCAGCTAGAAACCAGTCGAGTCGTAGTGGTATAAACATGTTCGTGTGAATTATCATATTACACGATGCTTGATCGTGATACTTGTTATTTGCCCTTTTTAATGCCTTGTGACTTTGCTAACATTGTGCACTGCATTTTTTTTTTTTCAGATGGATACTGGTCTATTAGATGACTCCATACTTACAGGATGGCCTGTTCATAGGTTAAGGCTAGCATGGAAGGGTCAGGTAATATCTTTGGTTATCTTGTTTAGTTTCCATATTTTGATTGCACTTCTCGTAAAACTTGTATTTTAAATGCAGGAGCACATCGTATTACATTGTCGTTGGCACGAGGCTAAGCTGAAGCAGCATGTTGGTATACCAATAGAGCTAGGCAGTCGACTTATTTCACACTTGTTAGAGGCCGACTATCTCTAGGTGCTACATAAATACCCTTCATACAGCCAGATTGACACCTAGTTACAGCCTTAGTTGAATAGTGGCGACCAGAGACATGCACATTTCATATGCCAAGAGGAGAGTAGAACATGACATTACAAGATATTATAGTTCTTATGGGCCTCCTAGTCGATAGACATGCAATTAGTAGGACCACATGAGTAGATTAGCCATGTTTATGCCATTGTTTGTCTGAAGTTAGACCTATTTGTGGTGAGATTGAGGATATCTTGGTTGGCTATATGCTTTGGTGCATTACTGGATGATGCAGAAGAGGTGACCATCCTGTACCATACTAGGGCCTACATTCTACTGCTACTTGGGGGGTTCATAGTTAAGGAAAAGTCACATAATTTAGTTCATGTTATGTACCTCTCATTACTTAAGTACTTCCATGTTTCCATGCAGTGTGCATAGGGAGCAACTTATCTAGCGTGGCTTCATAAGTCGCTACGTGTAGCATCTTACGTTAACACCAATGACATAGCAAAACCCCTCATTGTGGTGTAAATCTGGACATGATAGCACTTCCCAGACATTGCCCCTATACGTAGGATGATCACATCCATTACTAAGGGGCGCCCACTCATTAACTACCAGGGAGCCTCTTTCCTGCTATTATAGTATGGGGAATCTTCGATCAACGGGTCCCTAGTGCAATTTTCTAAATCCTATGTGATATTTTTATTTACATGTGCATTATTTGCTTATATGTTGTGATAGGATCATGAGTCACATGGAACAATAACCTAGCTAGAGCTAAGGGATTGTTGAAACTTGATTAAAAGATCCTTGCAAATGATCTAAGTCGTGATGGATTAGGCTTTCTCAGAGGATAAATGATATACTTTGGAGTGGGATCTGATTTGTTGTGCTTGGCATTGGAAATTCATCATCCAAGGCCATCACACCTGCCATCATGCCCATGATGACGATCGTGATAGAATATGAACTTGGACATCGTGCAATAGTGGAGATCACACCCGCTACTACGCCAATGATCTAGGTATGATAGCCATCATGCCCATAATCGAGGGTATTATCACATCATCATTGGAAAGTCTGGAGACCCGCGGTGATAACGAACGCCATCATGACCATGATGCTAGCCATAACTGGCCTTATCATGCCCGTGACAACTTGAGATGGGAGAAGAAATTTCATTTAAGTGGATCATGGTTCGTCTCATGGTCGTGATCGACAAAGTGATACCCACCCTTGTTTTTGCACTGTTAAGAGCATTTGTTTCCTGTTTTATTTTTTTTCTTGTAGTTTTCCATATTTACCCTTACCCGATTTGTGGGAGCATATAAGGGTTATCAATGACTTATTTATCATTGCTATAAAAAGTTTTTTCCCTCTTGAACATTGAGTTGCCTTTTACAGCCAATTTGCTTATTGAATAAGACTGAGTTTTCTTCTTTGTTGTTTCTTTTCATCGTGCGTAATAGCGATTGATTATAACAACTAGTGCAATTATATCCATGGTGCATCATATTCAAGGATTGATCATTCGTATCCCTTTTAATTTCAATTTTCATAATTCATAAAAACCCAAAAACATATTATAAACCTTAAATTGCGCATTAGATTCGCAAATTACTCGGATTCTCTAATCCGCACCATCTTGGTATTAGAGCTAGAGGTTGTAGATTGTGGTTTGAAGTTTTGGTAATGGATTCCTTGCTTGGTAAGTTTCGCTATTTTGATTGTTTGTGCTACAAGTTTGATTCTTTTTGAGATGTCTAAAAAATTTGATAAGCGATAATGGAGATAGTAATGCCCTAAGGTTGAGAACACCATTGATACAGGCGAGTTTATGGATTTCATGAAAGATATGGTAAGGGGCATGCCAATAATGATGCAACAACGTAGCGAAACCCTAAGGAGTGTAGAATGAATTGTTAGAGAAAGCCCTCAAACTCATAAGACATAAGAACATGAACATGTTGAGGAATCAGAGGATAATCCTATAGTCCAATTACCCTATGATGGAGTAGTAGATGACTGTGGAAGAGGTAGATGGAACGTATGATACCCGATGCATAGTTGTAGAGTTAGAGATTATGAAGATAACTTTGACAATCAATGTAATGGCCGTAGGCCAAGAGGATTACACGATATAGAAGCCAAATTAAAAGTGCCATCTTTTGATGATACCAAAGGAGTGGATAAATATTTTGATTGGGAAGATCAAATTGAAAGGCTTTTTTATTATCATAAATGTGATGATGTGTAACGAGTTAGGCTTGTTGCGATTGAGTTTAAGGACTATGCTTCACATTGGTGGAAGAATGTATTAGTTAGCAAGGCAGGAATGGAGAGCGAGATGTTATTACATGAGATGAGATGTGTGAGTTGTTGTAGCGAAGGTTTGTTCTGGATTACTATAGCCAAGATTTGTTGATGAGGTTACACACTTTGAGACAAGGAAATAAAAACATAGTTGAGTATATTCAAGAGTTTGAGATCTCACTATGCACAGTCAAATCATGGAGATGCTAGATCGATCAATTGTAAGCTTCATTGCAAGTTTGGAATATGAAAATTTTGATGTTATTCAGCTCCAACGGATTGATACCTTAGAGGAAGTTATGTTGATGGCGGAAAAGGTTGAAAGATAATGCAAATCTCACAAATATTCAAGTAACTCTTCCAAATATGAAAGTCGTAAGAAATCTTATTAGCATGATGTTAACAAAGAAGAGTACTAGTAGTTATAAAAATGATAAGTATAATGATTCTACCCTTGATAAACCTAATGATGAAAAGGTAAAGTCGGTTTTCTAAACCAAGTGATTCTAATAGTGTTGGAAAGAAAACTAAAGATGTTAAATGTGTCAAATCCTTAGGTTATGGACATATGGCTACTCAATGTCTGAATAAGCAATTTATTTATACCCCTGGAGGTTGTGTGAAAGTGATGGTGAGGAGGAAAGGAGTAGTTATTCCAATTTTGATATAGGGGGTGAGGAATTGTCGGCTAAACCATTAGTTGGAGCTACTTTACCTTTAAATGGGGTATTGAGGATGAGCTGGAGTATAACATTAGTGGTTGATCAAGAATAAAGAAAGAACGTATTCCATATCAGGTTCTTAGTGAATGGAGCAATATGTGCATGCATTATTGATTCCGGAAGTTATACCAACATCGTGGCAACGAAACTTATAGAGAAGCTGCAACTTCCCACCACTCCCCATCCACAACCATTGACAAGGGCTCGGTTCATGTCACCTAGTAGGCATCGATTCCGATTTCTTTGCTTGATCATTATACTGATGAGGTTCTTTGTGATGTAATGCCTATGAATGCATCTCATATTTAGGTCGCCCATGGTTAATTGATCGAAATGTGGACCATGATGGGAGAGGCAATACTTGTTCCATGTCATTCAATGGCAAGCAAATTAAATTGTTTCCTATAAGTCCCAAAGTAGTGAGACAAATACATCAGGAATTTAATTCACCTAAGAAAGAGTCATTGTTATTGACATGAGGGGTGGTTGAGAAGGAATTAGCTAATGGGAAACTGTTGTACTTCTTGTATGTGAAACAAGCATTGGAAGTTGAAGGTGATCTTTCTATTCCAGATGAAATTCGTCATTTATTGAATCAATTTGGTGATTTTTTTTCCTGAAAGAACTTCCAAAAGTATTACCTCTTTTAAGGGGAATTGAGCATCAAATTGACTTGGTACCTAGAGCTATTGCCTAATCAGCTAACTTATCGAATGAATCCCGGAGAAGCTAATGAGTTAAAGAAATAAGTGGATGAACTTCTAAAGAAGGGGTTAGTGCAAGAAAGCATGAGTCCATCTTCGATGCCAACTTTATTAGTGCTCAAGAAGGATGGTAGTTTGAGGATATGTGTAAATAGTAGGGCGATGAATCACATCACTGTTAAATACTAATATCCTATACCACGCCTTGATGATATGTTGGATGAGTCGCATGGTGCTTAATTGTTTTTCAAAATTGATTTGAAGAATGGCTATCGTCAAATAATAATGAATGCTGTAGATGAAAGGAAGATGGCTTTCAAACCCAGGTGTGGTATGTATGAATGGATAGTAATGCCTTTTGGCTTATCTAATGCTCCTAGTACTTTCATGAGATTGATGAATTATGTATTAAAAGTGTTTTTAGGGAAGTTTATGGAGGTTTATTTTGATGATATCGTGGTATAGAATTTAGATTTGGAGAGTCACGCTATGCACTTGACTTTTGGTTTTTTTGGCGTTAAGAAATGAGAAGTTGTATGCGAATTAGAAGAAGTATATTTTCTATCAGCATGACATAGTATTTTTGGGGCATGTGGTACCTAAAGAAGGGCTTTATGTTCGTGAAGAGAAGGTTAAGGCTATCACCGAGTGACCTATCCCCGCTAATGTTTCCGAGGTATATAGTTTTCATGGACTTACTTCTTTTTACTAGAGATTCATTACAGATTTTAGTACCCTTGCCATATCATTGACGAAGTTAACAAAGAAAGGGGTTCCTTTTCAATGGAATCAAGCGACCAATTAAAAATTTGAGTTGGTCAAGAAGAAATTAACTTTAGTACCCTTGTTAATGCTTCCTAATTTTGATAAGGTTTTTCGAGTTTAGTGTCATGACTCCGATGTTGTAGTTAGTGTGGTCCAAAATTGTGATTTTACTCAATGTTTCTACAAGTTACGATTTTAGGAGGTCCTTTTGAGTTATCTTATGTGTAGGATCATTTTTTAGTCGAATCTTACGATTTTAATCGAGTTTATCGATTTTACCTATTCAAGTCAAATAAGCTAAAATATATACAACTGTATGTTTACAAGCTTGTCAACTATTACGAATTATGATGATGTATCTTTCCTGCTGTCGTTTCTATTTGTTTTCACACACTTTCTATCTTTTTCTCTCCCTCCCCCAAAAAACCTTATTCTACATTTATAGAATTAATTCAAGTCAAGCTATAGCTGTAAATTTTACAAGAAAACTTATTTGTTTCATTTATAAATAAAGCATTTAATAAGTTGGAAATTTTGATTCCTATTCAATTTATCACTTATTCCAAACAAAACATTAGAAAATAAATCAATCTTGACTTTATTTGGTCTTTTTTTTTATGTGTCATATCATGTATTAAGAGTTATTATGAAAAAAAAGAACTTAATTTGTTTTTTTTTTTTTTTTACATTCATTATGTGTTCTAAGTTTTCTACATCTTCTATAATCATTTCTATAGTTTTTCAAAGCTATTTTGCAAAGGCTATAGAAACTTACATTTTTACGTTTCGATTTTACATTCTGATTCTATTAACCCTTGACAATTCTACATAGAATCACAAGTTTGACAACCTTGGTGGTTCTTATGCAACAGAGTCGTCCTATTGCGTATTTTTAGTGAGAAGCTGCATGGGGTTGCCTTAAATTATCCCATATATGACAACGAGTTGTATTCTTTGATCCGAGCTCTAACAGTATGGCAACAACACCTTTACCTAAAGAGTTCATCATATTTATGACCATGGATCTTTGAAATATTTGAGAAGTTAAAGTAAGTTGTCCAAGAGGTATGTAAGATGGGCTAAGTTTTGGAGACATTTGCATACACTATTAAGTACAAGAAGGGTAATACTAATGTAGTACCTGATGCATTGTTTATGAGACATACATTATTGAATTCTATGCGGGCCAAGTTGTTGGGGTTTGAGCAAATTGTGGGACAATATTCTGAGGATGGAGTGTTTATACTCATTATAGTAGCTTGCCGAAGGGAGGTCATTGGATTGCTATCATCTGGTTGATGGATATTTGCTTCGTCAAGGGAAAATTTGTTATTCTAGATGGATCTATGTGAGAGATGCTTTTTAAAGAAGCCCATGGTGGTGGCCTTTCAAAATTCTAGAATCTTCGTACCTGTGACGTGTTGAAAGAGCACTTTTATTGGCCTAGTATGGATAGAGATGTTCATAGACTCATTGAGGGATGTTTACATATAAGAGGGCCAAAAGTCGAAGTAAACCACAAGGCTTGTACATGCCCTTGCCTATTCCTACTAAACTGTGGGTTGATTTGAGTATGACTTCATATTGGGATTTCCTCAGACTTAAACAAGGCATAATTCTATTATGGTAGTTGTTGATTGGTTTAGTAAAATGCAACGCTTCATTTCATGCATAAAATCGATGATGAGGTATATGTTTCTAGTTTGTTTTTACAGGATAAAATCGATGATGAGGTATATGTTTCTGGTTTGTTTTTACAAGAAGTGGTTAAGATTTATGGCCTTCCACAATCTATTGTTCATGATAAAGATGTGAAGTTTTTGAACCGCTTTTAGAAGACCTTTGTGAAGGAGGCTGGTTACGAAGTTGTTGTTTAACACTACCTACAATCCACAAATCGATGGTCAAATCGAGGTTGTAAATAGAACTTTGGGTTCTTTACAATGGCCTATTGTTGGAAAGAATTTAAAGAAATGGGATTGATGTTTGCCTATTGTGGAGTTCGCTTATAATCACTCCGTTCATAATGTGACGGGCAAGTTGCCTTTTGAAATTGTTTATGGGTTTAATCCTAATTCTCCATTGAATTTGCTTCCTCAACCTTTGATGGTCGAAGATATCAAAGTGGACTGGAATGTGTTCGCTAAATCCAACAACTCCATCAAAGGTGTATGATCATTTGCAAAAACAAAGTGATATTGTGAAAGAAAGGAGAGATAAGGGAAGGTGAAGGCTTGAATTTGCACCTAGTGATTTAGTTTGGGTTCATCTTGACAAAGAAAGATTCTTGAGGGATATAAGTTAAAAATTGGCACCCCGAGCTGATGGACCATTCAAGATTGTTTAGTGATCGATGATAATGCTTATAAAATTGAATTACTTGATAATTTTGGAGGGACTTTAGCTACATTTAATGTGACAGACTTGTTACCATACACTCCAGATGATTTTGATCTAAATTTGAGGGAAAATCTTCATGAGCCCCATGGAGATGATAGGAATCATGGGTCACATGGACCAATAACCCAGGTTAAAGCTAAGGGCTTGTTGAACTTGGCTTAAAGGATCGTTATAAATGATCCGAACGATAATGAATGAGGTTTTCTCAAAGGATATACGATACAATCGGAGTAGGATTTGATTTGTCTTGCTTGAGCTTTAGAAATTCATCATTAGAGGACATCACATGAGATTATAGGGATTATGGGTCACATTGACCAATTACCCATGCTAGAGTTAAGGGTTTGATGAACTTGGCTTCAAGGACCCTTGTAGATGATTCGAACAATGATGAATTGGGCTTTCTCAAAGGATATATAATACAGTTTTGAGTAAGATATGATTTGTTGTGCTTGTGCTTTGGAAATTCATCATCTGAGGTCATCATGCTCGCCATCACTCACGTGACATCAACCGTGATAGCGTCTAAACTTAGACGTCGTGCAACAGTAGAGATCACATCCGTTATCAAGCCCCGTGATACAGGCTATGATAAGAATTGTGCCTGTGATTAAAGGCGTTATCACATCATCATCAGAAAGTTTGGAGACTTGAAGAGATAATGGGTCATCATGCCCATGATGCAAGGTATAACTACCTTTACTATGCCCATGACAGCTTGAGGATAGAAGGAGAAATTTGATCCAAGGGGATCACGGCCCATGTCAAGGTTGTTAGTGATTGTGCCCTAGGCCAATTACTATGTATTGTTATTTCATGTACTAGAGGCCAATCATCAATTAGTGATTTTTTTTTTAAAAATCCAATGGGAAGAATAAATAAATTATTATTATGAATAATAATTTACCATCACTATCAATCCTAATAAGATTAGGGGCATTATTGTCAATGCAAAATACCGACATAATATAAATAGGTATGATAGTGTCTCATTAGGGTTAAGACTCTTTGACGTCATATTAGATGGCAGAGAAACTCTGTAACCCTAAAAGAGAGAGAAAAACTCAAATCTTCCTCATCAATCTAGAAAGGTTCTAGACTGCGCTAGCACACAAGAATTGATTCCTTTTGGGTGGCTTGTTCGTGTGGATGAAGTAGAGGGTGTTCGCACTTGCAACATCTCAAGATCCGAATTTGAGAATTTTAAAGCATCAAAAAGGTAATTCTATTTCGCTTTAATTTGATTGAATCGCATGGATCCAAAATTGGGATTTAGGGTTCGTATTTTTACGAAAAATATACATATTTCCGCTGTGTTTTGATCCCTAAATTCCCAACAGTGGTATCAGAGCCACTTGCGATTTCAATCAAATTCTTTTTCGTATGATATATGTATATTGATATGTACGATCTATGGAAAAGTTTTATGCAGATGAGATCCACGTATGTTTATAGTTTTATGCGGATGAGATCCGCATCTGGAATTGGAGATCTGATTTTATTCCAAAAGCATTTGATGCGGATTAAACTGAGCACATCTGATTTGTATGCGCGTCAGGAACACGTTTGGAATTTTGCGAATAGTATTTACGTATTTGATATTGACAGTTTTTATGGATTTGATCCATACGTAATAAATTATAAATATATATATAGCGCTTATATCAGGAAATTTTTTCATCCGTTTTGTAACTATGGTTTTGATCGGCGTCCATTTTTGGATGTTTATGATTATAATTAAAAAAAAAAAAAACGATGCGCCATCATATGATATGATCGTATACCTGATTGGGCATCCAATTTGTATAAATTATGCGAATTAGATCCACGTTGATTTGCATGCATTCGAGATTCCCCGACAATCTTGATTTATAAAAATCACGTTGATCTTATATGTTTATATATATATATTGGACAATAGATTTTAAGTCTTTTACATATATGATATGATTCAATTGTTGAACAGATCTGGATTATTTAAAAAAAAAATTGTTCAATCGTTGAATAGTTTATGAGTTTTAAGAAAGGATTTTCATGAATATTTTAGAAACAATTTTTAAGGGTTTTAAAAAACGAATTTTAATTTTTCAAGAGGTATTTCCTTGCCTAGAGTCAATTTTTTGTTTAGGTTCCAGGGACATTGCCCCTGCAACCCCGCAGGGGATGCTGTCCCCTTGACCCCTGCCCGCTAACCACCACAAGGGGACATTATCCCCCTTGACCGTTGCAAGGGGGCGTTGTCCCCTTGACCCCTACAAGGTGTATGACAACCTTCCATAATAAAATAATAGTTAACATAATATGAACTTATGAAATGTTGTGTATCATGTGTATGACTATTATATGTGCTTATGTTATGTATATGGTGCATAGCATGGCCCTAAGACCTATGTGATTAGCAGGTTCTATTCCTTTATTTTATGGGTTGTGATTTCATAAATACGGCCTGCGTATTGTTTTTGTTTTATTGTAAAAAGTTGTAGGACTTTTTGTATCTTTTTATTATTGTAAAAAATACATGAAGATGTAATGAAGACCTTCCTTAATCCATGATGATAGAGAAGCAAGGATCAAGATGAAGATACAAGAAAGTTTTCAACTCATGACCATAAAAGATGGTTTTCACCTTAGGATTAGACCATTGATCTTCATATTGGCTTATGAAGATTAATATAGATTAAAGGGCCATGCTATGACACATTTTCTTTTATATAAGCATGATGTATCATGTGAGATGATATTTGTATATGCATGTGATACTATATTTACCACTTTGTATGTTTAATATCCATCATACATGATGATAAAATGGAATATTAAATAATTAAAATCCCTCAATAATTTTAAGTTGAATGCTACCCATAACTAAACACCTGTCAAGACTTCGATCACCATAATGTAGTTTTGCCAAAGTAGAGCGCATTAGGTTATCATAGTAAGGCAGGATGAGTAATAGTGCTACTCATAAGTTTAATATGGTTAAACTTAATTAGGTTATCAAAATGGTTTTGGGCCTAAGGCATTAGATGGAATTTAAATATGCAGTGACATATGATGTCAAAAATTCCGTAAACAATCTAAGAATTACATGTAATGTAATTGGTAAAGAGTTACCTACCTAAACAACTTAATTTTAAGTGTCATGCCAAAGCTGACTTAGAGTTAAGTGAAATATGGATCTTAGCCCACTAAAATGCAATAATTAAATATGAAGTACTTTAATAAAGAGAGTTAATCAATGGCTACAAACAACACATCAAATATATCATTGCGATCTATTCTTGAGAAGGACAAGCTGGTTGGAACCAATTTTCTTGATTGGCTTAGAAACTTGAGAATTGTTCTCAAGCACGAAAAGAAACTTTATGTCCTTGATGAGCCCATTCCTGAGGAACCTCCTGCTAATGCTCCAAGAGCTGAAAAGGATGCTTATAAGAAGCATTCTGATCACTCTTTGGAACTAGGATGCCTAATGCTTGCAACCATGAGTCCAGAACTTCAGAAGGGTCTGGAAAACATGGAGGCTTATGAGATGATCCTTCATCTTAAGGAAATGTTCCAGCAGCAAGCTAGGCATGAGAGGTATGAGACTACCCAAGCCTTACATTCTTGTAAGATGGTGGAAGGAGGTTCAGTGAGTGCCCATGTCCTAAAGATGAAAGGCTATATTGATCATCTTGATAGGCTTGGTTTTCCAATAAGTCAGGAATTTGCTACTGATTTGATCCTAAATTCACTGACAGATAGTTATGACCAGTTTGTCATGAACTATACAATGAATAATATGGACAAAACAATCTCTGAATTGCATTCGATGCTCAAGACTGTTGAGGTCAATATCAAAAGAAGAAACCCAGCAATGTCTTGATGGTTCAGAAAGGAAAAGGCATGAAGAAGAAAGGTAAAGGCAATGCTAAGGCTAAGAAAAGTTCAAAGCCTAAGCCCAAGCCTAAACCAAAGGCAAAGCCTCCTAAGGAAGGAGTTTGCTTTCACTGCAATGAACCAGGTCATTGGAAGAGAAACTGCAAACTCTATTTGGAAGATTTAAAGAAGAAGAAGAGTAGTGAGACTACTGCTTCAGGTATTTATGTTATAGAAATAAATTTATCTACTTCTACTTCTGGGTATTAGATACCGGATGTGGATCTCACATTTGTACAAATGTGCAGGGTCTCAGTAGGAGTAGAGATCTGAAGAAGGGCGAAGTCGACCTACGAGTTGGAAATGGAGCAAAAGTTGCTGCTCTAACTATTGGGACTTATGAATTGATTTTGCCCAGTGGGCTTTTGTTAGTGTTGAACAATTGCTTTTATGTTCCTACTTTGAGTAGGAATATTATTTCTGTTTCTTGTTTAGACAATGAAGGTTTCTCTTTTATTATTAAGAATAATAAATGTTCTATTTATAATAAAGACATGTTTTATGCAAATGCTGATTTACATGACGGTCTTTATGTTCTGAATCTGAAACCTGATAACAAAACTATCTATAAATAAATACTAAGAAACTTAAATCCAATGATTTAAATATGACCTACCTATGGCATTGTCGTCTTGGTCATATAAACGAGAAACGCATATCAAAACTCCATAAAGATGGAATTTTAGATTCATTTGATTTTGAATCATTTGAAATATGCAAATCTTGTTTATTAGGCAAGATGACGAAAGATCCTTTTACTGGACATAGTGAAAGGGCAACTGATTTATTGGGTTTGATACATACCGATGTATGTGGTCCATTAAGCGTTGCTGCAAGAGGAGGTTATTTGTATTTCATCACATTTACTGATGATTTCAGTAGATATGGATATGTTCTTTTGATGAGGCATAAGTCTGAATCATTTGAAATGTTTAAAGCTTTTCAGAATGAAGTACAAAATCAGCTTGGTAAGACCATTAAGGTACTTCGATCAGATCGAGGTGGCGAATATCTAAGCCAAGAATTTAATGACCATCTTAGAAATTGTGGAATAGTTTCACAATTAACTCCACCTGGAACACCACAGTGGAATGGTGTATCAGAAAGGAGAAATAGAACCTTACTAGATATGGTTCGATCTATGATGAGTCAAACAGATCTTCCTCCATCCTTTTGGGGCCATGCCCTAGAAACAGCTGCATTCACGTTAAATCGTGTTCCTTCTAAGGTGGTAGAAAAGACACCATATGAGATATGGACTGGAAAAGGCCTAGTCTGTCTTTCCTCAAGATTTGGGGTTGTGAGGCTTATGTGAGACGTCAAGCCTCAGACAAATTAGGACCTAAATCAGATAAATGCCTTTTTGTGGGATATCCAAAAGAAACCAAAGGATACTACTTTTATAATCCCTCTGAAAACAAAGTTTGTTGCTCGGAATGGTATCTTCTTAGAAAAGAGTTTATCTGTGGAAGAACCAGTGGGAGTAAAGTAAATCTTGAAGAAGTTCAAGATCCACAAAATAGTGTAATACCATCACTGGAAAGTCAACAAGGCACAGTTACCTGTTGACCCTCCACAAGTAACACAAGACCCACGCAGGTCGATAGGGTACGAATCAACCTGAGAGATATGGATTTCTCATAACAGATAGTCGTGATGTGTTGCTCATAGATCAAGATGAGCCCACTACCTATCAAGACGCCTTAATGGGTCCAGATTCCGAGAAATGGTTGGATGCCATGAAATCTGAATTGCAATCCATGCACGACAATCAAGTATGGACTTTGATTGATCCACCTGAAGGTACTAAGACCATTGGGTGTAAGTGGGTTTTCAAAAAGAAGACTGATATGGATGGCAAAGTGCATACCTTTAAAGCACGACTAGTGGCAAAGGGCTTTAAGCAAACTCATGGTATAGACTATGATGAAACCTTTTCACCAGTTGCTATGCTCAAATCCATCAGGATTCTCATTGCCATTGCTGTATTATGATTACGAGATATGGCAGATGGATGTCAAAACAACGTTTCTTAATGGAAACCTACTTGAGGATGTGTATATGACACAACCTGAGGTTTTGTTCATCCTGAAAATTCTGGAAAGGTTTGCAAGCTTCAAAGATCCATTTATGGATTGAAGCAAGCATCTCGGAGTTGGAATCTTCGTTTTGATGAAGCAGTCAAAGAGTTTGGATTCATTAAAAACGAAGATGAACCTTGTGTTTACAAGAAAATTAGTGGGAGTACAATTGTCTTTCTAGTGCTATATGTAGATGACATATTACTCATTGGAAACGACATTCCTACCTTGCAGAAGGTCAAGTCTTGGTTAGGAAAGTGTTTCTCAATGAAAGACTTAGGTGAGGCTGCCTATATTTTAGGCATTAAGATCTATAGGGATAGATCTAGAAAAATCATTGGCCTAAGTCAGAGTGCATATATAGACAAAGTACTGAATAGGTTCAGTATGCAAGATTCAAAAAGAGGATTCTTGCCAATGTCGCATGGTATAAATCTCAGCAAGACTCAATGTCCTATGACAAAAGATGAGCGAGATCGCATGAGTAAGATTCCTTATGCTTCAGCTATTGGATCAATCATGTATGCCATGTTGTGCACTCGACCAGATTGTCATATGCATTGAGCATAACCAGTAGATACCAATCAGATCCCGGTGAACCTCACTGGACAGCAGTCAAGAATATTCTTAAGTACTTAAGAAGAACTAAAGATGTATTCTTGATATATGGAGGATTGGAAGACGAGCTAGTTGTAAATGGTTACACAGATGCAAGTTTCCAATCTGACAAGGATGATTTTAGATCGCAATCTGGATATTGTCATTTGATATATATATATATATATATAAATAAACAGAGGCATTTCTTTTGTATTGTTTGCATATTTACTTTATAATAGAAATCCATGAATAATTTATTATTCTAAATGTTCCTAGATGCTCATTATTATGGGAATGATAATGAATTAAATCTAGTATGAGTTTTTAAACATGGGATGTCTATTTGTATGGTGATACAAATGAAACTCATAGGCACATATTAGATGACTGTGTGCTGAACTGACCCACTATGAGATCACTACATGGAATATTGTCATAAGTGATTTTCATAATAACTATGTCAACGTATCCTTAGACCTGAAATCACCATAGGTTCCAACATGAGAAACGTTATGTTTCAACTCAATCAAACGTTATCTTTAACCGGATAATTATAAAGGTTAAGTTTGGGCATAATGTATATCATGTAGAGGAAGTTGAGTGATTAAGATGGGATTTGTCCCTCTCGTTATGAGAGAGATATCTCTGGGCCCCTCGATAAGTGAGACTGAGAAATGCATGGCCATGCTCAAATGAATTGATAGTGTGATCAATTTCATTTGTATTATCAGATCACTTAGAGATCGAGAAATAACAAGATTGAATGATATAAGAATGACACTGTCCATGTCTTATATTCGATCTAGATATCGCGAGATAAAAGGATGATGACATAAGTTATAGAACAGGTAAAATCGGATCACCGATCTTCATTTGATTTGGGTAAACATAATGTCTTGCTAGAGGCCGCTTATGTTTTGTTTACTGAAAAATGGTTTTTAAGTTAACTGCCAATATCAAATGAACCTACAGGGTCACACACAAAAGAATAAGCAAAAAGGGATTATGGATTTTAGATATATGTGTGATTTGGCCTAGTGCAAGTGGGAGATTGTTAGTGATTGTGCCCTAGGCCAATTACTAAGTATTGTTATTTCATGTACTAGAGGCCAATCACCATTAGTGATTTATTTTTAAAAAATCCAATGGGAAGAATAAATAAATTATTATTATGAATAATAATTTACTATCACTACCAACCCTAATAAGATTAGGGGCATTATTGTCAGTGCAAAATACTGACATAATATAAATAGGTGTGATAGTGTCTCATTAGGGTTAAGACTCTTTGACGTCACATTAGACGGCAGAAACTCTGTAACCCTAAAAGAGAGAAAAACTCAGATCTTCCTCATCAATCTAGAAAGGTTCTAGACTGTGCTAGCACGCAAGAATTGATTCCTTTTGGGTGGCTTGTTCGTGTGGACGAAGTAGAGGATGTTCGCATTTGCAGCACCTTAAGATCCGAATTTGAGAATTTTAAAGCATCAAAAAGGTAATTCTATTTCGCTTTAATTTGATTGAATCACATGGATCCAAAATTGGGATTTAGGGTTCGTATTTTTACGAAAAATAAACATATTTCCGCTGCGTTTTAATCCCTAAATTCCCAACAAAGGTTGTGGTCGATAGGGTGATACCCACTCTTGTTTTTGCATTGTTTAAAGCATTTGTTTCCTATTTTATTTGTTTGTTTTGTAATTTTCCATATTTGCCATTACCCAACTCATAGGAGTATCTAAGGGTCATTAGTGATTTGTTTAGCATTACTATAAAAGCTTTTGCCCACTTGAACATGGCGTTGTCCTTTGTGACCAAATGGCTTCTTGAATGAGATTGACTTTTTGTTTTAAAATTGTTTTTTCTTGTTTCTTTTCATTGTGTGTAATATCGATTAATTATAAAAACTAGTTCTATTGTATCTTTCATGTGCCATATCCAAGGATTGATCGCTCATATCCCTTTTAACTTGAATTCTCATAGTTGTTAAATACCCAAAAACATATTATAAACCTATATCACAATAAAGCACTAGATTCACAAATTACTTGGATTCTCCAATCCATGTTGCTAACTTATTTCATGTACAGGTCATATGCAAGCCATATGATGCTATCATGATGCCCTTTTGAAGTATTATCGGTCTAGCAGTGATGTATGGTGTGCACACGTTCCTCTGGTGTCCTTTCATGTTATAAAGCACAACTATTTAGATAGGATGCTAAGCCAGTTTGGAGGTTTTAAGGGAATCCCAGCCCTCCGGTATGATACAAGAGCCTTGATTAAGCCAGACCTACAGGGACGCATGGAGTGGAACTGGGTGGTAGAGCACACTAAATGGATCACAGAGTAGGATGATGGCATAATCGCATTATAAACCTACCGATATCCCTGTCGATACATGTGAAGATTATTTGGATTGGTATCATGTGATCACCAGGTGTTGGATTAGTCATATGATATATGGTAAGTTCAATGTTTATATATGATAATGTGGATCTACTTTTTGTTTGCTATATCTTGATCTTGATGTTTTATTGTTAATTGTAGGCAGATTTCATATATCAGGTGTCCGACATCACTCTAGAAGGACACTTCAATTACTACACGAGAGGTTATTCGTGTAGTAGATGACTTCATAGGGCTTAATATTAATGATCTACCAATGCTTGCACTAGTCTACCTTGATCACAATGCTGATGAGGATGCCCTACAACAGCAACTAGTATAAAATATAGGCCTTAGAGAGAAAGATAAGAAGGGATAGGGTTGGGAGTAAAGGCGAGACCAGGACAGGGCTGAATATATTAAAGACAAGCATTTGCCCTTGCATATTCGGATTGATGAGTCATAACCTTCATCATCCTCGTATCTACATCATCTAGACACTTTAATGCCTAAGACCTCAGATGCAAACGGTTCATAGTCCCCAAGCTCCACATAAGACATTGCTAGATGATGTGAAGGAGTGCCTTGCTCAGGTAGATTTAGACCCCATCCTATTTTCACTAGTAGAGTTATGCATACGGGGTGGGTTATGCGGGCCAACCCACATAAACTACAAAAAAGATTGTGGGTTGGGATAAAAATTTTAGCCCGCTTAATGTAGGGACAAAAATGGCCCATCCCGCATAATTCGCAGGTTGAAATGGGCCAACCTGTTGTGGGTCGGGTTAGCCTACAAACTTGCACTTAAAAAAACATTAAAAAAAAGAAAAATATATAACTCTTATAAAAAAAACCTAATACATTACCTTTCTTCACTTTACTTTTCTATTATTTAGTGGTTGAATGTTGATTGCGTAATTTTTATGAGAGTGATGTTTTAAACTTTCAACTTTTATGTTTATTATATCCATGGTTCTGTTATCAATACTTTTTCTTTTATATTTATTAGACATTTAGATGCTTTTATTTAAAATAATCAATACAATATCAATTAATAATTTCCATGATGTATTTTCCGTTGCTATGTCAAAGAAAAAAGTCGGAATGAATCCATGACTATCATCTAGGATTAATATGTAGGTAATTGGTGAGATAAAAAGAAATATATTATATATTAAAATTATTAAAAATTTAAATTTAAATTTAAATTCTTATAATTTTTTTAATAAAAAATATATATTAGCGGGTTTGTGAGCTAACTGGCATAACCCACCAACCCGCGCAGGGTAGGTTATGCAAAAAATTATGTGGGCCAAAGCGAGCTTGCTCACATAACCCGTGGGTTGATGCAGAGTAAGACAGTTGGCCAGCATAACCCATTTGCACACCTCTATTCACTAGTATAGTGCATATGGTGGCAATAAGGATGCCACATTGTGATAAGAATTAAGTTCTAGAGGAGATCACGGTCATAATGCCACCTGTGATCCTCGCCGTGATAGGAATCATGCCCCTTATGCTGCCCGTGATGGGGATAGTTATTATGTCATTGTTAAATGATTTGAAAACCTAATGAGGTAACAAACATAGATCTTACCCATGTTGCTGACTGTTATCGACCTTATTACGCCGTGATAGCTTGAAGATGGAAAAAGAATTTGATCTAGAGAGGATCAACCCATGTACAGGTCGTGATCAATAGGGGGATCACTTGTCTATTTATCCATTTTTAAAACGCTAGTTTCCTTTTCTATTTGTTTGTCTTATGTTTTTACTTGTTTGCCTTTGTTCAACCTGTGCAAGTATATAAGGTTCTTAAGGTTATGTTGGAGAAATTTTGAACCTTTCCTTCGTCATTGATTGGTATCAATTGGCTTGTTGCCTTTGTTGGAATTGTGTCTAAAACTTGCTGAGTACTATTGAGTTTTTCCTCGAGATTATTCTTTGTATCATGCGTCATATGGATTGAGTGAAACAACTAGTTTGATTCTTTTCTTGTTGCATCATATCTAATAACAAATTGTTCATATCCTTTTACGTTCATGTTTTACATAAATAAAAAATGCAAAAGCACGTATGAAGTCATGATACCGCTATATAATTCTAACACAGATCCCATCCATATCATCTTAGTATCGAAGCCTTGGTTCGCCACACGATAAATCAGTAAGATCTAATTTTTATATATTGTAAATTTACAGAGGGTGTTGTTTTGATATAGATTACTTGGAGAAAAAGGCAAGTTAGGGTTTTGTTTGAGATTATAACGATTGTGGTGTTTCAATTGAAAATCTAAGTTAATGATGTGATTGACATTATTATTATTACTCATGGCTTTCAAGTTACTATCGTAGCAAAGAGTACGGTAGGTGGATTGAAGTAACTAACTATAGCTCATCTACAACCTTACTATAGTAGGTGAAAGGATAGCGATGAATTGAATTATGTTACCGAACAAGTTAGAGTGCCTATTTCTTTTCTAAATTAATATGTTGATGAAGTTTTGTGTAATGCAGTACCTAATACTATCTCTCATGTATTGCTTGGTAATCATTGGGTAAATGATAGGAGAGTAATGTATAATGGGCAGCGTAATTGCTATTCTTTTAAGGTAGCGATGAAGAAAAGGTTAGTACTATCGCTTATGAGTTTAGATCACGTTAAGGTTGCTAAGTTGGAGACGAATCCTCCTAAATAGGAGTTAAAAGAAGAGAGTTCAAAAAAAGATGTTGGTGTGGAGGAGATAAATGTTTAGGAGCTATTTAATATGATATAGGATCAGATTCATCTCTCTATGTTTGTGTGCCTGATTTGGAGCTACTTTCACTTACACTTGGAGCTATAAAGCATGACAAGTACCTCTATGCTAACCTTCCAATAGTCCATCCATTATATTATGATGCATTGATTGGGTTACCAAGAATTAAAGATTACTGCCATTTTATTGTCCCTATGAGGTCGTATGAATTGTCTTTTTAGAATTCATTAGAGCCTTATAGATTGATATATGTTCTGGAAGAGTGTTTGTGTGCGCATGGTACTATCATGGAGATGGTTATGAAGTATATAGTAATGCCTGTTGAATCGATTTTTTATAGCAATCATAGTAGTCGATAGCTAACGAATTATGTCATTCCATCTAACGAAACAAATAGTTTGATGATTGATTATTGTGGTGGTATGGTATTGAATGGATATGACATAAAGGATGACTTTTATCTTATTTTGGAAAGGATACAATGCTATATAGGTTTACTAAGTTGTATGATGAAATACTTATGGCTGGAAATACAGTGTTTGATGTTGGATGGAGTGGAATGTAGTGACTAAAATGGTTTGCCATACTGCATACGAAAGGAATGAGCTTTATCACTATTGCAAGGGAGACTTTAGAGTGGTTAGAGTTGATATTGTAATGCTTTGAGTGTTGTTATTCAAGAAAGGGTTTAAAGATGAAGCCTTGGAGAAAGTTTATGAGTATTCATCATTTGAAATTTTTATTTAATTGTGTTTGAGTTTTGCAGGTTTGTCTTTAATCAAGGCATATGCAATAAAAAATTTGAGGACAAATCTTCTTGAGACTATTGGTAATGATAAGGATTAAGATGAGATTGATCAAGATATGAGGGCAAATCTTCAAGAGGCTAGGGGGAATGATTGGAATCAAGTTCCATAGGAGATCACAGTCACAAGGCCACCTATGATCCCCGCTGTGATAAGAATCACGCCATTATGCCGCCTGTGATGGGGACAATTATCATCATCATTTGATTTGCAAACTCGAAGAGATAACAAGCATAGTCATGCCCATGATGCTGACCATTATCAACCTTATTATGCCATGATATGATGGCTCAAGGATAGGAAAGGAATTTAATCTCGAGAGGATCACCACCCATGTCAAGGGTCGTGATCAATAGGGGGATCACCTGTTCGTTTTATGCATTTTTAAAATTCTAGTTTCCTTTTCAATTTGTTTGCCTTGTGTTTTTACTTGTTTGCCCTTGCCTAGCTTGTGGGAGTATATAACGGTTCTTAGGGTTATGTTGTATAAATTTTGAACCTTTCTTTTGTTTAGTCTGTGCCTGTGTAAACTTTTTCAGTTGGGTTTTACTTTGTGATCTCTGAATTGAGTTTAACTTTTCCTTCTTGAAAAGAAAAAGAGGACATAGTTTTGCCCTTGTGCAGTTGACCTTTGGCATTTGCTTATATCTCTTTTTACTAGAATTTCAAAATGTCTAGTGAGCCAATACAAGGCATCAGTCTTAAACTCAATGGGCCTAATTCTATCAATTGGCTTGTTGTCCATTGAGTTTTTCCTTAACATTATTCTTCATTTTTTTCTTTTGATCGTATGTCATATCAGTTAAGTGAAACAACAAGCTTGATTCTTTTCTTGGTGCATCATATCCAAGGATAGATCATTCATATCCTTTTACTTTCTATTTTACATAAACCAAAAACCAAAAGCACATATGAAATCATGATAATTTTGCTGTGTAATTCCGACACAGATCCATTTGTATCACACTGACTCAAATTGATCCATCTATAAAGCATCCCTAGCAGGGTTCAAATCAACCTGGGTTAGTCATACTGCATTTGTTAGTAAGGTGAGGGAGGTAGAGTAGGCAGGAGTAAAGATTAACATTTGTTATGATTATATGTTATGATGGTTGTTTGTACCATGTATATACTTTTCATTCAATAACTTTAACAATAGTGCAAATATTTCTTATATTGTGTTTTGTTGTTTTTTTTACTATATTGTTGGTGGAGGATTAGGTGTGGGAATGGTGTTTTGGTTGAATTATTGTAGTTTGATGCTGTTGTTTCTTGGTAGTGGAGGACTGATTGAGTCTGGGAATATTTAAGTTAATATAGGTGATTGTACATGACTTTGATAGGTGAAAATTGCATTAATGAATTGTTCTATTAAGGATTTATAATGAAAAAGCAGTAGGTGTTGCATTTTAGCTGTTGTCAAACTCGTCTTTTGAAGAAATAAGGTTAACATTTCTACAGTAACCTCGTCTCTTTAAGAGGAGAGGTTAGTGTTGTACTTTAACCTCTTCTCTTGAACAAATGATGTCAATATAGCAAAAGTAACCTCGTTTCTTTGAGAGATGAGGTCAAGATAATATAATTGTCATGATCATAATCTACTCCTCCATGGATTTTACAATCAGAATATGAATTATAGAAGAATAGAATGTAAGAACGTTATAAACAATAAAACCCGTTTTTGTTTTGTGATCTTCAATGAAGCCATAACACTTCTCCTTTTGAAGCTCTTAAGTTTCTCTGTAGGGTTTCTAATAGAATGAAAGATTTCTCTTAAAGACGAGCTAAGGACGCTATCTATAGGAGGGAAAATTGTCTTCTACACGACCATCCTACATAACCAGTGTTTGAGGCCGTATAGGATGAAAACTGGTGCAAAATCACGATAGGAGAATATAGGCTGCCTGGTATGCCGGTGGCTTTGAAATGTATGTCGCTGGCCTTGAACTCCTAAACTGCCGGTATTCCTTTAAAGTTGTTAAGATCTTTGAAATCCAAAGCTACACGACCACGAACACAACTTGTGTAGATAAGCCATGTACTCTCAAAATCGATTCCGATCACTTTTGATCCTCTATGTGAGCACCTACATGGCTTTTATATGATCCTTGTGTACTTCTAAAACGCTTGCTAGTCGTTTTTTTATTTCCAACACTAGTGTTCTACATAGCTTGTGTAGATTCTTGTCTATGTTGTAAATCTTCCAATTCCTATTTCTTCAACAAAATCTTCATTAACTCATCTAAATATCTTCATAGTGCTCATCATCTTCCTTCATTCCTGAAATTGATAATTTAAGTAAATAAGTCATTTTCCTTTAGAATTCAGATAAGATCTATATAATATATATTAAAATAATGTGAATAATAAGGGTCTTTAGACACTTATCATTATATTTATATACATTTGTTGAGCAAATAGTTAGATATCGATAATTCCACAGATCATAAGGATCGCAAATAATCAAATACCCTACCAAAAGACAAGATAAGGCTAACCAAGGCTACCCATCATCCACTATCAAAGGAAATTACTAGAGGAAGAAAAGGAAGTTAAGAAAGAGAAATAAATCAAGTTTTAAGTTTTTCTCTTAACTAAGTTTAGTCCATCGATATTTTAATCCTCTAATTATCTAGACTTGATCTTTGACACGCTCTATGCTTAGTTTATCAATCCCAACTTTATGATTTTCCTAAAAAACAAACTATTGGTTGGTAAGCTATGTCCAGCTTAGTGAGACATTTCCTTCAATTGTTATAACAATAAAAAAAAAGAGCAAAAT
The DNA here is from genome assembly GCA_024138025.1 of Combretum micranthum. Lineage (NCBI taxonomy): Eukaryota > Viridiplantae > Streptophyta > Magnoliopsida > Myrtales > Combretaceae > Combretum > Combretum micranthum. Next base: position 458,862 of record JAMXBD010000550.1, read on the forward strand.
TTTAAGTTCAACCATATGCTATGCATGCTATGCAACAAGTACATGAGACAAACAAATATATATGGTTATCTTGAAACTATATATGGAGCAAATTTATACCATCTATATCAAGGGTTAAGGAATGCTTTGAAAGAAAGGCCCATACGACAACCAAATTTTAGTAGACTTTCAAGTTCTTGTAGTCACCAATTTTAATAGACTTTCAGGTTCCTACCAACCACCAATTTTAGTAGACTTTCTGGTTCCTACCAGCCACCAATTTTATTAGACTTCTTGGTTCCCATAAACTACCACAACTAGTCTCCAGGCTTCTCGTCCAAAGCGATTGATTCGGCATGGCTCCTCCATGAGGCCATATTCCTCGAACGACGCAATTTCTCATGCTAGAGTAAGGCATCTTGCCCATCTAGTCCCACCAGTAAGAGTAGTAGTGAAAAGAAATGTGACTCGACAAATGCAACGCGTGAATCATTTCTTTTCTTAAGCTAAACCATATTAAGTTTCATTAAGAAGGCAATAAACAACTTAACAAGCACCAAGCAGCCATGCATATAAGCAATCAAAATCATTTAAACAAATAATTTTATACTGTAATATACTTAACATTCACTTTATCACATAAGCATAGAATCACAGACATAACCCATAGATCCTCATGCATATCCATTTTATCTGTCTCATCAAACTAGTGCAATTAGTTACATGCACATACAAGGTAACAAAATCATTAGGAAAACTCAACCATCTATAGTGCAATCCTTAGTTAAAGTGATTATTGGGGAAAATGGCTTCTAGGTCCACATTCGAATAAGGAAAAACCTAAAATGAGTGTATTGTATCAACTTCATCTAAACTTTTACTCGTATGGTTATCATTATCGCTATATTTTCCAGTTGCCTAGTTTAAACCTTAAAATGTCAATAATTTGGTCATTTTAAGTCTGATTTTTGCACATGTGTAGCCTTTTTTACCTAATTCAAATGTTCTATCCATTTCTAAGGTTATTTCAACCATTTAAGGTCATTTAGGTCTCGTAATAACTAAGGTTGTATTACGTCCAGATTATTACACAACTCCATTTTGATATTTTTTGCAAGTTTCACCTTATATGGATTCCCCTAAGTCAAGTATTTATTACTTTCATAATCAAACATAATCAAAACATAAGAACAATTCATTATACATACATGAATTTAGTGATGTTGCTTAAAGTGGTATTTTTACAAAAATAGCTTTTGTAAATAAATTAGGAAACTTAGGTCCATGAATAACAGACTTTGAAAACTTGTAGTGAAATTTTACTTCCTAGGAGCTTACAAACGAGCGGTTCAAACTTGAAAATGAGGTTCTATAATTGTTTTATTCCTTTTAAAGATTTCGAGACACTTAGGAATTCATAAACAAGTTTCATTAAGTCACTTATTTTTGAAACATTGATCTCTATATGATTTTAAGAAAAGAATTTCAAGTTGTAAAAAAAAAAAAAATCTAAGATGATGCCTAAGGTTTTGGCATTTTAGGAAGATAGCGTAAAAGATTTGTTGCCTGGTTTTATCTTTTGTAAATACAAAAAAAAAAAAAATTTAGCCGGTTTGGGAAAGAAAAATCAAGTTTCACATCCCCTTTTATGCTCATAGGTCATGGCATTTTGAACAAAATTGGGTTAGAGTTATGTTTTTCCAAATTTCTCTTTTACTAAATGGCTTTCCATGTATTAAAATCAAGATTTGGAAAATATTTTACATAACAAAGTATTGTCATAGTGCAAAGGTTCATAATTACATGAATCTTTCACTTTTATGCTAGGCCCTCTAAATAAGTAAGTGAATGTTATGACAATCCATTATCATCATTTTATTCTTACTTTTTAATTTAGAGACTTTTGGCCATCATCGCATTTCAAGTTTCAAAAATTTATTTTATAGCTATCAAAAACATCACTATGAGCATATTATGTACATGAACATTAAGAATGAATAAATAAATTCTTGATCAATGAAATATAAACATAAACATGAAGTAAAATGAGTCTTAAAATTATGACAAGGCTTACCGGGACTTGAAGTTGATAAGTCACCATAAGACTTGATTATGGATAAGTCTAAACTAGATTTAGGAAGTCTTTTTAAGACTTAAAGTGGCCAAAACTCGAAAAGAAAAAAATAACCTGCAAGAAGTAAATAAATTGCATGAAAGTAAAGAACATAAAAGTGAATTACATGTTAGATTAGTGAGCTTTTATGCTCTAGATGATATATATATTTATACATATACTTACATATATAGGAAGTCGGGTTAGATTATAAGAAGTTAATAACATAAACAAAATAACATGTTATGATGCTACACATTTCCTTCCCTAGCTTGATGCATCATTAGGGTAACTTGGATGGAAATGGAGTCTTACACATACACATGATGGTGATTATAATATAGATAAGTATTTGAGACTGTTTATATGTGTTTACAAAGTGAGAGGTAAAGTGTGAAAATGAATGAAGGGGAGGATATTTATAGAAGTGAAGGAAGTGAGTAAAGTGAACGAAGCATGAGAGGAAAAAGGGGGTGTGAGATGTTGATTTTAGAAAAAATGAGAGGAGAGAGAAGAAAGAAAGAAAGACAAAAAGAGCGTAAGTGATGGATTTGCAAAGTGGAGAAAATGGGAAGCGTATGGGGGTATTTATATAGAAGGAGGTGAATGATAAGAATCCATGCGCCATTGGGCTATTACACCCATGCAGAAGCAGGAGCTACAATGCGGTTTTCTAAACCAATTTTAAACATACTTAACCAACCATTATCTCTTTTCTCAATCATGTGCTCAATTCATGCAGTTTCGATAATGATAATAAAGAGAAAAGGAAGGAGAGATTACACCTCGATATAACATGGAGTTCAACCTGCCTTCTAGTCTATACGGTCCATAATTGCCTACTTAAGGAGGACTTTACACATTCATTTATTTCAAATAATACCTTACAAAGAGAACTTCACAACAATGCCTCACAAAGAGGAGCTCATAAATGCCTACCACTAGTAGGAATTCACATTACCTCACAACGAGGATTTCACTCAAAGCCTCAACATATGAGGATTTTGCTAAAACACTCCAACAAAATATTTGAATAATACGTTGCAATATTAGCTCAATAATCTCACTATGACACTCTTCACTCAATAAAAACAAATACAAAATGAGAGATTATTTTTACATAATATCATCCTATTAAGCTCCACGCTCTTACATAAAAACACTCCTAAACACTTTATTTATAATCGCTCAACATAAGCTAGCGATTGCCCCTCAAAACAGCCACCAACGGTTGGATTTGAAGTCTGTAACGACTATTTTTTGGCCTAGACAGAGCATACCGGTAAGCCGGTCTAAATTGACCCTAGAATCGAGCGCACAATTTTACCTGTGGTTGCCTTTGACTAGTTCGACATTGTTTTATATTTTGGCCATAACTTTCTCCTCTGAACTCTATTTAAGGCGATTGAAGATTTTATGGAAAGCTTAAAGAGAGCTATATAACTTTCATGTTTTGAGCTTTAAAAGATTCTAGTGTGATGTTTTTGTGTTGTTTAAAATGTGATTTGTGAAATTCAAAGCTCAAATTCCACTCATCATTGACCGAGTTTTTCAAATTTATAAATATTTTCTAAATCAACAACTACGGTCTCATAGGGCAAGAGTACCCATCAATTGTAGCATAGTAAATGATTTAGGTTAGTCTCAAGGGAATGATTGGCATCTAGTGTACTCTCAATCCCATAAATTGTCTAGCCAAAGAAAGATTTTAGAAGATCATAAAGAAAAATAAAGTAAACGAATTAGAAATATTCACAAGTGTTTACTGGGCAAAATGAGAAATAAGCCTATAACTTCTATGAAAAAAATAGCTCAGGGTTACTTCACCGATTCCTTATCAGAATGATTTCTTAAGGACAATAACTTCTTAAAAGCTGTTGAAATGTGTGTTTATCCGTCGAATTCTCTAAATTAAATTAAAGCTTGTCTCGAAGTTGGTAGTCCAGATCTAACTAAAACCAGTAATCTAAAGTTTTCAAAAAGACCCGCATAAAGAATAAGAATCCATTGTTCTAAAGAGACAAGTTAATGGATTTTTGAAACAAGTGACAGAAAGTCTTCATTCATTCCTTGGCAAGAGGTAGTTAAGATCGACTCCATTAGCAACCACAGATCTATTCAATTGAATGATCTCTCGATCTATTCAATTGAAATCAATCGTCGATCTAAAAGAATGCATCGTTCCTTTAAAAACCATAAGTTAAATTCAAGTTGCTAATTACAAACACCCAATCAAATTTACTTGAAAGCGCATTTGAAATCATACTAAATCAGGAATTAGATTTGTAATCCCTAAGCCGCAGGAGTTTATTTATCTATGTATTTATAAAAATAAGCACAAATTAGAAGAAATAAAACAAGCTCGAAAGATGAATCAATTAATTGCTCGAAATTCATAGAAATTAGAAATATTGGGTTAAATTGATTTTATCCAGAAAACAGAAGATATTTTCAAGTAAAAAGAAATGGAAATTCTTTTACCCAAAAATCCATCAGAAAATCTTTATGTTAATATTGATTTACACTGTTGGTACACTTTACAATGCATGCTTGCACATTTATTTATAGACTACTAGGTACAGAATGCATGGTCATCTTTTTTTGACATGTGATAGATTTGGCAGATCCTTTCTAACAGAATTTGGTAACTTTTCACATGCGCATATGATCTATGGAAACACTCGTCAAGGGTCACGTGGTTTATTGGTCGAGGATTGTATTTCAGCAAGGTCAGGCTTGACTTCAGGAAATTCCTAAGTAAGTTGTGCGTTTTTGTCCTTTGCTCTATTGAGGGTAAAATTGAGAGAGTCGATGGTCAAAATTTGAGGCTCGAGGGAATCTTGTTGAAGAATTGGTCTGGCGACATGACTATCGAGGGTCGAGTTTTTAGGTTCAACTTTGAGACTCAATAATGTATTTTCTTCAGAATGATGCTCGATCACTTTGACTGAAGTCGAAAGTCATGTCGAGGGCTCGCATTTGAGGCTCAATAGGTTAATTTTTGCTATCTTCTTTCTTTGTTTGGCCTCGGCTGTGCCTTTACAGGGCTCAACTTCTGTATTTTTTACTGTAATTGCTTTTTTTTTTGCTCCAAATTTGCATTAAAACACTTGATTACTCCTTATTTGATTCTTAGAGCTTTAAAACAACATTATTTATTAAAAACATAATTTTTGTAGGATTTTTATCAGAAATTCTTGGCAAATTAAGCTCAAAATCCTATGAAAAATATAGAGTAAAAATGACTTATCAGATTCTAAAAGCATTAGGGTCGAAAATGTGCTTGAGGTCACCTGCAACAACAAGCATGAAATAAAAACTCAATCATAATAAGGCGCAGACATATCACAAACAAGTTTTTGCTTATTACATCTGACTTAACTATGTTGTGGAGCATTTATGTAAAACATTTTTTATCAAAACAAGATTGTAATCTCCATATGGTTTAACAGTGAAGTGAGAGAGATGTTGCTTCTTAAGGAAAGGTAGGAGAAAACAAACAAATAGAGGATGGATGTGACATAAAGTTGACTTGATGTGACAATTTTCTTACTGATAGAGATAAAGATACAGTAAAATTTGTTTAACTAGCAATTTTATAACTTGATAAATTAATATGTGATATTAGAAAGATAATTTAATATTATTTTGTTATTGATTGTTATCCCGGTTTGTGTGCTAGTGATTAGGTACGGTAATTATTTGGTTTAACTGACAAAAGTTTGACTTGATAAATTATTACTATATTATAGGAAATCATTCTATATTGTTTTATTATTAAATATTATTTAAATATGTGGCCTTTGTTCGCATGTTAATGATAAAACAAACGAATTGTTAGCATAAGTTTTTTTTTAATCGATTTAGCTATCGTATATTGAATTGTTTTGGTGATAATGCGTTTTTGCAAAACGACTTTTTTTTAAGGTTTCAGGATTTACCTAATTCATTTGATATCATAAGGTTATTGAATCTTTATCTGATTATGTTTAAGGTTTTTAGGGTTTTGAATTAAGTCGAATCAATTTTAGAGTTTTGAGTTTAACCTAATGGTATTATGGGATTATTGGATTTATTTGATTTGATCTAAGATTTTTAGGTTTGATATGATACAGTTTAGGATTTCGGTTTCAATGCGAATTCTAGGGTTCATGATGTGTTTGATTTATTTGACTAAAATTGTAATTAATTTTATGATATGATTTCGGTCTACTTCATCATATTATTATATTTCTTGATTTGCATGTTTGTTATTTGATATTACAATCAACTAGTACAGTTTTTGTTATACCAAATGATTTAGATACATAGTTTGTTCGATAATAGCACGCTTTCTTAGGTAATTGACTCTAACTTTCATTGGCTAATTTTTGTATGAATCGTGTTCTAAGTATATCGAGTCCATTGGTTTAGTACAAATTAAGGTTTTGATCTCGTCACCAATGCTATGGCTTACTTCTAAACTTTTTGAAATTTTTAGGGGTTCACATCTGTATATTATTACCTGTTTTCTAGAAAATATTTAGGATTTTATGATCTCTCGAGTGAGATCCAGACTTCATGAACTAGAGTTGTGACCTTACGAATTTTGGGCTTTGTGGTCTAATTCTAGTCATCGCTTTCAGTTGCCCCCTTAGTTGGTAACTAAGGTCTCAAGGGTTTTCCTTAACCTTTATTTTCATTGTTAATTCAACAACTTCTCATTTATATCACCAAGATTATAGCTCAAATATTTCTAAATAGACATAACATCTTTTATTCACTAGCCAAACGTCTCCATTTGCATATAACTAATGATTTGACGATGCTTATCAGAATCTAATGATCAACAACTTATTACTTAGCTTTAATCCTAATAACTTCTAAGTAAAAACTACAAGGATCAAAGTCTAGTCTCTTTAATTGATCATGTATTAATCTCCTTTATGGTTGTCTTGACTATAACTATATTTGAAAATTTTCTCTGCTTAAATAATTTTGATCAATTGCATAAATATCATAACATTAGATGATTGATTTCTCACCTTCTTATGCTTGTCCAAACCTCCACATAGTCCTTTTGTAATCATTTGAACATTAATTTCAAACATAATATCTACTAATCTACCAACACTAAATATTTCCATAGTCATCTCTTGATTAGGAATCTAGTTCTAAAGATTATTAATGATTTTACCAACCTGATGTATTCTTCCAAACCATTATACTGTAATCTTCCAATCATGATTAAATTTATATATGGCATCCTACCTTTTTCTTCATAATCATAAGTGTAAAATTTATTATTCTCCAATTTTTAACCAGACATTATCTTGTTAAACTACAATTGATACTTAAAGTAGGTTAAAATCACTTACCTTAAAAAGGAATTATCCTTAGCATAATCCTCATATTCTTGTGACTTCTTATTTATAGCTCTTAGACTTCACTTTAGGCAAAGATGGTGCTGTATATTTCTTTTGAGTTTATCAGATCCAGAACAATCGATTATCATTGATCATTAATTATCCAAGGTTATGGAAGTTGCAATTTGCTTCTCGGAATTTTGTTGGTAGAGATTATGGTTAAAATGCTTAATATTCTTAAATTGGGAAAAACCGGGAGTGATATTTGGAACTTTTTCTCAAAATTTTTCAAATTTTTATGTTAAATTATTAGTAATCCTCATATTCAAATTGTGAAAAATTAAAGATTTGACAATAACTAATCTCTCATGACCTTATCTCTCCAAAAAACGAGTTTAACTTGCTTGAAACTGAGATTACTTTTATCCCAGTGGTATTTTTGTAATTTTTATGAAATTAATAGTATTAATTTCCTTAACCCTTGGGTTTTTGTATATCATCCATACTGTATGATTAAAAAAAATATCTAGGGTCAACACTTATAATAGAAAACAAATAGCAAATAAGTCCAACCTTACGAATTATTAACAACCAAATGCTTAAAAGTCACTTATGATATAATGGTATAACTTATTAAAAACGTGACTAATTTTTTAATTTTAGGGACCGTTTGTTTTATCTTAATTTGGTCGTTTTGGAACTTTATTTTTGTCATTTTCAAAGGAAAGTTTGTTAAAAAATAGGTATAGGTGAAAAATCGACATTTTTACTTATAAATAAATCATATATCGATAAAAATCAGATAATCTAAACATAACCTAATATGCATGGAAGTTGTAGTCTTTTGTAACATCGACTTTGCTGTAGTTACAAAAAGAATTGTGAGCGTTTATTCCATTACTTTCATAACCAACACATTTTTCCTGCACTCTATCATTAAAAGGTACTTCAGTTGTGTTTGTGTGTGTATAAGATGTGAAGTCCAATTAGAAGTTTTGATTTCATAGTTTGCATGCACATATTTATAAATGTATGTGCCAAAATACATGTAATTGAGAATTAAAAAAAATTACTTGTTTAATTACAAGTTAAATCATAGAATGGAGCGGGGTGGTGTTACTCAAGATTAAGATTAAATAGATTTTAATAAGAATTAAAAAAATATAACTATGTTGTGTCTTGTAAAATCGGTTAGATGCTTAGGTTAAAACTCAATAGGCGATTGAGTATTAAACATATAAACAACAATAATAAGTAAATTACCATAGAGCAAAAAATAGGGGGTAGCAAAAACAAGTCCACTTTAACATGGAATTTAGTTTGCCTTTAGTATTTGTAGGTTCATCAATGTTTGCAATGGAGGACTTCACATAAGCTTTACTAACTTTAACAAATTTGCTCCAAACGAGATACACCACAATACAACACACAATTCTCATAAGAGCATGTCTTTACAATAAATTCCTTATTACACTAAGCACAACTCATACTCTATCAAAATAACAAATATCCTCGAGTAGTGCCTTAGAAATATTTGCAAGTTAAAAATAAATGGCACTACTAAAAAACTTCTTACGCATAAAGATTAATAGATAAAGAGGTTGGGGAGGTTTAATATAAATGTTTCTTTTTTTCCATTACAATAGATGATAGGGGATTTGATACAGGTACCTCTCACTTGAAAGACCAGTGGAGATACCATTAGGCTACATGGCCATTGATATTTAATATAAGAGTTTGTGTGCAATTAATAAGCTTCTATACAGTCCTAAATCTATCTAACAACCTTTATTTATAAAGATTTAAAAAAAATAGTCATTGCCTACGTTTTTTCCCCCTTCATTTGCTCAAGCATTGAATGCTCTAATAGAGAGTTTGACAACTAATGTTTAGACACTATAGGCTATCGTCCAAACACCACATGTAACACACAAGTATAAAAAGTTATGAGACTTGCTAGCATTTGGACGTCATATCCTGGTATCTGGATGCTAGCCTATTACGCTGCGATAAAAAACATTTAAATCATATGAAAAGTGCTTAGCATTTGCATGTCGTTGCAATTCACATGATTAGTTTTCTAACCATGCTAATGTTTGAATATCATGCACTAAGGCATGTATTGGTCCAGATGCTATGTCCTAAGGCATATGTTGCATTTTGATGCCATGCCATAAGGCATATCTTGAGTCCAAATACCGGTTGCAATGTAATTAGGTCCTGTAACCTTGCAAACACATATCAAAGTGACGTACATGATTGCACAATCAAAGCTTACCATATTATACATAAATTTGGCCAATTAGGTGCAACTTAGCTTTATTATTTAAGTTACCGTGTAATGCATTTCCCCGTCAAAATCCAACTTGACATCTCTGGTTCAACAATATTTTTTGTGAAGACAGCCATCACACAATTAAATTCTTCTTAGTTAAGCATTTGAGTTTAAGAAGATTTTGCAAGTTAAGTTCAAAAATGATGCTTTAACAAAAGGGTATACATGTTACACTTAATAGACAAACACAACACACATAAACATGTTTATTATGCAAACTTGATTTTTATCCCCCTTTGCCCCAATCAAAATCACAAGATGAGTTTCTAGGCGGTAAAAAGAGAGGAAATTAAGCTAAAACTAGGTAAAGCATTAGCTTAAGCTAGTACTTGTGTCACACTGTTGTCCAATCATATACTCTTGCATATTTTCACTCAAGAAGCACAATTAACATCCTAAAGTTATGCTTCATTTAAAACATATCAAAGCATTCAATTATTAGAATCAACACAACTCAAACTGTCCTCGTTAGTGATTATTATTTAGGTGTTACAGGCTTAGTATCCAGGCACTACATGATAAACATGACCGTTTACACAAGTAACAAATTTATGTTTAATTTTGCTAGAACACATTTCAAATTCACATTTAAATTGCAAATATGTGCAAATCATAGTAAAAGAATTTGATATGGATGGGAGAATCTGAGTAATTGGTGGATCTAATACTTTCGATTTAGGGTTTATAGTATGCTTTTGGATTTTTATAAATGATGAAGTAAAAAATTAAAAGATATGAATGATTAATCATTGGATTTAACGCACTAAATATAAAATCGAGCTAGTTGTTTTAATCAATCAATATTATACACGATGACAAGAAACAACAAAGAACAATCTTGAAAAGAAAACTCAATCTTATTCAAGAAGCCAATTGGTTATAAAAACAATACAAAGTTTACCAAGGGTAAAACAAGCAACACAAATTGTTGAACATATCACTAATAACCTTATATACTCAAATATGGAAAAATAAAGACTTAATAAGAAAAATAGGAAACTAGCGTTTTTAAAATGCGCTAAATAGAGTAATTGATCCCCCTATTGATCATGGTTGTGACGCAGGCTGTGATCCTTTCGGATCAAAATTCTTCCCTTCCAGTTCTAGGTTTTCACATACATGACATGGTTGATAGCGACGACCATCGCGAGCATGATGAAACCCCATAGTTCAAGAGTTAACTAATCGTTAATTAATTCTTATTCTAAGAATTAAGATATAAGGTAGATTGAAACTAGGGGCATTGTTTGTGAATTAAATTAAAGCCAAGAAAAGTGCTTACATCATTAGTAAGGGTTATCTAGCTATTAGTTAATCATAATTAGTAAATTAGAATTATTATAATTGTCATGCCAGGGAAGAAGACGTAGATGAATGAATGATTTAATCCCCTCCCACTCACACGGTTCTTCTATTGAAGAGGTTCCCGTTTTCTATGTGAGGTGGGGCGTACGTAAGAGCGGAACCTAGATAGAACGGAGCGCCGGCCCGGCCCGATACAGTTACCATGCTTACCAGCTTACCATTGCGCCTATAGATATAGATGGGAGGTAGGCGAGGGTAGCTTACTTCTCTTCTCTAGGCTACCTGCAAAGGGTACCCTAAACGTGACCGTCTGCCACACTCAATATTAAAGCTTAAGTATGAAAACCTTAGTCCCAAATGCTTCAACATCGAGTGTCAGACGTACCTTCACGATCATAGAGGACCAACTTTGAAACAAGTTTTTTAAGAAGATATTCATATAGCAATTAAGAATGTAAATCATAACATAAGCATCTTAAATATGGAAATATAAGGGTCTTACAAAATGTTAAAAGGGAATTCCCCTATCAAAAGATAAAGTCTATCAAAGTCTATTCAAAATAAATACATTGGAGATTTACGTAGAAGTCTAAATCTACTACTAGTCTTTGACTTTCCAAAAGGTAGTACTTGAGAGAAATATCATCGGGGCGTCAACTGTAGGTAGGGGTGCTGCAACAAATATCTATAAAGGGGTAAGCTTACTTACTTAGTGAGAATTAATTCCATAAATAAAGTACTCGAACAATCAATATTCAAACAAGTTATTTGAACAAGCATATGAGATCCAACCAAACATATGAGCAAACAATACATATGATTTTCCAGGAATCATATGCCGAATGGATTTACTTCTCCATTCGAGGTTAGGTGTTCCGGGTAACAAGGCCATAATTCACAAACAAAGTTTTTGTAGTTTTTTTATACGAGCCACTACTAGCTGCTAAAATGTAGTTATACCGGGTGTCCACCCACCATTTTATCATTATTATGCCCTTGTCCCACTAAGGTTATAGTAATGAATGCAATGTGACACACTACGTGTCATGCATGAATCATTTTGTTTAAGAAATTATGGCATAATATTAGATATTTAAAAGTGATCATAGAGTTCACAGACAATTCATTTCTATACTAAATCATACAATGAAATGATTAGTTAACAATTCCCGCTTCGATATACTTAACATAATTTCAATCAGATAAGAAAGGCACATGCTATCATGTTTTTATCTTTTTTAGTTCTAGTGCTGCTAATCACAAGCAAAACATATGTACAAAAATGTAAGAATTTAAACTCACTGAGCCATGGCCGCAGATAGCTTCTAGTCAAAATAATCCTCTAAGTAAGGAAGCTTGAACTCCACGTCACCTAAACAAGAGAAATACCCAAAATGAGTATTTCTTGAAAGTTTTACTTAAACTTGTAATTCTATTTCCCTAAGTTTGCCAAAAATCATATAGAGTGAAATGCCAACTCAAAACGACCATAACTTACTTAATTTAACTCAGAATTTTGCATATTATATATCGTTTTTTACCTACTCAAAAAGATCTATCTATTTCTAAGGTTTTTTTATTATTATACATAAAAGGTCATTTGGGTTCCTAAAAGATATGGTATGGAATCAATAAGAAAATCCCAGCCTTTAAAACATGATTTTTCTAATTTTGTATCAACCAAAAATCCCATAGAAATCATGTAAATAATATATATATTATATATACAAAATTGAAAAATCCTTTTAATACATATGCAACTCATATTATATACATGATTTAATGATGTTGTCTAAACCAATGATTTTTTATAAAATAATCTTGTCTTGGTAGTTGAAAAAAATGAAGTTTGACAAAGTTATGTTAAGTTGTTTAAAAATAAAACTAAAGATTTTTAAGTCATTAAATATGTGATATAATTTATTTTTCTTAATTCCTAAAAGATAATTTTTTATTCAAAAACTTTAGTCTTTCTAAGTTATTATCAAATTTTATTCCCTAAGTATATTTTACTTGGTGAGTTGATTTTTAACTTATTTTGGGAAGCTTGTGTTAGCCTTTGTACTTACTAAAAATGTTAGTAAAGATTTTATAATTAAGTTTTTAAGAAGATTTCACATAGAAAAGTATTATTAACCTTAAGATCTTTAATGGTAGTTTGAAAAGAAAATAAAGAGTTCCTTAGTTACTTTTTGTAAAGGCCTTGTATGTTAACAACACTAGAATCTACGGTGATTTTTGTAAAAAATCCTTTAAAAAGTATTTGATTGAAATAAAATTCTAAATTTTAATGAAACTTTTCCTAAGTGGTAAAACTACACTTTTAAAGTGAGTGGAGCTTGTTTTTTTATTTTAAGAAAGAATTTTTATTTCTATTAAGACAACTATCAATATGATCACGTGTGAACAATGAGTATGTGGCTAGTAACACGATAAAAATAATAAGAAAAATGGAAAATATAAGGATGAACAAGAAATAAATATCAAGTATTAGAAGTCTTTGCTTGATTTCAAGGCTTCCGAACTTAGTCATGGGCAAGTCCAAAAAAAAAAAAAAGAAAAACAAAAGAAATAAGAAAATCGTTTTGACTTAATAAAGAAAAGTCTAAGACTAGAAAGACTAGTCTTATTATTAAAGCATGGAACAAATAAGTAAATTGCAAAGCATAATAAATAAATAACTGTTATGTTAGTTAGCTTATATGCTCTAAGAAATACATATGGATACATAAATATAGATAATATAATATAGAAGTTAGATTAGAACAATAATAATAACATGTAACAGTATAACAATAATAAAACAACATAATAATAAAATGATATTTATTCATGAACAAGAACAAAACATGAACATAATGTTGCTTCCATAACATTATGATATTTAGGAAACATACACGATGGTCATGTTAAGTTACATGACATGGTAAGAAAAAATAGGTATGAGATTTACCTAAGATAGAAATGTGGATGGTAGTTAAAGAGAGGTTTTGGTAGTAGTGGGTAGATGAAATGTGGGAAGTATGGAAAAGTGAAAAGAGATTTTTTAAGAGAGGATTTGAGTAGTGATTTTGGAATATTTTTGTTAATGTAAATGAGTGTGTGAAAGAAATGGAGAGAGAGAGAGGGTATTCATAGAGTTTTATGGAGGAAAATTGTGTGAATAAAATAAATTGAAAAAGAAAAATATATGTGTATGTATTGGGGGGAGCGACGCTGGTTGTGGGGGAAGAGGAGAGAGAAAGATTTGTTTTGTATTTTTGTTAATTAAAGTAATAATTTGTAAGGTATGATGTGATTAAAGATATATGGGAAAAGTAAAAAAAATAAGAAATAGGTATGGTAGAGTGTAAAAATAGGTGTAGAAAAGTAGAAATAGACGAATAATAACGAATAGTATATAATAGTACTATAATAGTAATAAGACAAATTAATACCGATAGTAAAGAAAATACATGTAATTAAGCTATATCTGATATTTTTAGATACCGAAAAATTATAAAACTGATTTTTTGAAATCCTTGTATTTTTACAAATCTAACGGTGTTATAGAATATTTTATCTAGATGAGTGGTACGGTTTTAAAAAACTGATCCGTTCGAATCCGAAACATACTAAAAATTAATGAATCTAATATTTTAAACTTTCCTGTATTATTACAAACTGTTATCCATAATTATTCAATTCCATTGTTTAGGGTTAAGAGCGGGATTGCTGGATCTAAATCTACTAGGGTATGTTATAGATTTGTTGACTTTAGGGTTTTCGATTGACTTCCGATTTCGGGTATAAGCATAAACCATAACATAAAATCTAAGGGTTTACAATAATCACCTTGACAAGTCGGGTTAGATAGTAGTAAAAAGGAAATACTAGTACTTACCTATATCCATAAGGACGATACTCGAGATTAATTCTATATTGCAAGATATGAACGGTTACCTTTGCTAGATCGTGGGATTGCAATGTGTTTTATTCTATTATTCTTGATTCAATCTGCATCACATGTATTTAATAATAGTTAAATTATAACCGTTAATATAGGTACTTGATGGACGTATCAGATTTAGTTTTTATGTAGATGTATAAATTGATCATCTCTACCCATGAAGGTAAGTTGTTAAAAGAAAATTAAAAACGTATTTCGGCTATCCATTAAGCTATTTTCTACAGTAAAGGGTTGAGGGAGAGAAATTAGTTTTATCAAAGAGTGAGAACAAGAAAGCTCTCCCTCATGTTGATTCCTCTTAAGGTATGCAATTTTTTTATATCAAAGTGATTGTTATTATATTCAAGATCCGTATGGGCACAAGAGTTTAATATTAATGATATTGGATTCTTAAAAGAATTAATGTTATATGTGGTATCAGCCTCATAGTTTTGAATAGATAATAATCATTAGATTAATATTATGATATAGCCATTACAAATTAGGGTTATAATGATAATTAAAATTATGGATTATAATAATCATGGAAGATTATGATGATTATGATTAACTATAATGAAAATTATGATCTGGATATTCATGTTTGTGAAGTTTATGATGTGATTTGATTATGGATTTTAATGTTTATATTGTTTATGATGGTTTTCATCCATTTGAATGTGAATTACGTTTTTGTTTTAGGGTTTTTACATTAAGTTACTTTTTCCCAAATTGAAAGAATTAAAAATATAATAATAAATAAATGAAGAAGGTTTTGGTGATGACTTTGATCAAAACAGAAAGAAGTGACCACGATCATGAGATAATGTCGCCATTGCGAAACTAAAAAAAGGGGGCATTTATGTTTTGGCTATTAAGTATAATAAAGAATCAAGAAATCAAGAAAGTTAATGACATCACATGCATGTTTCATTATTAATATTAACATTATGTTTTGTCCTTAAGTATAATTATTATGTTTTATGTTTTTATTTTAATATATATTTGTTTTATAATATTACAAATATCATTCCTTATTTATAATGAATTTAATGAACTATAATGTTAAATATTATTACGAATAAAATATTATAAAATTTAATATTTTAATTATATCACATTAAGTTAATATTTTTTTTAGTCACCAAAGTGACTAGATTAATTAAATGTTTATAGTAATATAATATAGAATAATATATTCCAATGCCTATTATGTAAAGTTCATTAATTGATAGAAATTAACGATTTACCCGAAGGAAAGTCAATATTTTATGATTAATAAATATAAAGGAAGGAAAATTAGCATTGACTTGTCTGTATATGTATGTGTCTAAAGATGCTGTATATGCAAAATGTAACGTGTTTAATTACTCCGTTAAGTTTGATTGAAATTCAATTATAATGGTGATGATATATCTTGTTGTGTTTACCAAAGGAAACCTATAATACATTTTATATATTTCTTGTCTGAATTTGTTAATTAGTGAGTGTTTGTATATTTGCAGCTGCTAATCTTCACTTTCAAGCTCCCATTGTTACTTTGCTCACTGGTTTAAATTTCTCTACATGGGAGGATCAAGTCACTTTCCACTTAGGTACTTTAGATCTTGACTTGGCCTTATTAGAGGAAATTCTGTTGACCTCATGAAATAGTACAGAGGCTTAAAAGCATACCATAAAGCATGGGAAAGGTTAATAGATTAAATCTAATCTTCATGCGAGTGACAATTGAGTAACATTAAGTCGACTTTCTGACAATTGAAAATCAGAATGCTAAGATTTTCTTAAGTATGGATGATAAAATTATGTTTTGCTGACAAATCACTTGCTGGGAAACTTATGGTTGACCTCAGACCATGAAGTTTGATGGGTCAAAGTGTATGTAGCAACATGTCCTTGAGATGATTAATATTGCAATAAAACTTAAGACCCTGGGAAAGGTTGTAGAGGACTCCTTCTTTATGTAATTCAACATTAATTTGCTACTACTAAAATGAACCACTTCATATGAACAACAACACAATGAAGGATAAATGGAATGTCAACGGACTAACTAATATGATTATTCAGGAGGAAGAGAGATTGAAGAAACAAGGAGTTCAATCTGTCTTCTTAGTGGGTCAAGGAGCTGGAAAGAACTCAAACCAAAGGCCAAGAAATTTAAGAAGAAAGAATATGCTAAAGCTTCACAAAATGTTGATGGTGAAAAGAAGGGACCAAAGTTAGATAATGTTACCTCTGTAAGAAGGAAGGACATTACCAAGAGGATTGTCCAAAACATAAGGTTTGGTTACAAAAAAAGGTATATATTATGTTTTTGTATGCTTTGAATCAAAGTTATCTGAAGTTCCTTCTAATACTTGGTGGTTTGATTATGGTGTAACTACTCATGTATCTAATATTGCGGGGACTCCTAAAACTCTAAACCATAAGCTAACTAGCAACATTTTGTTTATGGGGAACTGCATGAAGGCCCTCGATTGAAGGCATATGGACTTTAGACTTACGTTAGATACTGGTCATCACTTGGATCTAATGAATACTCTAAATGTACCTTCAATTTCTAGAAATTTAGTTTCTGTTTCTAGACTTGATGTTAGTGGATGTACTTTTAAGGTTAGACATGATTATTTCAATTTATATAAGGATGGCTCTTTAATTGGTTATGCAATGCTTGTGGATGGTTTATATAAATTGAGACTTGATGATATCTTTTCTAAATCTTTATTTAATGTTAATCATAATATTGAAATAAACGCAGTTTGGCAAATAAAAACTTAACTTACCTGTGGCATAAACGTTTAGGCCACATATCTAAAGAAAGGCTAGAAAGACTAGTAAAGAATGAAACTCTATAGAATTTGGATTTTACTGATCTGGGTTTATGCGTGGACTACCTAAAGGGAAAGCAAACCACACATAACAAGAAAGGAACTGCAAGAAGCATCTAGCTTCTTGAAATAATACAAACCGATATATGTGGACCTTTTGAAACTCTGTCCTTTAATGAAGAAAATTACTTCATCACCTTCATAAATAATTTTTCATGTTATGGATGTATCTATTTGCTGCGTGAAAAATCTCAAGTTGTAAATGCTCTTGAGGTATTTATAAAGGAAGTTGAAAGGCAATTAGATAGAAAATTGAAAACAGTAAGGTTTGATAGAGGTCGTCAATATTATGGAGTATGATGAATTTGGACAGTGTCTTGGTCCGTTTGCAAAATTCCTCAAAAGTCATGTGTGTGTGCACAAAATACTATGCTAGGAACACCTTAGCAAAATTGTATGGCAAAAAGGAGAAATAGAACGTTAATGAATATGGTTAAGACTATATGAGTAAGCTACTTTACATAAAAGTTTGTGGATATATGCTCTTAAAACTGTTGTGTGTCTATTAAACAGGGTTCCTAGTAAGGCGGTTCCTAAAACTCTCTTTTATTTACGAATTGGAAGGAAACCAGTTTGAGAAACTTGCATGTTTAAGGTTGTTCTGTAGAAGCATGGGTTTAGAATCTACGTGAAAAGAAATTGGATTCTTGAACAGTTAGTGGTTATTTTATTGGTTACCTAGAGAAATCCATAGGGCATAGGTTTTACTATCCAAACCATAGTTCTAGAACTATAGAGACTACCGATGCCAAATTTTTTAGAGAATGGTGAGGTTAGTGGAAGTATTGAAAATAGAGTTATGGATGTTAATGAAATAAGGGTGAATGTTCCATTACCCTTGAATGTTCTTAAATCCACAACCATGCCAAATGTTTAGAAGAACAAAACAGTCAAGAACAACATTCGGATAAGGAAGAAGTATACCATGAAGAACCTAACTTAGCACTGGCTAATGTAAATAAACTAGTTGGAATAGCTTTAAATAAACCTATAAGGGTTAGAAGGTTAGCTATCTTTGATGATTATGTGGTTTATTTGCAAGAGTTTGGATTTGATTATGGCATTGATTATGATCGTGTTTCGTTTTCACAAGCCATAGAAAGTGATGAGTTTGAAAAATGGATAAATGCTACGAGAGAGGAGTTGAAATCAATGGTTCAAAATAATGTCTAAGATCTTGTAGACTTGCTAGAAGGTTCTAAACGAGTTGGGTGTAAATGGGTCTTCAAGACTAAGTGCAACTCAAAAGGTAATATTGAACGATGTAAAGCTAGACTTGTTTCCAAAGGTTATACTCAGAAAGATGACATTTGTTATGAAGAGACTTTTCATTTGTCTTAAAGAAGGATTTGTTGAGAATAATTTTGGTTTTAGTAGCATATTTCGATTTAAAGCTACACCAAATGAATGTCAAAACAACCTTTCTAAATGGGGATCTTGAAGAGGAAGTTTACAAGATTAAACTGAAGGTTTTTCCGTGTAAGGAAAATAAAGTATGGTGTGTAGATTGAAGAAATTAATATGGACTTAAACAAGCTTCTGGGCAATGGTATATTAAGTTTTATAATACCATAACATCTTTTAGTTTTGAAGAAATCATTGTTGATCGATGTATCCACTGGAAGATCAGTGGGAGTAAGTTTACATTTCTGGTTAGATATGTCGATGATATTTTGCTTTCTGCTAATTATTTGGGTTTATTGCATAAGACAAAAAAATTTCTTTCTAAGAATTTGAAGTGAAAGACATGGGACATGCATCCTATGTGATTAGAATTTCAGTATTCCTTAATAGGTCATAAGGATTGATATGATTATCTTAGAAAACTTATATTGAGAAAATTCTAGAGAAATTCAATATGAGTAACTATTTAGCAGGAGTAGTCCCTATTCAAAAGGAAGATAAGTTTAGTCTAATGCAATGTCCAAAATGATGTAGATCGTGAGGAAACATAATCAATTCCATATGCATCTATTGTAGGCAACTTGATGTACTTACAGACTTGTACTAGACTTGACATCAGTTTTGCAGGAGGGATACTGGGTAGATACCAAGGTAATCTGGCATGATCATTGGAAAGCCGTAAAGAAAGTGTTGAAATATTTACAAGGAATGCAAGACTACATGCGCACTTATAAGAGGTCTAGTCATTTAGAAGTGATTGGATATCTGTCACGCCCGAAGGGTACCCTAAACGTGGCAGTCCGCCGTACACAATATTAAAGCCTAAGAATGACCACCTCAGTCACGCGAAGGACTTTATACTATGTACAAGGCGTCTAACACATAAAGGAGACACATCGGAATGATACATTTTATGTTATATAACTTGAGTAACAATGTAAAGGAAATCAATTTACTATACTCCAGATACAAATCACTATACTTCATATACGAATCACTATACTTCAAAATACAAATCATTCAACTCAATTACATTCATCCACAGACTTCCCTACATAAACTATTACAAGACAAATCATAAAACTAGCTGATAACTTCAAACATTCGTATTCTTTGCCGAAATCCGAGTCATTCCCAGCTCCAACCAATTCGGTCCCCACTTTGCATTCTTGAGATAACCTGTTCATTTAAACAACTATTGGGGTATAAGCTACACTAGCTTAGTGAGAATTCCTTTTCCGTACCATAAAAGCAAGTTATAATCAATCATATGCTATGCATGAACAAACACGTGAGCAAGCAATTATGCATGGGTATCCGGAACCCACACACAGAACGGATTTACGCCCTCCGTATCTTGGGTTAGGAATGGTATTGATTGATACGACCGCATCTAGTCCCCAAGCCCTCGGCTCTTAGCACTCGACTCGGCTAGGCTCATCCAAGAATGCATCCACATGCGCCTTAGTACCCCTGAATGAGCTCTGGCACGGCTCGTTATCCAAACGAGGCATGACGGACCATACCGATCGACCTGCGTAGGAGTAGCATGCTACCAAATGCAATATGTGATGCGATGCATGATCAATTTAATTTTTGCTTAGGTCAAAATATTTATACATTCTTTAGAGTGAAGCCAATATCATACACATAACAGAAATAATATGAACAGTGCAGTTATCCAATCAAATCGCGGTTTCGATATGCTTTAGTATTCTTTGGCATACATTCATCACAGCCTCATCATATATCCCATCCCCATTCATATCGATTTTTATCTTGTTCCTATAATTCTAATGCAACTAACTACAAGCACAATCAAGGTAACAAAACAAGGAGAAAACTCACTCGGCCATTGGATCACCGGTCTTCTAGTAATAATAATTCGGTGGCAGGGAATCGTCGATTTCGGATCACCTAAAAAGGAAGAAATACTCTAATAAGTATTTCAACTCAAACTAATCCAAACGATTTTATACGAACTATCAAATTCGTAATTCTCGTCCTAAGCGGGAATTCCAACTTAAAACGGCCATAACTTGGTCATTTTAACTCGGAATCTCGCAAATTATATATCGATTTCTATCTACTTCGAAAGATCTATCTAATTCTAATATTATATTTAAGTTTTGAAAACATTTAGGTCTTGGAAAAGGGATCGTCGATCATCAGTAACGGTTTCCGATTCCGAAAATAGTTTTGTAAATGTTTGTAATGTTCCTACTATATAAATTGGCTATACATGCAATATGAATGATTTCCTAACATGAATGACATGAGATGAGCTTAATGTATGCATGATCTTGATGATTTTTGCTAAAAGGAAATTTTACAACTTTTTATTTTGCAAGACCATAATAACAACTACTTATGAAAAGTCTAGTTTTCTAACTTTGATCATTTCCATTTGTTTTGGATTTATTACTTAAGAAAATATAATTATTTTTGTTAAAATTGAGTCTTCATTATATATATTACTTATGACCTTCATTTCTACATAAAAATTTCTATTTTACACTTTGTAAACATGTTTTTAAAATTGGTCCATTCCAAAATCCGAATTTTGTAAGTAATGTTTTTGAGTGATTTCTTTAAGTAAAAATCATTTGATAGTTAGAAAATTAGGGCTCAATCATATAACCACTAAGGACTTCATTCTTACACAAAAATTTGCATTTTACACTTTGCAAATATGTTTTCCAATATGATTTACTCAAAAATCCGAATTTTAGAAAATCCACTTTTTGCATGATTCTTTGGGAAAAACTTGTTTAATGCATTAAAATTTAAGACTTTATGGTACCTATTACTTAAGGACTCCATTCATTACATAAAACTTTCATTTTGAGCTTGGATAATAGGTGTTCTTATGGCCTTCATTCAAAATTACGAATTTCACAAGTTACTACTAACTCAAAATTTTTCCTCTTGATTCTATTTCTTGTCTTACACATTAATCTCATCAAAACTCATTTCAACTTGTAAAAATCATTGCTTAATGATACTATTACCTATATACTTCATTTTTCACATAAAACATGAGTTTTGGAGTTGATAAATGGGTTTTAAAAATTGGTCTTGGTTGGGATCCGAATTTAGAAAATTTATTTTTGGTCATATCTTTTGATAAAATCTATCTAAGCTTATGAAAATCCATTCCTTACATATCATATCTTATGAGCCTTTCATTTCTTAATAAAAACTTCATTTTTGAGTTGGAAAACATGTTTTTAAAATATGTCTTGACCAAAATCCGAAAATAGAATTTTTATTTTGAAAATCACTTTTGATTCTTGTAAAAAGAAGTCTTGATGATATACATATATTAAGCCTTCATTTTCTTAAGTAAAATTTATATTTTGACACTTGGAAAGTGGTTTTTAAATATGGGTCTTGCCAAAATACGAATTTCACTACTTTTGTTCAAGTTCAAATCTAAGATCTACACATAATATGAACATACATCTAAAAGAAACCCATGGTAATAACTATAAACTCATAGATCTAAACTTTACTTATCAAAATCATTCATTTATGTTGTCTATACCCTAAGCCCTTCATTTTAAATGAAAAATACACATTTTGAAGTTGAAAAACCACTTTTCTAAATATGGTTCCATTTTCATCCGAATTTTCAAAAGTTGTTTTTGTTGAAAATAAAATAGATCTTGAGTTTCCTACAACTTTCCTACCATCATCATGCTATTACAAGTCATCATGAACATAAAACAAAGTCTAATGCATTTTATGAACTCAAAACTCTAGATCTAGTTTTCTAAACTAGTTATAAGTGCATGAACATGTGAATGGGATATATGCATAAATCATAAGAATAAAAAATAACAACTTAAATAACAAGATCTATGGCATAAACAAAAATCAAAGCTAAAAAGTTAGATCTACAATATATATCAACTTTAAACAAGAAAATAATTGTAATACAAGATAATAAAAGTGGAGAAAAGGAGTGTTTCATTTTTGGCATCATCATCCTAAGCTTTTAAGCTTATGGAAGGTCATTTGATGCATGAAACCTTCATTACACTTTACCTATATCACCTATGGAGCTTTGAGATGAAGATTTGCTTAGAAATCTTCAAGAATGAAGTGTGGAAGCTATAGAAGTGGGGGCAGCTTGTTTTTCATGGAAGAACAAGAGAATGAAGAAGAAAGAGAGGAAAAAGAGAGAGAAACTAAAGAATGAAAAGGAAGAATGAGTAAATGAAGGAGAGAGAGAAATAATGAGTGTTTTAATTGAATAAATGAAGAAAAAAAAAAAACAAGGCAACAAGGAGGGGGCTGCTGTCACGTGAAGAGAGGAGGAGAGAGAGAGAATTTTGTTGAAATTTGACTTGAATTGAATTGTGTAATAAATGTGTAATATAGCTTTCTTAAGAAGGAGTAGAATATAATTAATTTAGTCAAAATATGAGTAAATAAAGGACAATGGCAGCCATAAAGAGGGTCAAAATCTGCCATGAAGTGTGGGTTAATGTGTAGAAAGATTGAAGTGAAAAGGAAGTGATATGTGTAAGGTGTACTTGAAGTATGGGTTGTAAAAGTACTTTCTTAATAAAATAAAATAAAATAAAATTAGAAAATTTATTCCAAATATTTGTAGCAGATTTTTCATAATTAAAATTAAATAATTATTTGAATTATTTTAGTATTTTAACAAATATGTTACCGGTATGATCAAAATACGCGAATATGGGCTATAAATGATATTTTTATAACCCGAAAAATTCTAAAAAATTATTTTATGAAAATAAAAATATTTTCAATTATTAAATTAATTTATTTTATTTTTAGTATCGGGTCTTAAACAAATCTGATCCCGTAAAACCCGAACTAAACTAAATTTTAGAAAAACAAAATTTTCTATAACATATAAAATATTTATCTAAAAATATAAGGCTTTATAAGAATAATAAAATTTTGTAATGAAATAAAATGAATAGTGCAAAAGACTAATCAATTACCGTAGTAATGAAAATACGATAAAAGGTTATAACTGTAACTTTTATAACCCGAAAAATTATATAACTGATATATTTGGAAATCTTATGAAATTATGAGTCTAACGGTACTATTGGTATATTTTTGTATCTCGAGCCCCGGGACACGCTTTTCGAAGTCTGTATTCGAACGGTTCGAATTAGGTCAAAAATTTACCAATCTGATATTTTTAAACAAACTTATATTACTATGAGCTATTCTACATATTTAGCTACCTCGGCCTCTAGGATTAGGGGCACTAGGTTGCCGGACTTAGGCTATTCATTCCGGTTAGGGTTTCCGGGTGATTTTCCGGTTTAGATCTTTGCCAATTTGGAAACTGATATTTTATGTTTATACAACGTATTTACTTTGAGAAATTTATTTTACATTTCATTTTTGTAAGTATTTAATATCTCTTAATGTTTTCGGAGTTCTTGAATTGAGTTATATTTTCGAAAGTCAATCGTTATTTGCTTTTTAATAATTTGTTTTTGGGCTTTATATTACCCTTTTTTTAAGTCGGAGTTAAATATGGAATTTGTCGTACGTAGTGGTTTTGGAATTGAAGTGTGTTGAGTCCTTACTTTGTTTTTAAGAATTCTTATTTTTCTCAAGATTCGGAAATTTCTGGATTCGCTCGTGTTTTTGAACTAGTTGGAATTCGGTTTTAATTTGGAGTGATTTTTAGGGTTTATTTTCGAAGTTCATTTTGGAATTATTTATTGAAATTTTCCAGGGCTTACAATATCTAAATTCAGATTTTGCTGGATGTGTTGACATAAGAAAGTTAGCATTTGGCTATTTGTTCCTGTTTGTTGGAGGAGCAATCTCTTGGAAAGGTGCTAAACAGTTCGTCATTGCTTCATTCACCATGGAAGTAGAATTTGTAGCTTGTTATGAGGCTATAATTCATGCATTATGGCTATAGAATTTTATTTTAAGACTTGAGGTTGTCGACACCATAAGTAACCGTTGAAAATTGATTGTGATAACCCTGTAGCAATTTTCTTTTTCTAAAAATGACAAATATTTTGAAGGAGTAAAACACATGGAATTAAAGTACTTTGTTGTTAAAGAGGATGAAATGATCCAATTACTAATCATAAGTAATCAAAATAAAATAAAATCAATGAAATCCAATTAGGTTCACGTAAATTGCAAAATTTTTCAAAATTCCGAAACTAGCCCTAAACTAAAAAAGTAAATTTTGATAACTAAAAAACAATTGAAATGTCGAAGTAAATTAAATTATAATTTAATAATATTTCTTTAAATGAAAATTTTGTAAGAAAAATCAAAACGATACAACTAGAGACTTTCTTTCTTTCTTTGTTTTTTTGAAAATTGCAATTTCATCTTTAACAAAGTCTTGAGGTGAATTAAAAACTTGAAATTAATTAAAATAGATAAAATAAATTTATTTGAGAAATTAAATCCTAATCTATACCAAAATGCATGACAAGTCCTAAATTAACAAAATTATCAAATTCTAGCACATGTAAAAATGAATGGTGATGTTTTCAATTCAGTTCATACTGATCATTGACCGAGTTTTTTTTCAAATTATAAATTTTTTGTAAATTGGTTTCAATAACTAAGGTCTCACAGGGTAAGCGCACCCATTAGATGTAGCATAGATAGTGATTTAAGTCGGTCCCAAGGGAATGGTTAGCAGCTAGTATACTTCCAACCTTACCTATTGTCTAGCCAAAGAAAGACTTAGAAAAATCATAAAGAAAAAGAAACTATCCTAAGTTAGGAGTATTCACAAACGTTTAATGGGCAATTATGAAATAATAGGAGTATTCGTAAACGTTTAATGGGCAAAATAAGAAATAAGCTTGTAACTTCTATGAAACAGTAGCTATGGGTGATGTGCTATAATTAGTATTAAATTTTTAGAGCATCTTATCCAGCAAGCGTACTGGGCCTTATCTTGTAATATAGCATGAGTCAAGTGTCGATCCCACGGAGATCTATTAACTACCAGACAGTTATCAACTAATACTAATATCTAGGCAATTGATCTTTTCAAATGATTAGATTAAGATTAAACTAAATATCTAATTAAGTATCTATATGAATGCAATGAGCTTTTGAAGAGAGTGATATATTAGAAAAATATGGGAAGGAGCAGAATTCACTTTAAACTATTGCCAATCAACTTGAAGTCATGTTATAATAATAATTAGATTTATGGATATTCATAAGAAATTGTCAAGGTTTAAAAACAGAGTTTAAAAACCTTTTAAACCACAAAAACAATTTAACAGCTTCCGCTAAATAAATTATTAGTTGAATCAAAATTACAATTATAAACCTTCCGATTCTATAATTGACTAATATTTTATATTAACATCCCCTAATTTTAGTGAGAAATCAATATAAAACATTGCATTAATATTCATGAACAATTTCTAAATTAGATTAAACTCCGCTGCTTCCGCAATTGCAATTTAATCTCAATTTAAGAATTCATATGAACCCTAATTTCCCTTCCGAGTTATCAGAATTCTTATACACCGAAGATATGATGAATAATCAGAACTCAATATGAATATTTCATGATTCTAACTATCTTATAACATGGTTTCAAATATCATTTTAGCATGTTTAAAGCTTCATCAACTTCCCACAAAAAGAATTTAGCTACTCATGGATGATGATTCAACAATCAGATAAGAAATTGCAAATGATTTCATTATGATCAAAATATTCAGATATATGAATTTCATAAAAGGAAAAAGATCAGATATCACCAATTCAAAATATCAAAGCTTCACTTGCAAATTCTTGAACAACTTCAATTTCTCTTCAAAAATCTCTATGGAATACTTGTTCTAATCTATGTATTGTAGTATGATTTAGAGCTACTTGGGTTTATACTAAAAGTGAAGAGAAGACCCCCTATTTATAGGAAAAATTTCGTGCAAGACATTAAATGAAATTTGCTGTTTCACTTCGTACGCCGGCAGTTATGGATCCTACGCCGGTGGCTTATAGGCGGTGTATCTTCAATTTCTCTCTTGCGCAGGCAGTACACTGGCAGCCTTCAATATCGGTTACACATGTAGGCCGCTTCTACGCTGGCGGCTTAGATGTAGATCTAGCCGGCATATATGATCAGAAATGAAGCGTTGGGCTAATTTATAACGAGCGCCGTCCCAAAGCTGGCAGCTTTGACACTGGCATAGCCATTCCAACAGATTTGTCTCTTCAATTTCCTTCAAGCGTTTGATATCTTCATGTCGCTTCAGATCTATAATGTACACTGCCTCAACGCCGGCGGCTTAGGAGCCGGCGTATGCTGTAACTCCTTGTGCGCTGGTGACTTTCCAATTCTGAGCTGCCAGCCTTCAAGTACGCTGGCTTCTTCATCTTCTACGCCGGTAGCTTTGAGGCGGCTTTCAATGTGGTTGGAACTTATGCTTGGTAAAGCTGGCAGTGCTGGTAACGGCCTTGGTTGTAAGCCGTCTGAACGCCGGCGGCTTTGAATGTTGAAATGCCGGCCTTGACTTTAATTTTTCCTATTTTTTATTCAAAGTCTCTTGTTTTGATTTATTTGTCCAATTTAGTCCTGAAACATGAATTTTAATCAAAACAAATATCCATTCTAACTCTTTTAAACATCAACAAATTGTATAAAATATGATCTTATCAATTCCCCCACACTTGAACTTTTGCTTGTCCTCAAGCAAAAATGAAGAACAAAATGAAATCTCTTTATAGATAGTACAATTTTCCCAATTTAATCACAATTTCTTTAACTTGTTTTTTCTTGTATCTATTGCTCTAACCATACCATTTTCTTGTAATTAGAGTACTATAATCAAAATTTAGGAGTTAATCCAAACAAAACAAGTTTTAATCTCAACTTTTAACAAAGGAACCTTCTATTCAAAAGCAAATACTCAATCCACTAAGGAAAAATACTCATTTAAACTTCATTGGATTTCTAGCTTATATATATTCTAAGTAACACAAAATGAAAGCATGTGGTATCTACTTTTTCCTTAGAATTTCTCCTTCTTTATTATAAGTCTCCTTCCTTTGCATATTTGCATTCATTTTTCTTTTCTTTTCAAGCATTTATTTTCTTTTTGGGAGGTTTTTGCCTCCATCTTTTTGCTTTTCAAAGCTCATGAATTGAACTTTTACCATTCTTCCCTTCTCGTTACAGTGAGTTCATTGAGTCGGCACATTCCAGGCTCATCACCTAAGTGACCAGGTTTCAAAATACCCCTAAGAACTCTTCCTCACTTTAACATTTAAGTTCAGATACTCATAACTCAAAATTTCAAGTCAGAGGAGTAGTGGCTATGCCTGTTTCTTTCTTTTTGAATGCAATAACAATATCAAAGACTTATTTTTTATGAAGGATCACTAAGTTTAAAAGTTTATTCTACCTCTTTCACTAAGTGTTAAAATTTAAAGAATATATACAAACTAAAATTTCCAAGAAGTTGACCTGTTTATTTTTCACAAAAGGACTCGACCAGCTCTTAAATTTCCAATTCCAAAGTTAAAAACAAAGTAAACTTGTTCCTTAAGGATTTTACAACTTAATTTTAACTTAGTAAACCCATCACAACAGCAGGTGAGTAAGATACTTTCACAAGTCAATTTCATTGATTTTCATTCTTTGCTTTGTATTATCTCCAATTTAAGAGATTTTTGAAAAAATTTTGGCAGAATTTCCTCATGATTTGCTTTCAAACCTGTAGACACCCAATTTTTGCCCAATTAATTAAGGCTTAAAATTTAATTAAATTCATTTTCCAAAAGCTTAAATATTGATGAAATTGGCTAAATGATCAAGGCACAGGACAAATAGCCTGTTGGTTAAACACATTGACCCAAACACACATTCAAGCTCAAGGACATAGGTTCAAACCCTAGCAAAGGCAAATTTTTTGCCTTTTTATCATTTTTGTCTTTTCATTTTCCTCAAATGTGACTATTGCCTTACTTTGCATCAGTTTTTAACTGACAAAACATCATTGATTATCAAAATTGATGATGGAATTGCAAAGTGGTTATGGAATATGAAAGATTAGTGCAAAAACAACCCAAAAGTTACAAAATTCAATGTATAAAGCATTCAATTGCACATGAATGGGGAGTTACAAAAATTGATTGGATGAATCTGACATGGAATATGAAAACAATCATCAATTCATCAGTTTCAAACAATTTAATCATGGATTTTCGAATTAAATTTGTGGAAAAACAAAGGGGCAAAAATCCATTCATTTTCGAAACTGTTCGAAACTGAAAATTGAGCTTACAACCTATAAATAGGAGGTCCTAGGATCAAAAGGCACAGGTCAATTTCAACAAAACACAATCAGAATGAGCGAATTCGAAGATTTCGAAAATTAGGGTTCTTAGAGAGAAAATTCGAAATTTGAAAATTTCGAAGTAATTTTGATTCAATTTGAGTGTTTAAGGAGCTTTAGGAACAAGTTTTAAAGTGATCAAGTGTGCTTTAATTTGATCAATTTGTTCAAAATCATCTCTGCAAATTTTTTCATTTTTTTCGGATTTGAACCGCCGGCGACCACCACTTCGAACCGCCGTCTACGGTGGTTCTGGGCGTGAACCACCACCACCAAAGGACGCGCCATCAGCATAGAAGTCAGTCCGACAAGCTTCCAGCCGCCGAGGACCACCGGAGCCGCCGGAATCCCCCCGAAAAGTCTCGTCGTCGTCTTCTTCACCCGCCGGAGCTCCGAGATCCGACCCGAAGATCCGAATCCAACCCGGTCGGTCATCGGTCAACGGTCGTCGGTCATCGGTCAACGGTCAACTCTGATCAGACGGTCCAGATTTCATCAGGCAGATCAGACGGTCCAGATTTGATCAAGCGATCAGACGGTCCAGATTTCATCAAGCAGATCAGCGGCTCAGATTTGTTCGAGCGATCAGACGGCCCAGATTTCACCATGCGATCAGACGGCCCAGATTTCATCAAGCGATCAGACGGCCCAGATTTCATCAAGCGATCAGACGGCCCAGATCGAGTCAACAAGATCAGACGATCCAGATCGGTCAGCGAGATCGACGCTCCAGATCTCGTCCGCTTCATCCGACGGTCCAGGTTAATCCGCATTATTTTATTTATAGTTTATTATATAATTAATTTCAGAAAATAATAAAAATAGCAAAAAATAGCAAAAAATTTATAAAAATTCATAAAAAATTCAGAAAAATACAGAAAAATCCAGAAAATCAAAATATTTATTTTTTATATAAATTTATCTTTTTCGATATTTTGATATTTTTTGAATATTTTTTAATGTATATTTATACACAAATTGCCTTAGAAATGCATATTTAATGCATGGAAAATATTTTTAATATATTTTAAATTATTCTGGATATGTTGTGAAATTATGTGATGATTTTTTTTAAAAAAAATAAAAAATAATAAAAAAATGATAAAAATAGATAAAAATGACAAAATTGGATTTTCCAAAACCAAAATTTTTTAGAAAAAAATAAAATAATAAAAAATGATTTTCGGACTTAGAAAAATTATATTTTCAAAAAATAAAAAAAAACAATTGATTAGATCATAGGGTCATCAAAAAATGATTTTTTATAAAAACTTGAAAATTTAATGAACTTAAATTGAGAATAGTTCAAAAAATTAAAATTGATCAACAAATTAATTTTTTTTTAAAAGAACTACGTTTTGTCTGATCTCGATTAGCGAGTACGTAGGCACCTGCGGGGCGACATAAAAAATAAAAAAAGTTTTGTTTTTTTTGTAAATATAAGTTTTTTTTTTTAAAAAAAAGAAATATGTTTGTTGTTATTCATGTTCTTAAAAAAAATAATAAAAAGTAAAAATGAAGAAAAACATGTAAAAAAATAAAATGAATGATTTGACTTATAAATATTTCTGTTGTAATTTATTATTAGAGTTTTTTTTTTAGCATATAAAGGATAGATTATAAATTTAAAATTCTAAAAGTGGCAACCAATTTGGTTTTAATAGGTTAGCCCCCGAATCCATGATATCTGGTTTTAAAAGTTGATTTTTTAAATCAAATTTTCGCAGACTAGTAGCTAAGTTAGGATCAACCGACCCATTGATCCTAGCTTTTTATTTTTTTTCCTATTTATATCGGGTAGCGACTCTAAATTTTTTTTTAAAATTTCTTTTAACCCCTAGTCGAGGATTCATGTTAAATGGGTTCGGGTTTAATGTGAATCGGGTTAGGAGAAATGAACCAGATTAAGATTAGTGGAAAAAATCCAGGCTCGACAAAACCAAAAATACAAGGTGGAGATTTTCAATATAAATAACAGCAACAGTCAACAGATCATATTCATCACTTCAACACTTCATGCAATTCTATCCCTTCCCCCATACTTCAACCAAACAGTGTCCTCACTGTTTTGCAACAAATAAAACATAGGAAAGGAATAAGAAATGAATTGGATGCTTCCCTGAAGTTAGTCATTTGTTTCATAGTCATCAAAATTTTGCATTGCAAGAGATTTGCTTTGCTGGCTTTCCTGTAATCACTGTAAAAGAAAAAAAAAAAAATAAAAGCAGAGAAAAATAATAAAGGAGTTCACCCACAGGAACTTGGGTACTCAATAAATATACAGGCCAATATAAAAATAAAAACAATAAAGATCAAATTGAGAGCTAGCAAGGTCTCTAGCTCTCTGGCCCTGGACTATGTCTGCTGCTACCCTCAGGAGTGTGTCCCTGAGTGTCTCCTGGGCTGGCTGTCCGTGTATGCTCTGAATTGAGCCTATCTGAGTGATGTGACTTAGATGAAGTCTGATATGTCATGCCAGCCCCTATCTCTGGGCTAATGCAGCAAATGGCCGTCTTCAACGCCTTAAAGATAGTCTTCCTAAATTTCTTGTTCTTCTTCCTTTCCTTCTCTTGACTATCCCTGAGCTCCTGGCTTTGGCGCTTCAGCTCCTCAACATCCAGCCTAAGCTAGTCCATACCATACGCTGATGAAGTGCCTGCAGGAGGAGGAGGAGTTGATGTGGATGGTATCTCAAATGGGGCATCTCCAGGAAAGATATCCTGGAGCTCGACCTCCTCCAGTATCGGTGGCTGTGCTCCCCTGGGGTTTTTCAACAATCCCCAGCCTCGGAAATGTGCAGATGTGATCTTCTTGCACTCAAATACCTCATCATCCTGTGGAGGCTAAAAAATGTCCATCCCTTTCAGCAGTCGAGTGATATAGCCTCACAACACAGGCCTCGAGTCCTCGTGTCATCTGCCTGCCGGTATATAAAGTTCGCTATGTCCACCCCAAGGTCAATCCCGTAGCCTCTAATAAGGCTAAATAAGTAAAACATGTCGAATGTAGTCACCTTGCTGTGACTGGTCTTCTTGCAACTTAGGGTGTATGCAAGAATATGGTGGAGTAGCTTGTGCTCAACGGCACGAAAAGATGTGGCCAGAGACTTGGAGGGGACAAAGTGCTCATTTGCTCTCTCAGGAGCAACTAACTGGAACCAGTATGCCTCCTGTGTCATGTCCACCGGCCAACTGTTGGGCAGATTCCTATTGTTTGCTTCATTATCATACAGTCTCAGTATGTGGCCCATCTGCTTCAATTTCACCTCCCTAATCTGCCCAAAGGCCTGGAACTGAAAAGTAGATTCCTCTCTATCTGGAATGTTCTTCAGTGTGGACAAGAACTCTATCGTGAAGTTCTTGTATGCCGGCTCCCGAAAATCAAACAGCCGGATCCATGCTGGATCTTGAACAATCTCTCTAATCTGGTCAATGATCCCAAATTCATCCAGCAGGCACCAGTCTAAATACTGGGTATTTAAGAAATCCATCTTGACAAGCCTCTACTTTCTATCTTTTGCGTACTGCTGACTAGACAGCAGATCTCGGTTCTGTGAACCCGATGCAGAGGCGTCAGTGTTCCTTGGTCGCTTTTGTCTTGGAGCCATTCCTATAAATAATTAGATTCCAATCAGAATTAAGGAATGCACAATTTCAATGAAATTCTAGTTTATGCCTAAAACATGATTTTGAACAATTTTGATATCAAGGCATATAACTAGTGGAGCTATTGATCATGAAATTGAATAGAGCATTTACACTTGCAAATCAATATGAAAGCTGGTAGCTTAGGCTTGCCAGCTCAGAATTGAACGTTGGAATTTCAAAATTTTAAAAAAAAATGATTTAAAAATTTTTTTCCTTTTGTCCCAAAATCACTTTTATACTGAAATTTTCATAAAATTCGGGCACAGTTTCAAATTCCAATTTTCAATTTGAGCAAATTTGAGCATAATGTAAGAATTGGAGCCACTAACTAATATGAAAACTTTCAAATCCAGCAGCTGTAACATCAATTTCAACAAACCCAATTTCGAATTTCGAATTTCAAACACCCTCAATATCTCAAGAACCCTAATTTTTCAATCTGAGCAGCAATCATGAATCAACACATCATAGCTTGCAATAACAATATAAGGAACGAAATGTAGCTTCAACAGCATATCAAAGTCATTCAAGCAATCAATTTCATCAAGAACGGACATTAATATCAAAGTCAGTCATTCAATCCCAAATCGACAGATTATACAATGTAAAATAATGTAAATGAATCCAAGAACTAAGAGTAAAAGATCATTGAAAACTTACTTGGAAGACGGATTTAACGCAATGGATGATGGGAATAGGAATGGATTCTTTGATTGAGAGTGAGAGAGGGAGAATGAGCATGAGAGAATGAGAAAGAGAGAGAGGATTTGTACCTGTTAAAAGCATCTGCAGAACCTACGCCGGCATTTCTGCAATGTACGCCGGCGGCTTACAGCCAGTGTAAACAAAAAAATTACATACCGAGAGCATAAAGCTAGCCGCTTATCCATTTACACAGCCGGCTTAAGTGGATATGCCGGCTCAAAGCTGGCGGCTTTTAATCCCACGTGCCGGCTTTGATCGGGAATTTTCAGAAACCAAGAAATCTTGCACATACACCGGCACTAAGCCGGCGGCCTTCACCTTCCCCTGCCGGTGTAAATTTTGTTCTTCCAGCGCTGGCACATAAGCCGGCGGCCTTGACCTTTCCATTGCTGGCCTCTTTTGCGGTGCTCACCTACTCCTGTACTGACCTTTACGCCGGCCTGAAGCTGGCGGCGTTGAACCGGCTTTCCTTGTTTTCTCATAGCTTGCTCAAGGCTGGCAGCCTTGAGCCGGCCTTCAATGTTTCCTTTTTTTTTTTAATATTAGCTGCCACACTAATAACTAAGTTAGTAAAAACAAATAAAACTATTCTAGAATTAGGCATGGGTTGCCTCCCAAGAAGCGCTTAGTTTATAGTCGCTTAGCCCGACTTTCCTGATTTGATTATGGTTCTTTGAGATTCATGACAGTAGTAGTACTGTCAAGATTTTCCCCCTCAAAATAATGTTTGAGCAGTTGCCCATTCACTTTAAAAGTCCGATCATCCTCAGTTTTTAATTCCACCGTTCCATATGGAAAAACTTTGCAATCTCAAACGGTCCCGACCATCTTGACCGTAATTTTCCAGGAAACAACTTCAAACGAGAATTGTAAAGTAAAACTTTTTGTCCAGGCAAAAATTCTCGTTTGATGATGTTTCTATCATGCTTTATTGCCATTTCTTTGCTCGTTCCTTATAGATACGAGCACTTTCAAATGCCTCATTCTCCATTCTTCCAGCTGATTCAATTGGAGCAATCTGTTTTTACCTGCAGCTTTTTCATCAAAGTTAAGAAATTTTATGGCCCAATATGCCTTGTGCTCAAGTTCTACAGGAAGATGACATGATTTACCAAAAACAAGCATATATGGGGACATTCCAATAGGGGTTTTAAAAGCAGTCCTGTAAGCCCATAATGCATCATCTAATTTTGAAGACCAATCTTTTCTTGATGCATTAACAGTTTTTTCCAAAATCCTTTTTATCTCCCTATTGGAAACTTCAACTTGCCCACTAGTTTGTGGATGATAGGGGGTAGCCACTTTATGTGTAACACCATATTTTGCTAAAAGTTTTTCAAATTGCTTGTTACAAAAATGAGACCCCCCATCACTAATTATAGCTCTGGGCACCCAAATCTGGTAAAAATGTTCTTTTTCAAAAATTTTAAAACTACTCGGGCATCATTTGTTTGTAAAGCAACAGCTTCCACCATTTTGAAACGTAATCAACTGCCACAAGTATATATTTATTTGAAAAAGATGAGGGAAAAGGACCCATAAAGTCAATCCCCCAAACATCAAAAAGCTCAATTACCAGAATATTGTTTTGTGGTAATTCATGCCGTTTAGAAATGTTACCTGTCTTTTGACATTGAGCACATGACATAATGAATTCCTGCAGTCACGAAACAAGTTAGGCCAATAAAATCCAGATGATAACACTTTAGCTGCAGTCCTTTGAACACCAAAGTGTCCCCTGCTTCTCTTGAATGACAGTGTTCTAAATGCTCAGCTGATCAGATTCAGGTACACATCTTCTAATTATTTGGTCAGCACATTTTCTAAAAGATATGGTTCATCCCAAAAATATTGTTTTACATCATGCAAAAACTTTTTCTTTTGAGGATAAGACAAACCATATGGGATAATCTTACTCACCAAATAATTCACAATATCAGCATACCATGGCAAATCTAGGATTTCTACTGCATGCAATTGTTCATCAGGGAACTTTTCATTAATGGGAATGTCTAAACTATCAGATTCAAGTCTAGACAAATGATCAGCAATTACATTCTCAGTTCCCTTTTTATCTTTAATTTCAAGATCAAATTCTTGCAGTAGTAATACCCATCTAATCAACCTAGGTTTTGCATCAGCTTTAGCAAACAAGTACTTGAGAGCTGCATGGTCAGTATACTACACTTTAGAACCTATCAGATAAGGCCTAAATTTATCACATGCAAAGATAACAGCTAAAAGCTCTTTCTCAGTAGTGGCATAATTTCTTTGGGCCTCATTTAGTGTTCTACTTGCATAGTATATAACATGAAAGATCTTACCTCGTCTCTGACCAAGTACCGCTCCAACCGCAAAGTCGCTGGCATCACACATGAGTTCAAAAGGAAGCTCCCAGTCTGGCGCAATGATTACTGGTGTAGAAATGAGCTTTTCCTTTAATAAATTGAATGCCTGCAAACATTTGTCATCAAAATTGAACACCGCATCTTTTTCCAGAAGGTTGCAAAGAGGTTTGGAAATCTTGGAGAAGTCCTTGATAAATCGTCTATAGAAGCCAGCATGTCCAAGAAAACTTCTGACTCCTTTAACAGTCGTGGGTGGTGGTAACTTCTCAATGATCTCCACTTTGGCTTTATCCACTTCAATTCCTCTCGCAGAATTTTGTGACCCAACACTATCCCTTCTCTTACCATGAAGTGGCATTTTTCCCAATTCAAGATCAGATTGGTATCTTTGCATCTTTGTAAAACCGAGGCTAAATTCTCAAGACAAAGATCAAATGACTTTCCAAAGACTGAAAAATCATCCATAAAGATTTCAATGAAATTCTCAAGCATATCAGAGAATATAGCCATCATACACCTCTGAAATGTAGCAGGTGCATTGCAAAGTCCAAAGGGCATCCTCCTAAAGGCAAAAGTGCCATAGGGACAAGTGAATGTTGTTTTCTCTTGATCATCGGGTGCAATAGAAATTTGATTGTATCCAGAATATCCATCAAGAAAACAATAATAGTCATGCCCTGCAAGTTTCTCCAACATTTGATCAATGAAGGGAAGTGGAAAGTGATCCTTTCGGGTGGCATCATTCAATTTCCTGTAATCAATACAAACTCTCCACCCAGTCACAGTACGAGTAGGAATCAATTCATTTTGCTCATTTTTCACTACAGTCATACCACCTTTCTTTGGCACTACTGAACTGGACTAACCCATTTACTATCAGAGATAGGATAGATAATACCTGCGTCAAGTAGCTTCAGAACTTCTTTCTTGACAACATCTTTAAGTGTTGGGTTAAGTCTCCTTTGTGGTTGAACTGTAGGTTTACACTCAGCTTCCATAAGAATTTTGTGAGTGCAAATCATAGGGCTAATACCCTTAATGTCTGCAATGGTCCATCCGATTGCTTCTTTGTGCTTTTTCAACACTTCAATCAACTGTGTTCTTGTTCATTTGTCAATGCAGATGAAATGATGATTGGCAAAGTATCGCCAATTCCGAGAAAAGCATACTTCAGATGATCAGGAAGTGGTTTAAGTTCCAAGGTCGGTGGTTGCATCAAAGATGGAACTTGCTTCTGCTCATTTGTACCCAAGATTCATATACTGGTTTTGATCATTGGTACATCTTCCAGTATTTCTTCATCCTCTTCATCACTCCAATTGTCCAAGTCTCTCAAGACGGATTCCATAGTCTCCACACCGTTTGTTCCTCAAGTGACTCAGAAACCAGCTCATCAATGGTATTGATGG
The DNA here is from genome assembly GCA_024138025.1 of Combretum micranthum. Lineage (NCBI taxonomy): Eukaryota > Viridiplantae > Streptophyta > Magnoliopsida > Myrtales > Combretaceae > Combretum > Combretum micranthum. The sequence goes on from JAMXBD010000550.1 coordinate 496,611, forward strand.
TGTAACAGGCATCAGTATCATCAAATTTCTTCATTGCCTCATAGACATTGAAAGTAACCTGTTCATCCATCACCCGTAATGTAAGCTGCCCTTGTTCCACATCAATTAGTGCTTTACCTGTTGCAAGGAACGGTCTGCCCAAGATCATGGGAACTTCCCTATCTTCATCCATGTCTAAGACTACAAAATCCACAGGGAAAAAGAATTTGTCAACTTTAACTAGGACATTTTCCACAATACCCCTAGGGTATTTTACACTTCTATCAGCAAGTTGCAAGTTACATGTGTATCCTTGCAATCTCCAAGTCCTAGTTTTTTAAATACCGATAAAGGCATTAAGTTGATACTTGCACCAGAATCAATTAAAACTTTATCAAAATGACAATCACCAATGGTGCAAGGAACAGTAAAACTTCCCTGATCTCGAAGTTTAGTGGGCAGACTGGTGTTGTTTCTGTAGGATCATGGAACATTCTCCAGTGAGTATCACATTTCCATCAATCTTCCTCTTGTTGGATAGCAATTCTTTGATGAATTTGCATAGGAAGGCATTCCTTGAATCACTTCTAAGAATGGAATGTTGATGTGCAGCTTCTTGAAAACATCCAGGAATTTTGAAAATTGCTCATCAAGTCTTTGTTGCTTTAATCTTCCTGGAAAAGGGACGGGAGGAACATATGATTTCACCTCAGGTGGTTTTTGAATAGTGTCCTCCACCTTTCGTTTCCTTTGTTGTTTTGTGGTGGAATTTCCTCTTGATCCTTGATAGTTTCCTCAACTGGAGCAATCTCCTTACCACTTCTCAGGGATTGCATTTACAGACTTGGGATTCTCCTCCGTGTTGCTTGGTAAAGACCCAGATGGTCTATTACTCACTTGTGTGCAAGTTGATGGAGTTCCCTTGCAAATCTTGAATGATTGCATTCTGATTGAGTGAGTTTGTTGTAGTGACAATGAAATCCCTCAGTAATGCATCAGTGGATGATTGAATTTGCTGTTGAGGTGGGGCATTTCTTCATATCCTTGTCCTTGGAAACCAGGTGGTGGCTTTAGAACATTGGCATCATTCCGATATGACATTGGGATGATTTCGCATATTCGGATGATATGTGTTTCCAAAATTACCCTTTTGGAAATTTCCCACATAATTGAGCTGCTCATCATTTGAAGATGATCCATGCGGACACTCGAAAGAAGAGTGTGGTCCTGAGCAAATCTCACAACAAAACACTTGTTGTTTTTTATTGGAAGAATTTGTAGTTGTGAGTTTACTTACTTGAGTGATGAGGGTTGCCATTTGAGCCTTGAGTTGTGATATATCTTCTTTGTCTTCCAAATGCTACTTTAGATCTTGTTCTTTCACAACTCCAATTATGAGCCGGAAGCTAATTCTTCAATAATCTCACTAGCTTCCTCATATGTTTTTCCCATCAGTGATCCGCCCGATGTAGCATCTACTAAGGACCTTAAAGCTTCATCAAGACCGAGGTAGAAATTTTCGATCAGTAGATTATCGGGTAAACCGTGGTGTGGACATTTTCTGACCGCCTCTTTGAATCTTTCCCATGTATCATATAATGATTCACCAGGGAATTTGGTGAAGTTGGAGATCTCATTTCTTAATCTAGCGGTCCTTGCTGGAGGGAAAAATCTCTTCAGAAACTTCTTTGTCAGATCATCTCATGTAGTGATTGAATCTGGAGGTTGGGAATTATACCATGCCAAGGCTTTATCCCTAAGAGAAAAAGGGAAAAGCTGTAGTCGGATGACTTCGTTTCTTACACCATTAAGTTTGACAGTGTTGGTGTACTGGAGAAATTTGGCAAGGTGTTCATCTGACGTCTCATTCGGATATCCTCCAAATTGATGTGACTCAACCATTTGAATCAGGGACGGTTTAAGCTCAAAGTTGTTAGCCTCCACAGTGGGCATTCTTATGGCTGGATCTTGAATAGTAAGTACTGTATAGTCTCGAATTGCCCTTGGAGCAGGAGCAACTGGTTGTTGTCATTGTTTCCATGTGCTTGATTTTCTGCCATTGCTCCTCTTCTTTGGTTCCTTCTTCTCTATTGATGCAAGGTTCTTTCAATTTCAGGGTCTAAAGGTAGAATTTCAGAACTTCTACTTCTTCGCATAAAACCTGCAAAGAGAAAAGGAAAAATTTCAAACTAAATTAAACCTAAACTACTAGCAAAGCTGAAGGTAGTCTAATATTAATAAGATCCCCGGCAACGGCGCCAGAAAACTTGATGTGCTATAATTAGTATTGAATTTTAAAGCATCTATCCAGCAAGCGTACTGGGCCTTATCTTGTAATATAGCATGAGTCAAGTGTCGATCCCACGGAGATCTATTAACTACTAGACAGTTATCAACTAATACTAATATCTAGGCAATTGATCTTTTAAATGATTAGATTAAGATTAAACTAAATTATCTAATTAATATCTATATGAATGCAATGAGCTTTTAAGAGAGTGATATATTAGAAAAATGTGGGAAGGAGCAGAATCCACTTTAAACTATTGCCAATCAACTTGAAGTCATGTTATAATGATAATTAGATTCATGGATATTCATAAGAAATTGTCAAGATTTAAAAACAGAGTTTAAAAACCTTTTAAACCACAAAAACAATTCAATAGCTTCCGCTAAATAAATTATTAGTGGAATCAAAATTACAATTATAAACCTTCCGATTCTATAATTGACTAATACTTTATATTAACATCCCTAATTCCTTAGTGAGAAATCAATATAAAACATTGCATTAATATTCATGGACAATTTCTAAATTAGATTAAACTCCGCCGCTTCCGCAATTGCAATTTAATCTCAATTTATGAATTCATATGAACCCTAATTTCCCTTCCGAGTTATTAGAATTCTTATACACCAAAGATATGATGAATAATCAGAACTCAATATGAATATTTCATGATTCTAACTATCTTATAACATGGTTCAAAGATCATTTTAGCATGTTTAAAGCTTCATCAACTTCCCACAAAAAGAATTTAGCTACTCATGGATGATGATTCAAAATCAGATAAGAAATTGCAAATGATTTCATTATGATCAAAATATTCAGATATATGAATTGCATAAAAGGAAAAAGATCAGATATCACCAATTCAAAATATCAAAGCTTCACTTGCAAATTCTTGAAAACTTCAATTCTCTTCAAAAATCTCTATGGAATGCTTTTCTAATCTATGTATTGTAGTATGATTTAGAGCTACTTGGATTATTCTGAAAGTGAGGAGAAGACCCCCTATTTATAGGAAAAATTTCGTGCAAGACATTAAATGAAATTTGCTGTTTCACTTCGTACGCCGGCAGTTATGGATCCTACGCCGGCGGCTTACAGGCGGTGTATCTTCAATTTCTCCTTGCGCAGGCAGTGCACTGGCAGCCTTCAATATCAGTTACACATGTAGGCCGCTTCTACGCCGGCGGCTTAGATGTAGATCTAGCCGGCATATGTGATCAGAAATGAAGCGTTGGGCTAATTTATAACGAACGCCATCCCAAAGCCGGCGGCTTTGACACTGGCGTAGCCATTCCAACAGATTTGTCTCTTCAATTTCCTTCAAGCGTTTGATATCTTCATGTCGCTTCAGATCTATAATGTACACTGCCTCAACGCCGGCGGTTTAGGAGCCGGCGTATGCTGTAACTCCTTGTGCACTGGTGACTTTCCAATTCTGAGCTGCCGGCCTTCAAGTACGCTGGCTTCTTCATCTTCTACGCCGGCAGCTTTGAGGCGGCTTTCAATGTGGTTGGAACTTATGCTTGGTAAAGCTGGCAGTGCTGGTAACGGCCTTGGTTGTAAGCCGTCTGAACGCCGGCGGCTTTGAATGTTGAAATGCCGGCCTTGACTTCAATTTTTCCTATTTTTGATTCAAAGTCTCTTTTTTTGATTTATTTGTCCAATTTAGTCCTGAAACATGAATTTTAATCAAAACAAATATCCATTCTAACTCTTTTAAACATCAACAAATTGTATAAAATATGATCTTATCAATGGGTTACTTCACCAATTGCTTATCAAAATGATTTCTTAAAAACAATAAACTTCTTAAAAGCTATTTGAATTGTGTGTTTATATCGGCGGATTCTCTAATTTAAACTAAAGCTTCTCTCGATGTCAGTAGTTCCAAATCTAGCCGAAACCAGTAATATGAAGTTTCAATTAGACCCACATAAAGAATAGGAATCCATTGTTTTGAAAAAACAACTCAATGAAATTTTTAAAACAAGTGATAGAAAGTCTTCACCCGTTCCTCGACAAGAGGTAGTTAGTATTGACTCCATTAGCAACCATAGATCTATTCAATTGATGATCTCTCGATCTATCCAATTGAAATTAATCGTGGATCTAAAAGAATGCACCACTCCTTTAAAAATCACAAGTTTAAGTTCATTCCACTGATTACAAACACCTAATCAAATTAACTTGAAAGCGCATTTGAAATTGACTGAATCAGGAGTTGGATTCATAATCCCTAAATGATAGGAGTTTATTTCTCCATGGATTTATCAAAATAAGTGTGGATTAGAAGAAATAAATCAAATTTGAAATATTAAGCAATTAATGTGCTAAGAAATTCATAAAAATTGCAAACATCGGGTTAAATTGATTTTATCCTGAAAACAGAAGAAATTCTTAAGTAAGAAGCATTCTTTCACCCAAGAATCCTTTAGAAAACTAATCTACGTTAAATGCTAATTTGTATTGTTGGTACATCCTTTACAACTCATGCTTGCCCGTTTATTTATAAGCTACTAGGCACAAAAAACATGACCCACTTTATTGACATGTCACAGATTCTTTCTAACAGAATTTGTGATAACTTTCTATGCGCACATTTGATTTGTGAAAAACACTTGTCGAAGGTCGCGTGTGATCTGCTAGTCGAGGCTTGTAGAATGCAAAATCAGGCTTGACTTTAGAAATTTCTAAATCAAAACTGTGCGTTTTTGCTCATTGCTCTATCGATGGTAAAATTGAGAAAGTTGAGGCTCATGGCAATTCTGATGAAGAATTGGTCCGTAAAAGTACTTGTTGAGGGTCGAGATTTGAGGCTCGACAGTGTATATTTCTCCAGAATGATGCTTGATCACTTCGACTGAAGTCGATGGTCATGTTGAGGGCTCGCAGTTAAGGCTTGATGGACCAATTTTTACTGTTTTCTTCCTTTGTTTGGCCTCGATGTGACTTCATAGGGCTCGACTTCTAAAATCTTGATTTTACTTGTTGTTTTTGCTCCAAATTTGATTTAAAACACTTTGATTATTCCTCATTAGATTTTAAGAGCTTGAAAACAACATTATTTATAAAAAAAAAAACATAAGTTTTTACAGGATTTTATCTGAATTCTTAGCAAAATGAGCTCAAAATCCTATGAAAAATATAGAGTAAAAATGACTTATCAGGTTCCATGTGACATCATGAAATAAAAAGAAGAAAACCATAGGCCTTCCCATGCTCAAAATTCGGATGGTTACCCCCACCTCCCCTTTTCTCCCTCTCATCTTCTCCTTTCCCTCATTTCTTCTTCACTAAAACCTCCTTAAGACCCATATAAGGTAGAATGCCTCAAAAATCCATTATTTAAGCACTTTTAGGCCATGTTTAAGCTAGTATAATGTGAGATTAAGTTAGAATTATTTTTTTCCTTACTTATCTCAAGAGAATGAAGAAGACATGAATATCCAAGAAGTGTAAGAGCTACAAAATTCGTAATACTCAAGAGTAAGGTTAGAAAAGTATAGTGAATGTGAGTTTTAGCTTATTTTAGCACTTAATGAGGTCTCTTAGTGACTATATCGCTCTTGGGTGGCAATTTAAGGTTAGAAAGTTAAGCCGATGAAGATGGAGAAGCTACTTAAGGTTCAACAAAATTCGTGTCAAGGTAAGCATGAGATTTTAAGATGTTGTAATGTAAGTGTTTTAGTATTTTAAGGATGAAAATTAAATTATGTGAGTTGATACATGTTTGGAGTGTCAAGAAATCAAGTTTTTGAGTGACTTTGAAGTCTTAAATCCCTTTCCTAACTGTTGCAAGTAAAAACTATTGTTAGAATGAGGTAAGACATTAAAACTAACTTATTTTTTTGAGATGGTGTTGGTTTTGAAGTTGAGTCTGTTATTGTCACGCCCCATAGGGTATCCTAAATGTAACAGTCCACCACATGCTATATAAGACTCACGAATTACCACCTTAGTCTTTCCAGAGTCTTGTATAGATGTAAGGCGTCCCTTTATGACAATAGAATACTTGAACCGATGAAGTTAAAGAGTTTAATTTGGCATTCAATAGAATTAGAAAATAAATCAAAACACGTATATAATTAATTACAAAATCTAAGGGGCATTTCCTCACAAAATAATATTATTTAAAAGGTCTTTTACAGTCTTCCAGAGTCTCTTGGTTTCCTATGGAAGTCTAAACAAACTGGAATACAACTTTTAGAGGAAACGCCTAGCTCTTGTACCTGATCTGTAAGTTACCTCGGTTTAAGCCACATGAATCGGTGCTGCAATAAATAAAAATTGTAGGGACGTAAGCTATACTAGCCTAGTGAGTGAGAACTTCCAAGATCACAATTATAACACATCAAACAAATAAGTGATTAGTCATGATATGCATCAGACATATGGAATCAACAAACATATGAACAGCCGGAAATCATATGTGGATGGACTTACACTGTAAGGACCCGCTATTTTTACCCCTACATTTGAAATAGGAGATAACGGATCCCAACCACAATAACTCCTAAGATTATATGTAAGGTTGCCTAAAGAGATAGTTAGTAATTGTTTATCTAATTCTATAAGATAATATACATCAACACAACATATATTAGCAGCGAAATAACTCTACTTCTAAATAGCTACATACATACATATATACATATACATCCAAGGCTTTTTATAAGCCTTAATCAAAATTTCTCAAAACACAACTCACTAACACAAACATTACACCATCAACAAAAAATGAATCTCATCTAATCTATTACATTTATAGGGTCCATAAGTCATGGTCTCTAATCCTCCAACCCATCAAGAAAATCCTCTAAGTCAGTTCCGTACCCCATACTCGCATAAAACTCATCGGGATCATCACCTGAAATAGATAAAATATGAGCCAAAGGCCCAGTACACAAGTAACGAATACAAAGCGAAGTGAGTCACACATTCTTAGGCTAGATGCATTATGCAACAATCCCTTATTCATTAATAAGTCTTTAATTGATAAGACAACACGGAGTATTCAAACTCCGGAAACAGGTTCTAGTATTTAGCCCGCCTCCCTGAGTGGTCCCTACTGTTCATATAGACTAGGCAGCCCCACCTTCCGCGTAGCCCGTAATACTAGGGTTCCTGAGTAACGCATCACGACGCTCAGGGGTTGATATGAGCAGCTCGGATACTCATATCTCCTAAACCATTCTAACCGTTAACGAGAAAGAACCCTGCCCCCAATCTGAGCAGGGGCCGCTCTCCGAACTAGATTCAACGACAAAACACCGACAATCAACTCATAAATAACAATAGTATTCTCTGATTTTTAGGTAGTTTAATCTTGATGCCTACCCTAGCAAAGAATCAAGTAAGTCACTGTGTACCTGATAAGCTCGGAATTTAACGGAGTCGACTGGGCGAGATCTAACACTGTATAAATCAATAATAAACTCACACTTAGCTTAAACTCTATTTGACTAGCTTACAAAATAAATACATCCAAGAAATCCGAATAAAATTAATTCAAAGATCAAAATAATCATTAAACATCCTTATACACCTTAGATCGCTTAACCAATATTAATTACCTAAATAACAAACTTTGGAAAATTTAGACAAGTTCTTAAAAATCAAAAGCACAGGGGATACGCCGGCACTCAACGCCGGGTGTTGAGCCGGTGTTCAATGTCCTGAGAATTCACACTGAACGCTGGCAGTGTTCAAGGGTACGCCGTCAGCCTTTGCTTCCTACGCCGGCAGCCTTTAGCCGGCGTTGAATCCAAAACCCAAAGTTTCAAAAACATCCAGAGAAGTGCAAGCCGGCCGCTTACTTATGTACGCGGGCAGCTTTGAAACATACGCCGGCGGCGTTGATTTCAAATAGCCAGCGTACAATAGGGATAAAAGAACGCCGGCTCACTTGTCAAGCGAAAGCCGGTGGCGTTGGGTCGGCCTTAAGAAATTTGGTTCTGTGGCCTTTCAACACCGCCTCTACGCCGGCGGCGTAGAAGTTTAAATTGCCGGCGGCGTGACAAACGGCGTTAGGAAAATTGGTTCTGTGAGCTTTCTACACCGCCTCTACGCCGGCGGCGTAGAATCCCCAGATGCCGGTGTACGTTCAAATTTTAACATATACGAAATGGTTTTTGAAATCCCCTGTTTTTATACATTTTGATCAAGTCTCAAAACTTTTCCAAACTTAGTCCAAACTTTCTAAAGTTGTTATATGATTCAAATACTATCCTAACAACATGAATTCCACTCTAATCATCAAATCACAATCATACTTCAAATTCACATATCAACTACTCATTCTTCAATTTTTCTATAACACTCATACCCACACTTCCATATTCCTATGAGATGCAAACTACCACTTCATTAAGCACATAATCCCATTCAAACTATCATTCTGCACCAACTCATCTCATACCAAACATCACCTCAAATCACATCTATTCTAACAATTACAACACAACATTATAAAACATGAAATGAAAGATAAAAGTTGCTTTAAACTTACATGAGTGAATCTTGGCTTAGGATGTTATTCAACTCCTTAAGCTTGTGTAAACCTTGGTTTAGGGTTTAAGGTCTTGGATTTGAAAAGAAAGAAAGAAGAAAGAAGAAGAAAGAAAGAAAGAAAGAAAATGAAATTCGTATGGAAATTTGGGGCTGCCAAAAGGGAGGTGGGTTAATTTGTCCAAATTGAAGTCAAATGTCATCCAAATCTCACCATTAGGGGTATATTTGTCCTAGGTTTAATTTGGAGAAATTTCAAATGCATTTGAGTCAAATTTGAGCTTAAAAAGTGGGTCTACTTTAGCCAAAATTCTGTCATGTTTTATGCAAATTAAAAAGCAATTAATTACATTCTAAACATAATGCATGCATATTAATTTACAAAAAGACACACACTCATTAGGCTATTCACAATTTATTATACTATACAAACATTTATAAACATCCAACAATAATATTAATTACATAATACTAAAACTTATAATTTAACACATTCACTAATTACATCAGCTAATCACACACACACACACACACATATATATATATATATAATATATATCATCCCAATATCATATTAGCATGCAATATAGGAGTCATGGCTATTTCATACACCCTCCATCCCAGGTTAGCAGATTAACGAATACTGCGGTACTACTCAAATATGCCGTTTAGGATTATGGTCAACTAACTTATAAATTCGCTTGTGGATCACGATTAACCAACTTATTAATTCGTTTATGGATCAAGATTAACCAACTTTTACACCATTAAGGATCACAGACAACCAACCAATGCTAATGCTCTATCCTTATTTATGATATGAATGAGCCATATTTATTTTCAATTCCGAATAGTCAATTATGCCAATTCTTTAAGTGATCAATCAATAATCGTAGACAGTTAATCCTAATTCATCTATACCAGCAATAGTTAATCACCTGGCTTCTATATTCTTACATTCCATTTCTCATATCAACAACAACCATAAAAAGTTCCCATTCACCCCCATCATGCATATCCATTTTATCTTTACCAAATATCTAGTGCAACTATCATTGCAACCACATACAATAAATGAAATCGAAAGTGATACTCACTCGGCCATGGATCACCGGTCTTTTAGTAAAAATAATCCGGTAGTAGAGAATTATCGGTTTCGGGATCGCCTAAAAAGGAAAAAATACATAATAAGTATTTCATCACTTAACTGATCCAAACTATATATCAAAACTTAGTAAATTCGTAATTCCCGTCATTTGCGGAAATTCCGACTTAAAACGGCCATAACTTGGTCATTCTAACTCGGAATTTCGCAAATTATATATCGATTTCTATCTATTTCGAAAGATCTATCTAATTCTAATATTATTTTCAAGTTTTGAAAATGTTTGATTCATGAAACAGTAGGATCAGTTCTGATAGTAACAATTATTCAATTCTGAAAATAGTTTTGTCAATGCTTGAAATGTTTGTACTTTATAAATCAATTATACATGTAATATTAATGATTTCCTATCTTGAATGGCATTTATAAGTTTAATGTATGCATAATCTTGACAATATTTACTAAAAGGAAATTTTAGAAACTTTTTATTTTGCAAGACTCCAAGAATGTTTACTTTTAAGAAAACTAGTTTCCTAACTTTGATAAATCTCTTTTGTTTTGGAATTATTTCTTAGGAATTTCTAATTATCTTTGCTAGGATTGAGTCTTCATTATATCCATTACTTAGGACCTTCATTTCTACATAAAAATTCCCATTTTATACTTTGTAAACATGTTTTCCAATAGGGTTTATTTCCAAAATCGAATTTTTGGAAATTTAGTTTTTGAATGTTTTCTTTAAGAAAAACTTGTTTAATACATTAAAAATTAAAGCTTTATTATACCTATCCCTTTGAGGACTTAATTCATTAAATAAAACTTTCATTTTGAGTTTGGAAAATAGGTGTTTTTATGGCAATATCCTAAAATTATGAATTTCTTAAGTTAAAGTAGTAACTCAAAATTTCCTATATTATTTCTACTCTTTGTCTTGCATATTTTTTTTTATCAAATCTCATTTCAACTTATAAAAATCATAACTTAATGATATCTTTTATTTATACCCTTCATTTTTTTTATATAAAACGTAAGTATTAGAGTTGATAAAAGAGTCTTTAAAACATGGTTTTGAAGTCATACGAATTTTGCATTCGGACATTTCAAACAAAAGTTTTTCTTTTTAAGTTTCTTATCTCATCTAACTAAAGATCTACTAACTACCATATTTATATATACAAGACAAAACCTTTATGAGTATTAATGCGTTGAAACACAAAATATTCATGAGATCATGAATGTCAAGTACAACATGAATATCTAAATGCTAGATCTACTACTTATGATGCATAAAATGAAGTTTGAAAGCTTGAACATAGATTTTTATGTAAGATCTCTACTTTACTCTACTATTATATGCATGAGCATGAAGATAATCCAATCAAAACTCATTTAAACACAAGATCTACTCTTGTGATGACTTGATATTCATGTATTAGTATTTTCTTGTCCCCAACAAGTGCTCATGGGGACTTTAACATGAAAACACTCATGAATAATCTTGCCATTACAAGATTTAATGTAGGAAAGGTTTAGGATTTATCACCTAAGTCTTGAATCAAGAGCAAAATAAAGAAGAAAACAAGCTTGTGTGAGTGTGTGTGGAAGTCACGGCACAAATGGAGAAAAGAGAGAGAGTTTGTCAGTTTTTGCAACAAATGAAAATGAATGAAAGAGAAAGAAAGTAAAAGATTATATATAGTGAGTAATTAAGGTTTGTTTTTATTATAAAAAGGAAGAAAAATAAAACAAACTAGGGCACTAAGAGGGGAAGAGGGGGGGGGGGGGGGGGGGGTGTGCACCGGTTCATGAGAGAGGGGGAGAGAGAAGAAGTTAAATTTGTTTTGTTTAATAATTTATGTAATAATAAGTCTTTAAATGTAATAATTTTTAAGAGACAGATTTTCATTGGAAAAGAAAATGTAATTGAGTGTTTGTAAGGATGTAAGAGTAGGGAGTGACTTGTGAGTGTAGTAGGTTGTGCTTGTGAATAGTAATGAATAGTAAACAAGACAATTATTTTACCGGAGTAAAGAAAATACGAGAAAAATGCTATATTTGTAATTTTTATAAACTGAAAAATGATAAAACTTATATTTTTGAAATCCTTATTAAATTTCGATTCTAAAGAGTATTTCGGAATATTTTTTCGAATTTCTAGTTCCAGGGCTCGCTTTTCCATAATGGATCTCGGGAAGGCCCGGAATAGAGAATTTTTCGAAATCAGAACTTTTTATGGTTGGAAATATACTTTAAAACAACTTCCCACATTAAATTATTTTATAAAAGTTCTTTTAGTTTGAAACCAAAGGTAAGCCGGATCCAGGTTCAGGTTTCTCTCTCAAGCTTAAGCTAATCCGTTTAGGGTTTTGGTTTCTGGTTTCCGGTTTCCGAAGTTTACTTGTTTATTAGGAAAACCGGGGTTTATAGCTATGGTAGTGATAAATAGTGTTTTGCATGTGATTTAAAGATTGTCTTGTTGTAAGTTGATGTGAGCCATGAAACACAATGAAGTCTTTTAAGTGCATATTGTAAAAATTTCATAAAAACTATAAAGATGGTAGTTGTTGTCAAAACTAGGTGTTTTAGGCATAAATACAATACGATCATCTAATACCTTTAAGGAAACCAAAAGTTGTTCCAAAACATATTTTTGACTAAAATATCAAGTTTGATCAAGATATTGCATGAAGCCAGAAAAAGCACAACATGTACACGGTTGTGTACCTACCTGTGCTTCTCTCTAACCTTCAAAAACTAAAGAAACAAGTTTTTCCAAAAGAAAAGCATGAGTCATATACCTATTTGTGCTTCTCTCTTAGCTTCAAAAACTTAAGAAACAAATTTCCTCAGAAGAAAAGCACGAGTCGTGTACTTATTGTGTACCTATCCGTGCTTCTCTCTGACCTTCAAAACTCAAGAAACCCTGAAGAAAGGACAAGTCGTGTACCTACTGTGTACCTATTATGTACTTAGCCATGCTTCTCTCTGTCTTAAAACTCGAAGAAACAAGTGTCCCAAGAGAAAAGCATGGCATATATACGAGTCATTACCTTCGTGCGTACTAGTCGTGTTCTTTCTAGCTTCTCTCTCTTTTTTTTTTTCCATCTTTTCTTATCCAAATTGCATGATACTTAGCTTGATTCTTTCCTTAGACTTCAATGACCTTCTAACCACGATCTTTAAGTAAAATGGTAAAGTCAAAGTGACATATATAGAACAAATAATATAAGAGGATTGAAGATAATTAATCATGAAATGATTTCAATTATCAACAATTATTTGGCTTCGAGCTTAGATAAGATAACAAGCTCAAACCGACCAACAGGTAAGCAATAATTGTGTTTCTTAGTAGGATAGTATTAATAATCAGAATAAGAATTTAACTCAGCTTAATTGAGTGTTGGTTGCTGCTTGTCCACTTGCTCACCTCCAGACTGGGTTATGAGTCTAATCACAACTTCATGATGATGTGATAGTTTAGGCACTTAAGCTACTACGGATGCGTAGTTTGGCTTGATTGGTAGTTGATAAGGAAATTTTCCAGATCGGGTGGCTAAGAGGAGCCTGTATGAAGTTGTGACAAATTATACGACATGATGGAACCCTATATAAAGTGTGTAATGGGCGTGTCCGTTGGTGGCAACCTGTGAGAAGATGGCTCGGATGAGACTATTTCATTCTTTTCTTTCCAGTAATTTCTAGGAACTTATCAAACCCCCTTCAATGCGTGGTCCGCTGAGGGAACCCTATCTCTTTTGTTTGACAGGTATCTTGAGTATTTTTGTGTCTGTATGTATTTTTAGGATGCTGGGAATACTAGGTTGCTGACATAAATTTAATTAAACTTAATTAATGTTCATTGCATTAGCTTAGGCGTGCATGATATTATGTATGTGTTTGGTTACTATTTACTGGGCTTTGTTGCTCACTTTTCACTATTTTAGGTATCAAGGATGATCACTTCGTGAACCTTTATTATGACTTCATGGGCTGTGAGACTGACGAGTTAGGAGAGTAATATAGATGAGTAAGGGGTCATGTGGACTTTGAGAAAACTTTAGGAATGTTTATGTTTCTTACATTTTTATGGGTGGTTGTAAACTTTAAGCTATTTTATTGCTTTTGAGCGAGTACCAAACTTTGTAATTGGGTTGAGCCTAGCTTCCCTTTTGTGGCTGCTATCCCAAAATGTTTTAGACTTTAAATTTCGTTTTACTCTCTCATCTTCCTTTCCACATGTTTTGGAAAAGAGGTTCTCAATCTTTGCAAAATCGTCAAATTAATCATGATTTCACAATAAAAATGAATAGCTACCCACCTAAATAACGGAAGCCTTGTATATGTCGCTTAGAGGTGAAACAACCATGTCCTTAAGTACCCTTGGGGCTAGGTCGTTTCAGAGGAAATTCATAAACAAAGAGTGTGTATTGTATAAATCTCATGTTGCAGATCCATTAACTAAGGGTTTATAGCCAAAGACATTTAAGAAACGTGTACATAGAATGGGTCTTGGTTGTATTGATGATTGATGATGTTTGATGATGATGTCATAATACTCTAGAGCTCAATAATTGTAAGTTTATGATATTTTGAATTTTCTTAGTCATTATATTTGCACATGCTTGATTGTTTGAAGAAAAAAATTATATGTATTTATGGCAAGTATGTGGACTGTATGCTGTTTATATATAACTTATGAACTTAACATGATAAATCCATGATGTAGTGATATGTGAAAGGGAATATGTAACTATATAGCGTGGGACCACCATAATTCTCATTATATGGTTTTTTGTCTAGAGGTCCTCATGATGATTGGTGGTATGAAAGATTTACTTTTGCTAACCTTAGGTTATACTATTAAATGCAATGATAGAACATCTAACCAAGTATGAGAATGTAAGAAATATGGCCTAATATCCTGACTTATATTTAAATTAGCCTACATTAAATTTGGTTTAGGGTTTCTTGTTTTTAACAGTATACTAAATCATAACTGTTAACATAGGTACTTGATGGATGTATTAGATTTGATTTTTATGTAGGTATATAACCTAGTCCTCTCTGATGGCCCAAAAAAAAAAAAAAAATAGTCCTCTCTCTACCCATGAAGGTAAGTAGTTAAAAGGAAATATAAAAACATATTTTGACTATCCGTCAAGCTATATGCTACAGTAAGAGGATTAAGGGAAAGAAATCAATTTTATCAAAAGAGTGAGAACAACAAAGCTCTCCATCAAGTCAAATTTCGCTTAAGGTATGCAATTTATTTTGCTATATTTAAGTAATTGTTATTATATTCAAGATCCATATGGACATAAATATTTAATATTAATCGTGTTGAATCCTTAAAAGAGTTAATATTTACATTGAATGCTGCAACGTTAGTTTTCTATTAACTAGTATTTGGACGCCACATGTTACTATTCGGACACCACATGCAAATCTAGCATGAAAATTTATCGGACTTGCTAGTGTGTGGATGTCCCATACTATACCATCATTAGAAACATTTTTGATCATGTGAAATTTTCCTAGCATTTAGACGAGGAGTTTTGCCAATTAAGTGCAAGTTGGTTCTAATACATTTCCTCAGCAAAATCTAACTTAAACCCTTTTGGTTCAACATGTTAATGAGAAAAAAACAAATTCTGTAAAAAGAAAATGAAAAGAAACTCTAATACGTATTAGCAATGTTCATCCACAATGCATATGAAAAAAATAAAACACCAACTATCATATTATATTGAATGTCAAATGATTACAAAGTTTAACTAGCAAATGTGCACCCATGATAAGTGTGCAAAAATAAAACACCAACTATTATGTTAAAATGAATGTTAAACAGTTACAAAGTTAATTATATAAAGTATAAAAATTAGAAACATGAGGGGAAAAAAACCTTAATAGATAAAAATGACTGGAATCTTGTCATTTAAGTATTTATGTAGTTAGGTAATAAGTAGAATTATAATTTATTACTTCATTTTAGTTCTTGTTATAAGCATCCAAAAATGAAAAAGGGATTAAAAACAAAAACCTTGCCTTTGTTTTTACCTATTTGCAAACACATGACCCATGTTAATTTTTTTGACAAATAGTTGACCCAAGTTTCATGCGAAAATTTCAATATTATTAGATATTATTTAAGAAATACACGTTAGTGTCTAATTGGTTTTAAAAAATAATTTAATAAAAGATATTAATAAATAAAATTAAATAAAATGAGGGTTACTATCATAAATGGTACCTTAATTTTGACAAAAAAATACAATTTATACCTGAAGTTTGAAACTTGATAATTTAGTACATGAACTTTCAAATTAATCAAGACACATTAAAATTAATCAATCTAGTATGTGAAACAACTTGATGGAGGTATTAGTACCATCCATAAAAAGTTCTTTTTGGTCAAATTGATCAATTTCAAAGTTCAGGTACTAAATTATTCAATTTAAAACTTCAGGTACGTAATTGCACATTTTGTCAAAGTTTAGGTACCATTCGTGATATTAATCAAATAAATAAAATATTAAAAATTATTTTATCAAACCAAAAATTGACAAAAAAAAATGAAAAGTTGTTTTTTTAGATTGGTAAGATATAATACATGTTTTTCTAAAATTATTAAATAATATTGACACTTCTAAATTAAACTCAAGTCACCTACTTGTAAAAAAAAAAAAAAATTAATATTGATAATGTATTTGCAAATGAACCAAAATACATGTAGAGTTTTTGTAATTAGATTAAGACCCATAAAAGGATTGTAAAGAAGCTTATGTGGATGGCAAATTATGTTACTAGTTAAAGTATGTTTTTGTACAATTGTGAGTAGCCTTGTAAACTAAAAGTGGGTACAATAAACCACAAAACAACAAAACTAACAGAATAATAACATAGATGAAGAAATATAAATAGAGAAAAGGTAGAAAAGTGTTATTCATCCTTTAATCCAAAATAAATCTAGTGTCTCTTTCTTCTCTGTTCTTTGCTTCTTAGGAGCTTAACCTTGCTTGAAAAGGCAATATTCATACGCATCAAGAGCATCAACATAGTTAGTAGGTAATCAAGAAACTAAAACCTTGACTTAAATTATGCAGAAAAGTTGACGGAAACTTACGCTACGCAAAAGAGGTGGAGCTATGGTTCTTTTGGGAACAAAGACTCTAAAGTGTGAAAAGTAAGTGATTAACGTGAGCAAGAGTGCAATCTAGAGGGCTTGAATGAATTGCAAGTGGGCCTTCTAATAATATGCTCTCATAATTGTGCAACCTTTTTTTGTTCATGATGAGTATCGGATCACAAGAAGAATTTGTTAAACCCTAATCATTGGTTTTTCATTGGTAGATGCAATGAAACAGATGCAAATGCAGATAAATAAGTAAATGAATTCACAAAAATTAGTGCAAGATTTGGTCAGCAATTTATAAGCATCAATGCCCTCATTGATTCAATAACTTAATGATAAGTTGGATTCACTTATGAATCAGGATGAGTCTCTTAAGAAAATTGCACAAATTTAGATAGTCCCCATTCATCATCTTCTTAGTTAACACATTATTGAAAGGCTTCATTTTTCTAGGGACAATCCATTAGAATAAATTTTCAAGACAGAGAAGTTTTTCAATTTCCACAATATTCCTAGTGCTCAGAGATTGAAAATTGCTTCTTTTAGCTTTGAGGATGATGCCCTGCAATGGTTACAGTGGATGGAGGGAAATAAGCAACTTACAACTTGGAAATCATTCTGGATTCACTGGAAGTAAGATTTGGTCCTTCAGAGTATGAAGATGTGCAAGGAACATTGGCAAAATTAACGTAAGTTTCAATGGTGAGAGGATATTAGAAACAATTTAAGGCACTTTCTACTATAATCAAAGGTATTGCCGGTTCTTTCATTTTGAGTTGTTTCGTATCGAGCTTAAAACCACATATTAGAAGAGAAGTTCAAATTGCTTGTCCATCAAATTTAGCTCATGCAATTTGGTTAGCACACATGCATGAATCCAAATTTCAAGATGATTATTTTTGTTTAGAAATATTTGCATCTTCTTTTTCAGCATCAAAACCACTTCAATTTTCAAAACCACAAACATAGACCAACCATACCACTTTTTAGTCTTCTACTAAAATTTCTAAACCACTATTATTACCGACTCCATCTACCAAATCATCAGTACCTATTAAATGTCTGTCTCAAGTAGAAATCTTAGCAAGGGGAGAAAAAGGGTTGCGTTACAATTGTGATGAGAAATATAGTTAACACCATAAATGTAAAGCTAAATTTTTGCCATTGTCAAATGATGATGATTGTGAAGTCAATGTATATGATGAATTAGGTGATATAATGTTTTGATTGATGAAGATACCATTATTTTTCATGCTTTAGCTAGAATGCAAGGGCTTAAGACCCTTAAATTTCAAGGGTATATTACAAATAAGAATATTTCTATTTTTGTTTATTCGAGTAGCACCCACAATTTCTTGCAAAGTAGAATTGAAAATTTTTGGGTTTAGTGGTATTCACTCATTTTCATGTATTAGTGGGTAATAGTGATAAATTATAGTATGAAGGTATGTCTAAGAATGTTAAATTACACATCAAGGCATGGATTTTCCTACTACATGTTATGTTTTTCCTATTCAAGTAGCTGAAGCTATATTGGGGTATAGTGGTTGAAGGAATTGGGGTCAGTTAAGGGGATTATAGTAGCTTAACTGTAAAATTAATCAGAGACAGTGTTCAAATCGAACTTTCTAGAGATATGGGTAATAGCATGCAACCTATTACACATCATCAGTTTCAACATTTGAAAGAAATTGATTTAGTAGCTTGTTGCTATCAATTGAAGGCTTAGGGGGTTTGGATTCATCTGTGAATACCACTTGTAATAAAGCTATTAAGAGCACGTTAGGCAAATTTTCTCATATCATTGAGACACCTTCATCATTGCCTCCATTAACGGATGTCTAACACAGAATAAATTTGATAAATGAGTCTTAATTAGTCAGTGTTAAACCCTACCGTGACCCACATTTCCAAAAATAAGAAATGAACAACAAATAGTTGATATGTTGTCGCAAGATGTCATTTAGCAAAGTATCGGTCCTTGTTTTTGCTTGGTTTTACTAGTAAAGAAAAAGGATGGTGCTTGATGCTTTTGTATTTGCTATAGAGTGCTAATCAAGGTGACAATCAAGAATGAGTCCCCTATTCCAACTATAGATGAGTTATTGGACGAATTGCATGGAGCTTCTATATTTTCTAAGTTGGATCTGCGCTTAAGCTATTGCTTGTGTTGTTTCTGTATATGCATTTTTTAAACAACAAAACACAAAGCTGAAGTATTTCAAAAATTTGTAAAATGTGCTGATAAGTTTTGTTCAACTTCGATTGTACTCACCAACGTAGGTAAGCACATCTATCGAAGTAGCATAGAAAGTATTAGGTTGTATTCCTTAGGGATTGTAGTATCTACTATACTCATTTTTTATCTATTATCTAGCCAAACAAAGATTTTGCAAAACATAGCAAAAGGAGAAACAAAGCTAGGGTTAAGACTAAGAATATATACACATTTTCAGGAAAAATTAAGAATATAAGTTTGTAAATGCAAGAAACGACTTATGATTTGCTTCACCAATTCTTGATCATGTGATTTCTCAATAAACTCAGAGAGTGTTTGCTGGGTATATTTGCACTGTCAGAATCATGAAGGTAAGCTAAAGCATCTCTTAATATCAAAAACTTTAGATTCATATCAGACCACTAGAATCTTTACTAGTTATTAGCAATCTAGATTTGCATAAAGTTTAAGAATCCTTTGTTTGAAAACTCATTTCGAAAATTTAAAAACAAGTGATAGAAAGTTTCACCATCCCTCTCTTAGGGTGATTCTGAGCAACTTTATTAGTGGCCTAAATTTGTTCAAAAGAATGATCTCTTAATCTATTCAGTTCAAACTAGATGTGGATCTAAAAGGTGCACTACGCATTTAGACCTATGGAGTTTAGTTTGAGATACTAAATTTAAATACCTAGCCATTATTCAATTAAAAACGCAATTAAAATCACATAAATCAGGATTTGGATTCACAAACCCTAAGTTAAGGATGATTATATTTCCATAGATGCAAATAATGAGCGTAGATTTAAAATTGTTGTGGGATTAGCAAATAGAGGAAGTTACATGGAATTTGAAGAGGATATTAGAAAAGCTTATCCCTAGTTGTTTGATGGACCAGGTACATCTTAAGCTTTGAGGACAAAGCTTGTTTTAAATGGGGTAGGATATCATCCTTAGGTTTTTCCATACCATAAGTTAAAAGATTTAAAAGAATTAAAATTTAAATATGATTTTATCTCTTGAAAAATAATAAATATTTTAGCAATACATTAACTAATATTTTTATGATATTATATTGAGTTGTATTACATGCATAAAGAGGTGGTGATTTTTCATAATTAAATATCTTCAAAGGTGCTAGAAAATTTAATGCAAGCTGGTTTCAACAAGTTTTAAAGCATGGACATGCTGTCATTTCTCTTACATTGAGCTTCTTTTATTAAATATTGAAATGACAACTCCTAGTAAACCATACTTGTTTTCTTTCATGTAAAAAGAAAGCTAAACAATGAATTTGAAAATTTACACAACTGGACGTTATTGTTTTATAAAGTAAAATATGTTCAAAAATCTACTTTTCTAAAAATACTCTCTTTTTTACCCGCATAAATTTGTTCTTTCAAACTTTCGCATTTTAGCTTGAAAAACCCTAATGTCGTGTTTATGAGCTTTACATCCTGTGCCTTGGAAAGAAGAAATGAAGTAATCTTCAAAAGCATGACAGGTAACTTTGTTTTACCCTATTTTCAAGAAGTTACAAAAAGTACCTTCGTTTTATCTTGTTTTCAAAAGTTACAGAAGGCATCTTTGTTAAACACACCAGTGCATGTGCATGTTTCACCATTCGCTTGTGAAACTTCGTTTTACCATATTTCATGTTTTAGAAAACTGAAAAATGAGTCTGGTATACTAAGAAATGCTAAAAACAGATACAACGTGTTCACAAGCCAAATCTGGGCTTTATTTTCTAAAAAGTGTCAAAACTCATCTTTTGTGCTTATCAAGGCCTAGAGTTTTGATAAATCCATCATATGTGTTTGAACAAATGTTTTATGAGCTTTATCTGAACAAAGAATAACAAACATGTAATAAAATTGAGTAGATCAACCCTCTAAGTTCGTATGATGTTCTAGAGATAGGTTTTAGACGTTAAGTCTCGTGTTGGATTGTTTGTTGTTAGAAGTTATTGTTTTAGGATGTTTGATATGCATGTTTTGATGTTAAGCTCTGATCTGGAAGAGTTTATGATGAGATGGAGTTGTTTTGGAGTTGCTCTGTATGTTTTAGGTCATCATAACCTAGTTTTTGAGTTATTTTAGTGGGAATTCTTTGTGAAGCATCGAGGGGTAAAGTTTTTGATGAAATAGTATTTGTCACACCTAAAAGTGTTTTAAATGTTAAATGCATAGTGCCGTTGTGGCCTACTTTTGAGCCATCGACGTACCCCATGATAGACACTGAGGCTTATCGAGGCAAAAATGAAACAGATTTTTGAAGCATAGCTTTGTTCGAGGCCTAAGGTTGAGCTTTTGATGTGCCTCGACACAGGTTGTGAATGTTTTTAATAGCACTCGACCCTTAATTTATTGAGATGTGGCATGGTTTTCTTGTTGCATGCACCCTGCGACCATTTCCTAAGTGACCCTCGATCTTTAGTTTGCTTTGGAGCGAGCTTAGTTTTGTTTAGCGAGGTGACCCTTGACCTAACCTAGTAGTACGTACTGGTGTAGAACATAAGCTAAGAATCTTATAATGAGAATCTAGAACGCTTAAAGCTCTTATGAGAATTTTATCTTCTCTGTTATGTGTCAGTAATATATGCTTGTTGCGCTATAGGAACTTTCAATCAAGACCTCGAATTT
The DNA here is from genome assembly GCA_024138025.1 of Combretum micranthum. NCBI lineage: Eukaryota > Viridiplantae > Streptophyta > Magnoliopsida > Myrtales > Combretaceae > Combretum > Combretum micranthum. The sequence goes on from JAMXBD010000550.1 coordinate 518,486, forward strand.
CCAAAAGACTACTACGATCTATAAACAGGATGCACATGTGAGTGACTTGAATTCTAATCACGATGTTGTGATTGTAATGTAGTTGCACCTATCTTTATATGAACTTAACTGATTTTGTATGGGGATATGGATAATGCATGCTCTATGGTGCTTGAATGTGTGCCAAGCTTTAATACATGAAGTGCTAACAAACTTCTTTATGTTCATGAGTGATGAATATGATGAGTGTCTAAACATTGTATGGTCGCCAATAACATGATCTAAATCTTATCCGACCTTTAATTATAAATAGACATGCATTGCATGACAGCACGTTACATTAGCACGATACCCATGTTTCGTTTAACATTCCAATCCTATGGTAATGCCTAGTCACGTTGAGAGAATTCAGGTGGGTTATCATAGGGTTGCTGGCCCCATGGGAACTAAGTAGACCCGAAGGACATCGGCCGAGTTGGGGAAGCTACAGGGTATTGATAATTAGGGGGAATTCTAATGGCTCTAAGGTGAAGTTGAGTTTATGATTGATATATATATATGTAGATATATGTACTAAGCAAGTTTTGGAAAAGTTTCCTCTTCCTTAGTTCTTAGTCTTTCCTGGGAATAGGCTACTTGAGATTGGTCCTTCAACTCTAAGGGAGGGCGTAGATCCCCATTGGTTTAGATTCTGATAATCCAAACTGTGCATTTCATAGGGTTGAGCATGGAATTGCAAATGATTTTAATTAAAACTTGTTTGACATTTGATTGAAGTGTGGTTGGAAACATGTCATCTCACTGAGCTGTGGGTGCTCACGCTTCTATAAATTTTGTATGTTTTCAGGATTGTTAGAGTGTTAAGCTTGTGTGAGTGGTTGTAGTAGATATCGAAGGGAAATTTCAGGGATAGAATGAGAGTTGGATATAGCTTCTTTGTATCGAACCTCATGCTGTTCCTCCTTTAGTTTATAGTTTTGTTGGGAGTTTATCCTAGGTGGTCTGTAAGCTAATCATGTTGTCAAGAACTTATATGTATTGTGAAGTTTCTTATCTTGATAACCTTACTATCCTGTTTTACATGTCCTCGCAACGGAATGTTCTAATAGCATGATGCTAGCAAGTTTTATTTTACTAAAAGGCTTTGGTTAGCTTATTATTCCGCTACAATTTACTAAATTGTTTTAAGGAGGCATCAAAGCTACTAAGGTGTCTTGTGAGGGTATGACTGGAGCAGATTCAAGAGAAATAATATGACAATATGAATGAAAATTATAGATTAAGCACAAATGAGTCTTGTAAAGACAAACTTTGGGCTTAAAATGAAATCACCCAGAAAACTAGAAATTCCTTAGCAAGAAGAAATAATTCTTTCTCTAAAGATTTCTCTCACTACAAATTTAGTAATTTGTTACATATGGTATATTCCTCTATTTCACGTCTGTGCATGTTTTTTTATAGGCTACAGGCACAATAATTATGAAGAATTTATTCACTGACGTGGTAGATTCTTTATAACAGAATTTGTCCTCATTTTTACTTGTATGTTGTTGAGCCAGTTAATTTGTGATAGCTAGATAGGGTCACTTTTTGTGGGTTTAATCCAGGGCTTGAGGCTAGCTAAGGTCTAAGCTATATTCTTTTCTTTAGAGGCGCGAACTTTGGTTCAGCTTCATTTGTAGCTCCAATCTAGCGCTAGACTTTAGGGCGTGATTGAAGTTGTATCATGAAGCCCAGTGCTTGATCATCTTAGTATAAAATTGAGAGTTATGTCGAGGGCTCGGTTTTAGGCGAAACTAGGAACTTTGCCTTGTTTTGCCTTTGACAAGCATTTTTTATGGCATCGAGGAAATCTGTCTTTGAACTTTGTTGTTGTTTTACTCCAAATCTGATCCAAATTTTTTTTTCTTCTTTTATTGATACTAGGAGCTAAAAAAGAAACATTTACATAGTGAAAGCACAAAATTCATGGGACTTATCTAAAAATGGAGCAAATCGAGCTTAAATTCCTATGAATGAAATAGAGTATAACAAACTTATCGAATCCCCCCACACTTAAGCCTTGCTTATGCTCAAGCAAAACATTAATTAACACCATAAGACAAAGCTTCTTCAATAGGAAAATAAATCATGAATGGAAATTTGACTAGATTGATTAAGCTCAATTCACCTATTAAACTCAACACTTTATGCATTCAATTAGTCCCACTAAACTTTATATGGATTCAAGGGGTTCGGAAATTCTTTCCTTCAAGAAACTAGGGTTATTCGTTCTTGTTATCAAGAAATCAATTAAAATCACCAAGAAAGATATGATCTTTTCACACCCCAAAGGATACCCTAAATGTGACAGTCTACCACACTTGATATTTAAACTCAAGTAAGACAACTTTAGTCTTTCCATGAGTTTGAACATCAGGTGTAAGGCTCGCGTTCAACATATAGGGACCATACTTTGCTTCGAAATAGTTTAAGGAGACATATATAGTATCAAGAATGTAAATCATAACAGTTATATTTAGATTTATTCTATTACATGATCTAAGGGGCAATACCCCCGTCGAAAGATTAAGAATTCTTAAGCTCTCAATAATCTCTTGTAGCATTCTTCAAATACCAATTTAGAAGATTCAAATGGAAGCTTGTGCCTACGTCTAGGTCCTAGCCTCATCGAAAAGCTCATTAGATTCCAAAAGCTGTACCTAATGATAGTGGCTTCTTCGAGATAGCCATATATATGCGTACCGCAACAGGAAACTATTGGGGTATAAGCTTATGAGCTTAGTAAGATTCATTTCCAAACATTTAGTACTCAACAACAGTATATAATAGACAAGTTATTAACATCCATATGAAATGCACAAGCAAATAAGCATACAAGCATATGACTTTCCGGGAGTCACATGTGAATGGATTTACGCCCTCCATTCGGGGTTGGGATGGTCCATAAGTCATGCAACCATAATCCCGATCTCTTTCTCTTAATTATACAACCTCTGTTGTTTTATTGTGATAGTTTTATGTGCCTACTCTACATCCGTTAACTTAAGTGATCTCACATCCTTAATGTTAACATAGGCCCCCCCGCCTATTCGCTAATATACTTTTGTCCCACCAAAGGTATATCAGCCACTGCAATGTGACTCACTACGTGATATGCATATACAATTTATTTATAAAATCGTGGCATCTGAATTAGGTAAGTTAAGAGCGATCATAGAGAATTTCAGACAATTCAAGCTATACTAGCTCATACAATATTTTTACAACAAGTCTCAGTTCGATATACTTAACATTCATTCAACCAAGATTAGATTACAACTCATCTCAATTTTATCTTTCCCTAATTCTAATGCCACAACGATTACAAGCACATACATGAGCACAACTATTTAAGAAATGAACTCACTTTGCATGGCGCGGAAATCCACTTAGTTGTAATTATCTCGGAAAGGTCTAGTCCATCTTCTAAGTCTCCTAATCAAAAGAAATAATTCTAATGAGTATTTTTATGAAGTTTGAATGAACCTATAAATTCTATTCTATCAAGTTCGTCAAAATTTGTCAAAGAGGAAATTCCAACTTAAAACGGCCATAACTTGGTCATTTTAACTTGGAATTTCGCATATTATATACCGATTTCTACCTATTCGATGAGAGCTATCTATTTCTAGAGTTATTTTCAACAAAAAAGGTCATTTAATCTATGAACAAAAACGTACATAATACTATACGGATTTCCCCTTTCCGCAATTCAACTTTTAGTTTCATTTCAAGCATTATACTAAAGCTTTAATAAATACTTGGCTATCTTTATATTTTGTAGGACTCTATTATATACATATATAACTCAATACCATGCACGATTCATGGGTGTTGGAAATTTCTAATTTCTCATGTACTTAGATACTATCAAATAAAAAGTATGTAATCTTACTTTTCTACCATTGTTTCTACAAGTGCATCATGTATATATGCAATACCTACAAGCTATTATCATGAAGGTCATGGAATGAACTATCTATATGTATATTCTTAATGTTATAGTATCAATAATTCTTTTTAAAAAGCTTTTTACTTTGTAAAACTTTTAAAACTTACTAGGCTTAAGAAAAGTGGTTTTCTTTCTTAGAAAATCACATTTGCTTTCATTAAACTTAAAATTGATGACCTATATAGCCATCACCTTCATTATTTTAATAAAAACCTTTATTTTGGCTTTAGAAAATAGATATTTAAATAGGTGGTTTGCCTAAGTACGAATTTTACAAAATTTTAAGAATGAAAACATTGTTTCACTTATTCTTGGAAACCATTTATTGTCCTAAGATTATATTTTGATAAATCTCTCTTATTCTTGTCAAAATTGACTCTTTATTACATGTATCCTGTAGGAATTTTATTTTCCTATAAAAATTATCATTTTGGCATTTGGAAATAGGTGTTTAAATAATGGTTATTTTCAAATCCGAATTTTGAAAAAAAAGAAATAAAAATTTATTTGAGTTTGTTTTCTTTGTAAAACTCATTTAGTCTTTCAAAAATTATTTCCTAATCAAACCTACCCACTAAGGCTTCCATTTCTTTAATAAAAATCTTGTTTTGGAGTTGAAAAATGGGTGTTTACAATTCAAGCTTCTTGTATTGCGAATTTAAAACTTATTTTTGAGATTCAAATATCACCTTTATAAGCTTGCCTTTGATTTGAAAATATTCCTCAGTAGATCTAAGTTTTTCTCATCAAGATCATCCATGTATGATACCTATTCCCTAAGCCCTTCATTTTAAATGAAAAATACACATTTTGAAGTTGAAAAATAGGTTTTCTAAATAGGGTTCTCTAAATAGGGTTCCTTTTTTATCCGAATTTTCAAAAGTTATTTTGGTTGAAATTAACATAGATCTTGAACTTTCTAATACTTTTCTACTATCATTAAGCCATTACAAGTTATTTAAGAACATAAAACAAAAGTCCAATGCATATATGAACTAAAAACAACTAGATCTAGTTTACTATACTAGTTATGAATGCATGAACACTATGATGGTTATGTGAATGATGAATATATGCACAAATCATTAGCAATAACAATATAACTTGAAAATAAAACAAGAAAAATAGCAAAATAACTTCAAATAATAAATCTATAAGATTGTGATGGTAAGAATCTCATGTTCAAGTGTTTCCACTTCCCTAGCTTGAAGCTCATGGGGATTTTGTGTGGAATCACACATGAATGAACTTGTCATTACATGTTTTAAGATTCTAAAGTATAGATCTATTACCTATTGGTGGTGTGGAGTAAGAAATTTGAAAGAAAAACAAAGTGTATGTGTGTGTGGAGGGAGGGGAAGCTCACGGTTTTGAGAGAGGGAGAGGAGAGAGTTTTTGCAAAAATTTTCTAAGGAGAGAAAGAATAAAGAAAGAAAGTGAAATGAAATGGATATAAGGAAGTATATATAGGGAAATGGATTAGGGTTTGTTGTAATAAAAAGGAATTAAATAAAACAAATTGTGAGAGGGAATGGGAGGGGGGTTTGCGCCGGTTTTAGGAGAAACAGAGAGAGAGGGAGCTGTTTGAGTTGTGTTGTGTAAGATTCAAAATTAATTAAGGTAATTTAGGTAATAAAGTTATATTGGAAAAATAAATTATAAGGAAAATGATGTAATTGTAAGAGTAGGGTATAAGGATGTAAGAAATAGGTTATGAGTAGCTGTACTTGTGAATAGTGTAGAAGAATTCAAAAAGTAGATTTGACATTTAAAGTACCGGTAGTAATGAAAATACGGTAAAATGGTTATAACTGTAACTTTTATAACCCGAAAAATTATATAACTGATATATTTGGAATTCTTATGAAATTACGAGTCTAACGGTACTAATATCATATATTTAATATTTCGAGCCCCAGGGCACGCTTTTTGAAGTCTGTACCCGATCGGGTTCGAAATAGATCGAAAATTCCTAATCTTATCTTTTAAAGCATCCTAGCATTATTTCGAACTAAACTACACCCTTTGCTCATATTCCGACTCCTTGGTTTAGGAATACGGGATTGCTGGATCTAAACTACTAGGGTTTCTTGGGAATTTGTTGACTTAGATTTTCCGGTTGACTTTCCGGTTTAGATCTTTGCCAACTTGGAAACTGATGTTTTATGTTTATACAACATGTTAAATTTGAGAAATTTATTTTAAATTTTATTCTTGTAAGTATGTAATATCTCTTAGAGTTTTCGAAATTCTTGAATTTGGTTTTATTTCCGAAGGTTAATCATTAGTTACTTTCTTAATAATTTGTTTTTGGGTTCTATATTACCTGATTTTAAAAGTCAAAGTTAAGCATAGAATTTGTCGTACGTAGTGGTTTTGAATTTTAAACTGTTGAGTTCTTATTTTATTTTTAAGGAATCTTATTTTCTCAAGATTAAGAAATTTCTTGATTCGTTCGTGATTTAGGAATAGTTGAAGTTTGGTTTTAATTTGGAGTCATTTTTTTAGAGTTTATTTTAATGTTTATTTTGGAATTATTTACTGAAATTTTTCGGGGCTTACAATCTTTCTTTAAAACTCACACAAGAAAGAAACGATCTTTTTAGAGTTTTTCTTTAATAGATAAAAGAAACTAAAAATAAGGATATGGACGAATTCGTTACTCGATATGACCCACAAATTACAAAGTTCAAACTAGTTGGTGAATCGAATCACAAATCGATATGACTCACGATTCGTAAAATCTCTCACAGATTGTTAAAAGAATATCTTATATCACTCATGGATCTTAATTAACTAGGTTCGCCACAATTGAAACACAATTGATAAGAACACTCACACAAATAAAGATAAACAAAAATCAATATTCATAAGAAGATATTGACAATCCGTCAATATGAGAGAAAAGCTTTCTCTAAAAAAAAACTCTCTAAGATGAAAACTGTATTCAAAGGTAATCTTCGCTTCTTTTTTGTTACGAAGCAAGGTCTATATATATAGACTTTCAAAAGTAACCCTAAACAAAAAAAAAAAAAAGGCATAATTACATAAATAACCCCTAAAGTAAACCCTAAACACGAAAAGACAAATGCTGGTGTAGAAATAAAACTAGGCTGGCAACTTTGCTTTGTAGGTCGACTATAAGCTGGCGGCTTTGCCCTTCAATGCTGGTTGCGTTGGCCTTTTAGGTCGGCAGCGTAAGTCCGATTTCACTCCATTTCAAATAGCTTGGCTTCATGCGACTTAAGATTAATCTTTCGCATCATTCCCTTCTTCTCTGAAGTGATTCGTCCTTGAATCTGTATTTCCAAGGATCTCTAATTTTTTCTAGAGAAGTTCTTCTTTCATCCTTTATTACACCATTCTTGAATTGATTCCAAGTCCTTCCATGTCATTCATGATCCATCTTCAGTAGAGAGATTCTACAGGTTGAGACAAAGGGGAGAGTGATGTCTTTGTAGAGATGGTAGAAGAAAAGGAAAAAGTAGAAGAGGAGGTTAGTGAAACTCCAATGGTTCAGGCAGGAAGAATAGTTGGCTGGTACTATTATCTCTTCTAGTTTATAGGTTCAGGAAGAATCATGTCATCGAGATAATATATTTCAGATTTGATGTATGATTCAAGGGAAGACTTGTAAGTTGGTTGTTGATGGAGGCAGCTATGCCAATGTGGTTTTGCAAGATTTTGTGAAGAAAATGAACTTGTAGGTAATTCCACATCTGAAGCCATACATCCTTCGATGGTTAAATTCTCCAGATGTCTTACACATTCATAATAAACCAAGGTTTCTATTGCTATATGAGGGTTCATTGATACTATCTCTTGTGACATAGCTTCTATGGATTGTCCACATATGCTGCTAGGTAGACCATGGCAGTATGATAGGCAAGCTATTTATGATGGGTATTAGAATACCTACAGGATCCAAAATGGTGGACGAGTTTTCTTACTGCTTCCAATGACCTTAGCTGAAGCTCAGCAAGAGAGATTTGAGCATGTACAGGCTAAGGGTAAAAGGAGTTTATTTATGTTTCCTTGCAGGCCATCTAAGAAGAAAAAGAAGCTACCTCGTAAATCCTAGGAGATTAAAAAGATTTAAGGATGAGGGAATGAATGGAATCAGAGAGCGTCGTCAAAGGAGATCAATACATTTTCAAGAGTGTAGAAACTTCAAAGATAATATGGAAAATAAAGGAACAAACGGATAGATTCAAAGCGATGTGAATGATTTAAAATTAGAAGTTGCATACTGCATACTGGCGATGTAGGCCTCTAGCGTAAGGGGCATAAGCCGCTAGCTTAATGTCGACCTAAAAGAAACATTGCTAACCTTGTTTTATTTGACTCCAGCTTATGTTTAATTTGCATTATTTTTCTTAGTTTTCATGTTTTATGTTTTGTTTAAGGGTTTTTATGTAATTTCCTTGTTTTTAGGTTTTTGTTATGGTCTATTTACGGCCTTTGGTCTTAGGTTATAGGAGACACCGGAGTTTTTGAGAAAAACAGTGGATATTGACTCAAACATTAAGTGTATGCCCTTTTTGTGGTGTTTAAGAATATTGAATTGAGTGATTCCTCTTTATTCTATGAGATTTATTCAATTCTAGGATTAGAATTGTGATAAACTTTGTTAATCGAATCCATTGATTCTTTTAATGCCGTGGGTGATTTATAGAACATAGGTTATATCGTTCTGTGATTCAAACACAAAACCAGTTCGATTTTTGTTATTCGTGGCAGCTATCTAATAAATCTCATCCATATCTTTCTTGTTTTTCTAGTTTATTTCATCTATAAAAATCCTAAAAAGATTCTTTCTTTCTTTCTTGTTTTAAAGAAAGATCATTTTTTTTTCTTTTGTGAACTAGTTGTTTCTTGAAAAAAAGAAGGAAGAACCCTGATTCTTGAAGGAAAGAATTTCTCACCCCCTTGGATTGATATAAAAACTTGTGCCTAAATTACTTTTGTTAAAATCACTATGACTTATCTAAGTAGATAAGCTTTTACCCTTATTATTTAATTAATAATTCTAAAGCAAAAATTATTCAAAAGATCAAACAAAGTAAGAAGAACTCTACATATAGGCATATAGTTCCTTAATCATCTCTCTAAACATCATACTAAAAAATGAAGGCATACACATCAGTTCACCTCCTGAATTTCTTTCCTTATTCATACTTTTATTTTTTCCTTATTAATTATTTATATACTTCAAATCTATAGGGGGGATGGTTTTTACCTCCTTTACTTTTTCCCTCCTTCTTTACTTTTTCCTCTAGAAGGAGTTTTTGCCTCTATCTTTTCGTTATACATACATACATACATATATATATATATACACTCATGGCTTATTTAAAATTGATAAAGGGGTTAGAAGTTGTACTTAAAAGGGACTAACCTTTACCCATTTAAACCCTAAGCACACGATCATTTTCATTTTTAATTTTAGTTTTAATTCAAGATAAAGCATAAGAAAAAATCATCAAGTTACAAACAACCTTTGAACCTTCATTAGAAACTACAAAGCTTTTAAAATGACTAAATTGAAAAGTATACAGATCATTTAAGCTTTTAAAAATCAATTGAGTAAACTTAGTAAGGACCTCAAGCTAATTCCAACTCTAAATTTGTAGATTAAATAACAAATAAAATTACTCCACATGGATATTGTAAAGTGATTTAAACATAGTAAAGTTAACTCAATCATAGGATGATGTTGTTCATTATTAGTTCAACCGAGTTATTTGGTGATTTTTTTCCTCGAATTTTTGAAAAATTTGGGTCAAATTTTAACTATTTCATTATTAGCCTAAGTTTGTGGAGAAAAATGATCAAATGAAGCATATGTACTCTATTATCAAAAAATTCTTATTAGTTTCAACCTATCTTGCTTAATCCCTTCCCCCACACTTAAATGATCGGACAAATGAATAAGGAATATTATCAACCAAAGTTTAGAATTAGAAGTTTTAGAAATCTTCACTATTTAAGATCTCAGTTTGAAGTCAAACTAGAAATTTGGGCCCTACTACCTTCTGTATTAAGCTGTTCAAAAGCTAAACAAGGCAAATCATTAATAGTAACTGTGGACTAGATTGGAGCCATGGCTGAAATTTGGATAAACATTGTTGGAGAATCAGTTTTGCTTGAAGGAGAGTAAATGTTTTTTTGGTCAGGAAAGTATTGAATATCTCAGGCTTATTATAAGTAAAGAAGGTGTTACACCTAAAAGTACTAAGGTTGAAGTGGTTCTAAAGTGGCCTACTCTTTAAACTATTAAGGGATTGCGAGGCTTCTTAGGCTTATTTGGATATTATCATAGATTCATCAAAGGCTATGCTATGATCACCTGCCCACTGACTGATTTGCTACAACAAGATAAATTTCAGTTGTCTTTAGAAGCGACACTTGCTTTTAAGAAGTCAAAGTAAGCATTATGTTCAACACCTATTTTGAGATTGCAAGATTTTATGCTCAACAATTTGTTGTTGAGACTAATGGATTAGGCACAAGAATAGGAGCTATTTTGCTACAAAGCAATCACCCTCTTGTTTATTTTAGCAAGAAGGTGCTTATTCATTTAAGGAAGGCTTTGGTATATGTTCGTAAGTTGTATGCTATTATTAAAGCAGTGAAGAAGTGGAGACAGTACTTATTGGGTAGTCACTTTCTTATTTGGACTAACCATAGAAGCTTAAAGGAAGTATTAACTCAACTCATACAAACTCTAAAGCACCAGAAATATCTTTCTAAACTCATGGGGTATGACTACTCTATTGTGTATAAACAAGGCTGTGAGAATCAAGTTACAGATTTCTTTTCTCAGTAACATGATGATAGCTATCAAAATTTTGGTATTTCCTCTATTTGTTTTCAGTTCATTAATAATCTAAAATGAGAATATATTTCCTTAGCTGAATTTCAGAAAATATTGTCTCACATGAGCAAGGGGATAACAATGAAATGGGAGCTTCATTGGTGTAACAATTTGTTTTATTTCGAATTAAGATTATTTTTGGAGCCTTGTAGTTCTTTGATTCCCTCATTATTACATGAATGCCATGCCAAACCTAGTTCGAGTCATTTTGGTGTATTGAAAACCTATAAGCATTTGGCTAGTGACTTTTATTGCGAAGACTTGAAAAACTAGTTGAAAATTTTGTGAAAAATGTCTAATCTGTCAACAGATGAAATATTAGACACTATCACTAGCTGGATTATTAAATTCCCTACCCATTTTAGATCAGATTTAGGAAGATGTGAGATTAGATGTTATTACTTGCTTTCCAAAGTCATAAGGGTTTTCAATGATTATAGTAGTAGTGGATAGACTCTCAAAGTATTGTCATTTAGGTGCCTTAGAGTCACATTTTACTGCTTTTAAAGTAGCCACTTTATTTCTTAATATTGTGGTTAACTAGGTATCCATGTACTATAGTAGGATAAGGACCCCTTTTTTGAGTAAAAATTGGAAGGAAATCTTTTCTTTGAGTGAAAAAAGTTACACTTAAGTAATGCCTACCATCCTCAAAGTGATGGTTAAACAAAGGTCCTTAATAGGATTATTCAGCAGTACCGTAGAAGTTTTGTGATGGACTATTCCAATTTAAAGGTTAAGTATTTACTATGGGCTAAATATGCTTATAACACCTCATTTCATGGAGTTGTTGGTTTCATACCCTTTTTAGGTTATGTATAGTCAAGACCCACCAACTATATCTTCATATACGAGGCATTCAAGTTTTGCAGAAGCTGTAGGTGTAGATTTAATTTCAAGAGACAAGGTTCTAAAGCTGCTGAAACAACATTTACAATCAACTCAGAATCGTATGAAGATGTATGTAGATAAACAAAGGACTGATGTAGTCTTGGAGCCAGGTGACACTGTTTTTGTCAAGCTACAACCTTACAAACAAGTGTCGGTGTCTTTAAATAAAGGAACTAAACTTACTAAAAGGTTTTACGGACCTTTTAAAGTACTATAAGGATAGGTTCTTGTGCCTATAAGGTGGATCTTCCTTCTTATTCTAAGATCCATGATGTATTTCACATTTCAAAACTTAAGAAGGCTTATGGTATATCAAAACCATCATTGGCTTTGCCTCAAGAAGCTATGGATCAACATCCCTTATTTCAAGCCTATCTGTTGTGGGTCAGAGAAGGATATCACTTAATGGTCACATCATTCCTCAGATTTTGCTTTATTTGCAAGGATTATTGCCAAAAAAGAACTGCACGGGAGAATCTAGGTGAGTTTCATGTTGCTTATCCATCTCACAACCTTGAGGACAAGGTTGATTTTGAAAGGAGGGAAGGAAAATATTACGATCCATAAAAGGATATTAAAGAAGCCTACGTGGATGACAAATTATGTTACTAATTAAAGTAGGTTTTGTACAATTGTGAGTAGCCTTGTAAACTAAAAATAGGTATAATAAACCACAAATACAATAGAATAATAGAATAATAACAGACATGAAGAAGTATAAATAGAGAAAAGGAAGAAGGGTGTTATCTATCCTTTAAACTTGAACAAATCTGGTATCTCTTTCTTCTCTACTCTTTCTTTCTTAGAGCTTGACCTTACTCGAAAAGGTAATATTCATACCTATCAAGAACGTCATTTGAATTGTGCAAAAAAGTAGAGAGGAACTTACACTATGCAAGAATAGGTAGAGCTAAGGTTCTTTTGGAAAAAAAAAAGACTCTAAAGGTGAAAAGTAAGTGATGAATGCGAGTAGGAGTGTAATCTAGTGGGCTTAAGTGAATTAGAAGTGGGCCTACTAATAATTTACCCCAATAATAAACATGATAATAATTCCATCATCTAGTTGATATCTAACAAAAGTCTAATGGAAATCTTTTTATTTCCTTTAATGTTTCTCAAAATTCTATGTAAAATTTATTAGTAAAATTATTTAGAATATTATAACCATTATAAATTGCATTACAATATTTATTTTTTCTAAATACATCACAATTTTTTATGAAGCTCATCTCAAAGAATGTCCCATAAGTTTTCCAATGGCTATTCGCATCCACAAAACCAACAAAGAAACAAAATAAAATACAATAGAGACACAAAACCACCACAAACCAGTAACTTAGAGTTTATGGACCCTTTATTATTGTTAGTGATCATTATGTTATTATAATTTTCTCTAGGTGACTTTGATAGCAATTTGAGCAAGCTAAAGATTCATTACAATTGTTCTGCTCACTATGATTAAGTGAGTATCTTTATGACCTTTCATACTGTTTGGTGCATGTAATTTAGTCACACTTTAATTTAATATATATTAAATTTATTTTGTATGTGTGGTTGGGATTGTGGTTGTATTGGATGTTCTATTTATCAATATACTATGTAAAGATAATTTTAACGCTATTGATAATATTTTTTATTGTATAATGATTAGAAGTGAGCGGGTATAGGGTGGTTACGGTATGAAGTATTACCTGTACCCTACCTTGTAAGGTACAGGGTATTGAATTTCGTACCTAGAATGATATGCATGTGATAAAGATTTCACAGACAATAGATCTCAAAGAACAAAGATTCTCAAATCACAAATTCAATTCCACAATCAAACAAACAAAGACAATAAACCCTAGACTCTTAACTGGATATAACGCATCAGCAAAGAACAATCCTAATAGGGTGTCCTTGATATTATGCACAACAAACATATGCCGTCACTCGCCATAATCCAATGATTGATAAGGGTATGAAAATTGAGAAAAAGACTCAATCTTTATGTTTCAAATATGCCAAAAACTGTTTGTTCTATAAGAACAAAGTTCTATATAAACTAAAGCAAAGGGAAAACCAAAAGATATAAGAAAACAAGAAACTTCGTAAAATAAAGATTGTTTACAGGAAGTATAAAGGCTGGCGGTGTAACTGGTGACCTTAAAATTTTCAGTTCTGGGTATGTTGAAGGCTGGCTATACATCGGCAACCTGAGGTGATACATCAGCGATGTATATTATGGAGGCTGGCGGCCATGAAGGCAGCTTTAAAGATTTTGATTCTGTAACTGTTTTCCCTTTACAGCCGGCGTTCTTCTCCAGCATCAAATGTGCTAAAGCTTTTGATGTTGCCTTATTCAATATGAAAATGCTCTTCTAATTAAACTCAAAATCAGATTGAATTTGACATGCTTGAATGCTTTGATCTTCATTTGATTCCATGTGACCACTCAATACTCTCAAAGTGAGATTTTGTAAACCTTTAGCTCGAGCATGAGTAACCGGTCCTATAGATGAAATGACTTGACTCCCATCATCTCTTCGGGCTTGTGGAAAATTTGCCCTCAAATTTGATGAGTCTTCATGAATGTTCTCGGGAATGTAGAGTGAAAATTTTGAAATGTTGAAGGTAGCAGATACACCATAATCGCCGGGTAGCTCCAATCTGTATGCATTGTTGTTGATCTTCTCTATAATTCTGAATGGTCCATCTACTCTAGGGACAATTTCTGTGACACCTTGTGCGGAAACCAATCCTTGCTGAGGTGAATCCAAACAAAATCACCGAGATTGAAAGTCTTTGCTTTCGTCGCTTATTTCCTTGATGTTTCTACTGCTCTTGAGTCTTCTTGAGGTGTTCAGTTGCCTTTTGACGAGTTTTCTAAATCTCTTAGGAACGTTCCACTCTACCTAAGCTTTTTTCCTTTGTTGCTGGTTTAGCTATTAAATCCAAAGGTATTGTTGGATTATAGACATACATAACTTCAAAGGGAGACTTACCAGTTGAACTATGTGTTGATCTATTGTAAGTGAACTCAACAATAGGGAGACACAAGTCCCAATCAATAAGGTTCTTGCCAACCATTTCTCTAAGCAAAGTTCTAAGAGTACGGTTGACAACTTCTGTCTAGCCATCTGTCTGGGGATTACATGATGTGCTATACATTACTTTGGTGCCAGGTCTCCTCTAGAGCATCTTCCAAAAGAAATTGAGAAATTTGGTGTCCCTGTTAGAAACAATGCTCTGTGGCACACCATCTTAACTTGACAATTTCTTGCACAAAAAGGTTAGCAATATAAAGGGCATCATCTATTTTGTGGTAAGGTATGAAGTGTATCATTTTATAGTAGCAGTTGGCGACCACCATAATAGAGTCTTTTCGTCTTTATGTCCTGGGTAGGCCCAAGACAAAGTCCATACTAATATTAATCCAGAGCTGAGTTAGTAATGGCAATAGCATATATTTGCCCCAAGATTCCTTACTCCCCTTTGCTCTTTACATACTCCACATATCTCCAAGACTTGATGTACATCTTTTAACATTCCCTTCTAGTAAAAATGCTCTTTCAGCAACTTTAAGGTTCTCTTTTCTCTAAAGTGTCTAGACAACCCTCTAGCACAGGCCTCCCTAACCAATAACTCCCTGACAGATCCTGAAGGAATGCATAGTTTTCCCCCTTTGTATAGGAATCCAATCCACCAGATAATAACCATCAACTGCTTCCCCTCCAGAACATCTCTTAACAATTAGTTTGAAATGCTCATCAACAACATGTTGTTCCTTCATCAGTTTGAAATCAAGCAACTTTGACTGAAGAGATGTAATGAGAACATACCTGTGAGATAAAGCATCAGCTACAACATTGGTGCTCTCCTTCTTATACTTGATAACATAGGCAAAGCTCTCTAGAAACTCCACCCACTTCGCTTGACTCTTAGATAAGTGTTGTTGGCTCTTGAAATGTTTCAAGCACTCATGGTCAGTGTAAATGATAAACTCTTTAGGAAGGAGGTGGTGCTGCTAAGTCATCAAAGCCCGAACTAAGGAGTAGAACTCCTTATCATATACGGAGTAATTCAAGAGTTCACCATTCAGCTTTTCCCTAAAATAGGTGATAGGACGCTTGTCTTGCATCAACACAGCTCCGATCCCAACTCCAGATGCATCACACTCTAACTCAAAGGTCTTTTCAAAGTCTGGAAGTGCTAACACTGGAGCACTAGTTAACCTAGCCTTAATCTCTTCAAAGCTTTTCTAAGCCCGCTTTCCTTACATAAAGGAGGCATTCTTCTTAGTCAATTTAGTCAAAAGACTCACAATACTTTTGAAGTTTTTGACAAACCTTTTGTAGAAGGAAGCTAAACCATGAAAGCTTCTCACATCAGTTGCTGACTGAGGTGTAGGCTAATCCACTATTGCCTTGATCTTCTCTCCATCAACTCTAACACCAGAACCATATACTATAAACCCTACTGATTAACAGAAGGAACACTTCTTGGGATTGCCATATAACCTCTGATCCCTTTATATCAAAATATCATCGAAATTAACTATGACAAACCTACCCAATAAGTCCTTCAGAATATGATTCATGAGTCACATGAAGGTGTTGGGAGCATTGGTCAAGCCAAGGGGCATAACCAATCATTCATCTAATCCATGGTGTGTCTTAAAAGTGGTCTTCCATTCATCTCCTGTTCTCATACGGATTTGGTTATAGCCACTCTTAAGATCAACTTTAGAAAACACTTATGCACCATGAAGCTCATCCAACATGTCATCAAGCTTAAGAATAGGACACTTATACTTAATGGTGATTATGTTGATGGCCCTACTATCAAGGCACACATGACATGTACCATCATTTTTCGGCACTAAAGTGCAGGAACAAGATAAGGACTGATACTCTCTCTGACAATGACATATCCATGCTCTATCAACTCATCTACCTAGCATTTCAGCTCCTTAACTTCTTGGGGATTTATGCAATAAGCAAGTCTATTTGGTAGAACTGCTCCACGTTGCAATCAATGGCATGCTTAATGCCTCTCTGTGGTGGTAATCCCTTAGGCAACTCCTTAGTGAAGACGTCAACAAACTCCTCTAGCAATTGTTTCACAGCAAAAGGTACCTATTTTGGCTCATCAATCACCAACATGTATCTAACCTACAGCAAATACAAGGGTTTCTCCTCTTGAATATCCTGCTCAACTTCCTTCTGCCCCATAAATAAAATATTCTTTTTATTGGTAGTATTAATCTGTCTCTGGGCGTTTTGCACCTCAGCTAGTGTCATCGGATTTAGAACAATCTTCTTACTGTCCTTCTGGAACAAGTATGTGTTCCTAGACCCATCATGTAGTACCCTTTGGTCAAACAACCAAGGCCTCCCTAACAAGATATGTGAGGCACACATGGGAAGAATATCACAAACAATCTCATCATGGTACTTTTCCCCAGTACTGAATGGCACCGCAGCTCTCTAAGTCACATGTAAACTCCCCTACTCACTCAGCCAATGTAATTTATAAGGCTTAGGCTGTGGAGTCGTAACCAACTTCAATTTGTCAACCAAGGATGCAACTACCACATTGGTACAGCTCCCTCCATCAATAATGAGAGCACACAATTTGCCCTTAACCCTGTAAGAAATATGAAAAAGATTTTCCCTTTGTTCCTCCTCAGTAGAAGGAATAGTAACCATAATCCATCACAAAACATTAATAGAAAAATACTAGTCATCCCCCTTAGCTCCATGCACCTCGACATTAGAATCCCCATAATCCTTGTCCAACACTACTGAAAGATCTTCTGTTTCACCTAATTCTTCCTCCTCATCTTCGCTCTCAACCTCCATGGTAGTCATCATCTTCGGTTTGGGCACTGTGTTGCAACATATCCAAAACCTAAACACTTAAAACATTTAATCTGGTAGGGTTTCCCACTTGATGACCGACTAACCTCATTTTTTATTTTCAGCACCATAAACTCCCTTCCCCTTATCCGTAAAACTCTTCTCCACCTTTATATTAACAACAGTTACATTCTTTTCAACAGTTTTACCAGATGCTCCTTTCTCTACATGTCTAGCATCTAAACAGTATGATTTATTAGAAGAACCATACCTATTAGATGTCGCTCTATAAGGATTTGATCATGTTTGCCTTTCCACTTTCACAGCTAATTGGATGGCTTCTTCAAGAGTGATATATCGATGTAACTCAACAATGCAGACGATCTCATATTGCAAGCGAGACATAAACCTTGCCATTGTCTACTCAAGAGGTTCAGTAACTCCATAACGTATAATCAAGGTTTCAAACTCCTGAACATACTCATCAACAATCTTACCACACTGCCACAGTATCTGTAAGCACATAAATAACTCATGCCTATAATTTCTAGAATGAATCGATATCTCAGAACTTGTTTCATCTCCTGCCATGTGAGAATCTCTGCTTCTCCATCTCTCCTCTGATTGGCAACGATGTTTTTCTATCATAAAGTAGCACATCTTGTGAATTCCTTAGCCACTAATCGAACCCTAGTGTGATCAACATTCAAATAATCCTTCAGCCTTATCCTCCCAACCGAGGTAGTCATCAACGCACCCTCCACCATCAAATGAGGGCATCTACATCTTCACATATTCCAAACCCCTAGGTGGTCGGAACTCACCATTATGATCATAATCTTCTTCAAAATTATCCCCTCTTTTCTCACAGTAAACATAATCATGGTCACCATACCTTCTTCCTTGATTTTCTTCTCCTATTACTTCTCTTCTAGCATCTTGAATTACACCTAGAGGTGCTACTTGAGGATTAATCAATGGTGGTGGTGCTTGGGGATTATTCACTGGATGTCAGCCTAAAGCCATCTAATTCATCTATGTTGCCATGTTGGTAACAATGGTGGTCATATCTTGTAATTGTTCTTCTAATGATCTACTTCCACCTGTAGTATGACGTTCTTGATTTTCTCAAACCAGGCTATTTTCGTCATTCCCACCAGTAGCATTCACATTGTCATTTGACATGACTGATTATCTTCCTCCAATTCACAACAACATATTAATAACGGAAACCCTAATTTGAAACCTTCGCCTGATACCGAATTATGATATGCCTATGATAAGATTTCATAGACAATAGATCTCAAAGAACAAAGATTCCCAAATCATAAATCCAATTCCACAATCAAATAAACAAAGATAATTAAACCTGGACTCTTAATTGGATATAATGCGCCCGCAAGAGAATAGTCCTAACAGGGCGTTGTTGATATTATGCACAACAAACACTGTGTCATCACTTGCTACGATCTAAGGATTGCTAAGAGTATGAAAATTGAGAAAAAGACTCAATCTTCATGTATTCAAATATGTCAAAAACTATTTCTTTCATAAGAACGAAGTTCTATATAAACTAAGGCAAAGGGAAAACCAAAAGATATAAGAAAACAAGAACTTCGTAAAATAAAGGCTGGCTACTGGAAGGACATATGCTGGTCGTCTAACTGGTGGCCTTAAAATTTTTGGTTCTGGATACATTGAAGGCAGGCTATATGCCGACGACCTAAAGTGATATGCTAGCGGCGTATAATATGAAGGTTGGTGGCCATGAAGGCAGCTTTAAAAATTTTGATTCTGTGATTGTTCAAGGTCAGCCAAAGGCCAGCAGCTTTTCCTGCCAAAGCTAGTGGTGTAAATGCCTACAATGACGGCAGTGGGTCGGCGTTCCTCTCCAGTGTCAAATCTGCTAAAGCTTCTAATATTGCCTTGGTGAATATGCAAATGCTCTTCAAATTAAACTCAAAATTAGATTGAATTGGACATGTTTGAATGCTTTGATCTTCATTTGATTCCATGTGACCACTCAATACTCTAAAAGTGAGATTTTGTAAACCTTTAGCACGAGCACAAGTAACCAGTCCTACATATGAGATGACATGATTCTCATCACAGAACCTACGCTGTGGCTCCTTGTACCCTATATTCGGTAAAACTACAGGATACTATGTGGAACCTGTATTTTTTTTTTTTTTTTACAAAATCTCTGTACTTTTTTCTTTCTTTTTAAAACATCAAGGATGCAGTTTTTAATATGTTTTTATATAATATGTATCACTATCTTATTTTCTTACATTCAATATAAACAACATGCGAAAAGAAATTTAAAAAATAATTTGTTAATATCACAAGTTTTATAATATACAAAATCTATATATGTGTGAACATTGAAACCTATAACAAATACTTGTTGAACCTATTTATGTGATGTTAAAAAAATTATAAAACTTAAACAAAATTTCAAAATTAAAAACTTTAGAATTACTTCATATATAATTTAGGAGTTCAAGTATGTATATGCGACCATAGTTCTTTTAAAATAAAAATAACAAGTCATTCTAAAATAGAATAGTATAAATTCTTCTATAATAAAATATTTTGAAATGTAGTCTACAAATAATAATCTTGAATATGCAAAATAAAATATGTAATATCATTATTTATTATATATTAATATTATTATATAATATTTAACATGATGGATGTAAGCCCCTAGATTTTTTCGATAATATAAGCAAACCCTAGAACCGGAAGTCAAACCGGAACCTTAAGGTTAACCTAGTTCTATGTTTAGTCTAGTAAATCCAGATCCGATAATCCAGTGTTCTTAAATCCTAAACAACGAAATTGAGATAATCGTGGAATATGGTTCGTAATAATATAGCAAAGTTTAAAAATATCATATTTATAATTTTTTAGTGTCTTTCGGATCCGAACGGGATTAGTTTTCAAAAATCGTGCCCCGGTGCACTAGATAGTAAAAATATTTAACAACACCAATAGTCTCGTAAAAATATAAGGACTTCAAAAATATTAGTTTTAGAATTTTTCGGTAACTAAAAATATCAGATATAGGCCATTTACATGTATTTTCTTTACTACCGGTATTTTAATTGTCTAGTCTATTATTCATAGTACTTTTATACTATTCATTACTATTCCTCTATCTCTACTTTTTCTTACACTCTATTCTTACACACTACCATACCCATACCTTACAATTTACCTTTTCCATACAACTTTAATCACATCACACTTTACATATTACTTCTTTTTATTACAAAACAACAAAAATAATTAATTTCTCCCCTCTCCTACAAGCAAACCCGGCGCCCCCCCCCCCCCCCCCCCCCCCCCTTCCTCTCCATTCCATTTTATTTCAATTTCAATTAATTTTAATCACACTAATTTCCATTCCAAAACTCTATAAATACCCCTTTCCTTCTTCATTCTTTCACACAATTCATTTCCTACTAAAACTCTACTAAAATCACTCCATAAAATCCTTCTCTCTCCCAAGTTCTCTCTTTTCTCTATAAAACCAATTCCCACATATTACTATAAACCATTCCATTCCTCTTCAACAAATACATAAACCTTAGGTAAAAATTTCTCTTATTCACTCATCATGTTCATTTAACTTAACATGAGCTTAGTGTATGTTTCTTAAAGAAGCAACAATACATTCATGTTTTGTTTTTGTTTATGTCTTCTATTATGTTGTTATTAGTTGTTATTGTTATTTGTTCTAATCTAACTTCTATATAGTATTATGTATATTATGTATATATATTTCTTTAGAGCATATAAGCTCATTTGTTATTTATTTACTTTCAAGTTATGCAATTTATTTATTTTATGCTACTATTAAGACCAGTCTTTCTAGTCTTAGACTTGTCCTTATCAAGTCAAAACAATTTTCTTTCTTTTCTTTTCCTTTCTTTTTGGGACTAGTCTATTCTTAGTCTTAGGATACCTTGATGAAGCTAAGGTTCCGAATACTTGACTTTACTTTTATGCTCTTATCCTATTATTATGTTGTTTTTATAGTTACACATTCTCATTCATGCATGAACATGTTGTTATTGTCTCAACCATAATGAAAATGAGTTTTCATAAGTAATAAATATAGGAACTCTTTAAAAAAAATTTTTATCACATAAGTAATGATTCTTCCATAAAAACTTAAAGTTTTATCTTAATAGATATTTTCTAAAGTTAGATAAGTTTAGCCCAAGTTGTAGTAATAATACTATATGAGATTTTATCAATGAATACATAAAATAAAGTTATCACAAACTCTCTTTTCAAACCAATGAAATAAGAAAGTTTCTTTAAGCTTAATTCTTTGTTTAACCAAAAGTTTTATTAATACTCATATATAAAATTTTCATCAACATACTAAGGTTTGGATAAAGTTTTACAAAATTATCAAAGAATAACCTTTCTAAGGATGAGCTTTACTTAGGAAATAAAAATAATAAATGACTTATAAGATCGTTGATATTATTCTTGGGATCAAACTTTAGAACACACAACCAAGAAACATCTAGAAAAAAACTAAATTTTTCAACCACTAGAAATAAAGTTGTTGGAATCATAAAAGACTAAAATTACTTTTTGAAAATTTAATTATTCTTAACATTAAGAAATGGAGTTAAAAGAAGTAAATACTCATAAAATTTCCTCAAAAAAACTAAAAAGGAGATTTTCAAGTCTTAGCTTTTCTCATTTTTAAGATACATTGTTTTGCAAAATCATTGTTGAGACAATACCACTAAATTCATGCATATAGTTTGAGTCTATATATATATATATTCAAAGGAGTTTTCAACCATGCAAAAAATCTATATTTTTGGTACAAAGATTTTTGGATGGAGAAAAGTTTGAAAACTTAAGTTTTGAAATCTGGAAATTTCGTATCAATTCTGCACGTTACTATTCCAATACCCAAATGACTTCTCTTAATAAAAATAACCTTAGAAATAGATAGATCTTTTCAAGTAGGTAGAAATCGGTATATAATATGCAAAATTCTGAGTTAAAATGAGTAAGTTATGGCCATTTTAAGTTGGGATTTCCATTCATACGATTTTTGACGGATTCAATAAGATAGAATTAAAGAAATTGAGTAGATCTTAGATGAAATACTCACTTTGGGTATTTCTTTTGTTTAGGTATTAAGGACCAAGATCTTCTCTTCCCCGAGGATTACTTCGACTCATAGAAGATCGCTATAAACGAGTGAGTTTCTTTTACGTTTATGTATTCGTGCATGTGCTTGTAGAATAGAGCACTAGATGTTAGGAAAAGATAAAATTGATATGCATATGGGATATCATGGGAATTATGTATGTGAATTGTTATGTGAGATCAATGAACGATAAGTATATCGGAACCCGATCTGTGATTGATATAATTGTTTCTATGTATATATTGCTATGTGTGCAAATATTGCTTGATCGCTGTGAATGACTTTTATGTCATATTGGAATCCCCATATAATAAATTGCTCATGCATATCACTTAGAATATCATTTCGAAATTTTGTTACTATTCCTTAGCGTGGGACCATAAAGGTAAGCTGCCTAGCTACATCTTAAGGGTTAGAACGTTCGGGGAATACGGCCTCAAGTTGTAGCAGAGCCGGATCGATCGCTTTGTGTAAGGAAAGCCCAGGGACTAGTAGTATGGTTCGTTGGAACCCCAAGACGTGCGCAAACTTTTAAGAAGGTCGTTCGGGGCCCAGTTCAAATCATTCCCTAACCACCGATAGAGGGGTAAATCCATCATACATACGAAACCAGATAGTCATATGTAATGTTTGTTCATATGGTTGTTGCATTTCATATGCTTGATTAATAAACTTGGTTGAATACTTGTTATGAGTACTTTTGCGTAAGGATTATCTCACTAAGCTAGTTAGACTTATACTCCTATAGATTTTTGATATTGTAGGATTACCATTTTGCATCCTAGACCATCTTGATCATCCGGGTAGAATCTTTATTCTGGGAAGCTTTTGGAGGAACTCTGTTTTGAAGTCTTAGAGTAGATTTCTTTTAAAATCTTCTAGCTTTAGTTATTTATCTTAGTAAGATCATGTTGTTATGGAATTTTCTAGGGAATGCCCCTTAGAAGTTGTAAGACTTTTTATTTCAATGAAATATATTAAGTATTATTTTGCATGTTCCGCTACCAATATCTTAAAATGCATTACTTCACCGGTTTCCCTTTGATATGAATGTATGCCTTGTACCG
The DNA here is from genome assembly GCA_024138025.1 of Combretum micranthum. Taxonomy (NCBI): domain Eukaryota; kingdom Viridiplantae; phylum Streptophyta; class Magnoliopsida; order Myrtales; family Combretaceae; genus Combretum; species Combretum micranthum. The sequence goes on from JAMXBD010000550.1 coordinate 542,325, forward strand.
ATATAGAAGCTTTCGAGTGATCAAGGTAGTCATTCTTAAGTTTTAATATTATGTACAGCGGGCTGTCACGTTTAGAGTACCCATTAGGGCATGACAGTGGATACATAATACCTTAGAATTTATACCTTCTATAGTATAGTACAAGTTTCAAGGTGGGTATCAGGTCTAAAGACCTCATACCCATTCTCTTTCGTGTGAGAATAGGTTCCAAAAAATTGATACCCATACCCATACCCATACCCTACCATATGGCCCTTAATACCCACCTAGACCCTACCTAGTCGAATAGGATCTGGCTGGGTACATTGTATGATAGGTTTACCTGCTCACCCTTAATAATAATTACCATGCTATCATTTTCTTTGTCTCTTGGTTGTCCCACTAGCTTTTTTTTTTTTTTCAATTAAATAAGTTCCATTTTTCTATTTTTTTTCTTTTTGTCATTTTTTTGAAGTTTTAAAATTTCTTATATATTTCCAAAAGTATTCTCTAATTAATTATGTTATATTACTTACACATTAGCACAAAATACTTTAACAAAATTTTTATAGATCTTACATTGCATCAATTATTCAAAATTGACATCAGAAGAAAAAAAATACCTCCTTTTTGGTTGCTTGACATAATAACCCACCAAAGCTAAGCCACCTCTTTATTGATTAAGTAACTCATAAAGGAATTGCTTAGCTTTGGTCCCACATAAAACAATAGAATAAAGTTGCTTTAACATGGGTGTTGACTTTAGAAAATGTTAAGCATTGGTGCAATTGATAAAGATTTCTAGGAAAAATAGTGCAATTTACCTTTTAAAAAAAGACTATAATAATTCAATTTCCCTTCAGTTCAATTAAAAGGAAACTAGACTCGATTCAAGAGAAAAGTTTAAGAACCCATGACCATATATTTAATAGGTTTTTGTACCATAATGGTATGGATTGAAAAAAATAATAATAAATAGGCTCGGGCAATAAAATAATATGAATATAGGCTAGTGAAGGGGTTGTCCTTGACAATGCCTTCAAATTTGTACTATAGGTACTCTCTTGGACAGCACCTTTAATTTACACTGAAGACACTCTTCAAGACAGCACCTTTGGTGTAAATAATGAAGGCTTTGTCTTGAGCAGCGCCATCATTGCAAGTATTTTAAAATTGTTTTTTTTTTTTTCAGGATAGCACTCACTCTCACCACAAACTCTCTTCTCTCTTAACAATCTCTTCCTCTACAAACCTTCCCCCCATTGGCCTACTATATGGTGCCATCTTCTAACACCAAATCGGATGTTTCAACCACTATATTTGCATCTCGACCTCAAGTAATGTGTTATTCTGTTGTTTTTTTTTTCCTTCTTAAATGTTGTTACTTACTCAATTCCATGTGAAACATTTGAAATGATTGCATGTGTGTTTTTGCCCTATTTAATGTGATTTGGTTAATGATTCTGAAATGTTATGTGCAATAGAAGTAGTGTATGGACTATTGGTGATGTTAATGTACTTGCATTAGTCGATCTGTGTCATTTCTATCAAAAAAGTATGGATGCTTAGATGGTGCTCGCTGAAATGTCTCAATTGCTTAAGCTTAGTCCTTTTGATAAAATTAAAGGTTTCAGAGTGTGCATCATCGATGCTTAAATTGTCAAAGATATTTTTCATAGTTTAATTTGTGAGAAGTACCATCTAACAATCGTAGTTTGTTGTCGATAGGTTTGAGATTGAAAAAAGCACTAAGAACACTCAAGAGAGGGTGTGTGTGTGGGGGGGGCGGGGGGGGGTAAGTAAATTGAGTATTTCCCTTAAAAGCCTAAATAATTCATTTTAATTTAAAAGATCAAGAAACAACATAATTTGTAGTGGACAATGATCAACAGATATAATGTGTAAGTTAAAAGAGATAAGGATAGAGAAAGTCAAGCCAAATTTAACGTGGAGTTCGACTCTCTACGATCACCAATGCTTCGGTCGAAGTCTTCACCACCAATTTTATTTATCGCATAAATTCTCTTAAGATGAGCAAGTACAGCACTTCAGGATATAAAATATTTTCTCTCTCTCTAAATGTGCTTAGATGTGTAGCAAATTAGAACAGAGTACTATAGTGTACTTTCTCTCTTATTTTGATTTGCAAATTGATTTACAAGAGAGCAAAATAAAAGTTTTTGTTTGATCGCAATGAAAGCATGTTAAAAAATTTGGCACTTTGTTCTTCTTCTGTTTTTTTTTTTTTTTTTTTTTTTTTATCTCTTAAGGACCGAGTATATGTAGCCTTCAAAATTCAAAAAGTCCGTTACAGAAATGTCTTTAAGCTGCCAAGAATTTAGTGCACTTTAACAGCTCTTTTCTTGCCACATCAACTTCAATATTTTAACCATCATGCCCCAAAGACTCGTCGCGTCTCAAATTTTCCATCGACAAACCTTTCCTCACATGCACTTCTTCGAGCCTTAAAATTCAAACTGTCACACCTTAAGTTCCAATGCTTTAAGCCCTTGATGTGACCCATGACCAACACTGTGTGATTTTTAGCTTTGTTGAGCCTTGGTTTTGAATTCATCGCGTCCTAACTCTTCAGCATGTTGAGCCCTCGACTTGACCCTCAACCAAGTCTATACATTTCTTTGTCTTGCACTCGACTAATATTGTTCAGACTAAAAAACTTGTAAAAACTCCACAAAACATGTAACATGCAAATATATGAACTTAACTAATTAAGTGTAGTTTAGTAATTGAATAGTTAATTGTGCATTATATTATTTTATCAAAATCCACATTGAACATACGAGTTCAATAATCTCGTCCTTTTTTATGAGGATAATTATGCACGATTAACTCATTTTCAATTCAGTATACTTCTCCTTTAATTCATGTATCAAACGATGCTTAATTCAACTACATTTAATATGCCATCCCCTCCTCCCCCACCCCCTCCCCCCCCCAATTTTGCATATATCAAAATAGACTACATACATACCATTAATTATGCATCCTACACTTCTTCCCCTTTGTAATCATTAAAAAAAAAGGTTTAATATATTGCAAGCAAAAAGAGATGCACAAATAACATACAAGATTCAGCTCAAAGCAATTGCCTTGATAACAGAAGACTTCACACACTTGCCTACACCCATATGGGACTTTACAACACTTGCCTAGACACGGGTAGGACTTCACCACACTTGCCTACACACTTGTAGGACTTCACACCGCTTGCCTACACATTTGTAGGACTTCACCACATGCCTCAACAAAGGACTTCATATGCTTACACACCCGTAGGACTTCACCGCTAGTGCCTGAATTCATGAAGACTTCATAACACTTGCCTACACCCTTGTAGGACTTCACAGCATGATGCCTCATCTCGTGAGGACTTCGCAAACCATAAGCACACATAATAGGTTTTGCTAACATAACCAATCACCATCATCACATAAGCAAATATGCAACATCCGAAAACATATCAATTTAAACACATATCGAATTTATGAACATGTATTTATATTTAGTGGCTTGTTTAGCCCCAAAAACAAGTTCTAGACCAACTTAGCTCAATTAATATTTAGCACTCATCTTGCTTGATCATGCCCAATTCTCTTTGTAAAGTGCAAAAACGAATTCACTCAAGGGTTTTGTAAAAATATCAGCAAGCTGATTGTTTGTATCAACAAATTCTAAGCTGATATCTTTATTTAGAACATGATCTCTAATGAAATGATGTCTAATTTCGATACGCTTGATCCTTGAGCGTTGAATCGGATTATTTTTTAACATTTATAGCACTTGTATTATCATAAAGAATGTGAACGTTTTCAAATTTTAAACTATAATAAAGCAAGATTTGTTTCATCGATAAAATTTGTGCATAACAACTAGTAGCTGCTATATACTTAGCTGCAGCAGCTAAAAGTGTAACCGAGTTTTACTTCTTTGAGCGCCAAGATATTAAAGGGTTTTCAAGAAAATAACATGCATCTAGCAAAGTCAGCATCAAAGTATCCAATTAGATTAAAAGAGGTAAACTTGGGATACCACAAGCTAATTTCAATCGTGTCTGCAAGATACTTGAAAATGTGTTTTACTGCACTTAAGTGTGATTCTTTTGTGTAAGATTGAAACCGTGCATATACACACACCGAGAACATAATGTCAGGTCTAGAAGCTGTTAAATATAAAAAACTGTTTATCATGCCTCTATAAAGCTTTTCAGACACATTTTTGCCATTTTCATCCTTATCAAGTTTTATACTTGTACTCATAGGTGTAGGATTAGATTTGCAATTATTCATTTTAAACCTTTTTAATAGATCTTTTGTATATTTTGATTGATTAATAAAGGTTCCATTTTCAAAATTTTTGATTTAAAGACTAAGAAAATAATTGAATTCCCCCATCAAACTCATTCTTCATGGACTCAATAAATTCATTTATAAGATTCACATTTTTAGCTTTAAACACAATGTCATCTACATGGATTTGTATTATCAATGTATTACACTTGTGATTTTTAATAAATAAAGTTGTATCAATTTTTCCTCTTGAAAATCCATTGTTAATAGGAAGCTACTGAGTCTTTCATACCATGCTCTAGGAGCTTGCTTTAGTCCATAAAAAGCTTTGTTTAATTTAAAAACATGATCAAGAAATTCATTATTTTTAAAACCTGGTGGTTGTTCTACATAGACTTCTTCCTTTATAAAACGATTTAACAAAGTACTTTTGACATCCATTTGAAAAAGAGCAAATTTATAAAAGCAACAAATGTCAAAAGCATTCTTATGGATTCTAGTCTAGCAATCGGGGTATAGATCTCATCAAAATAAATTCCTTCTTCTTTATTATAGCCTTTAGCAACCAATCTAGCATTGTTTCTTGTTATTATACCATATTCATCAAGCTTAATTCTATATACCCAATTGGTTCCTATAACAGGTGTACTTTTAGGTCTAGGAACTAATTTCCATACATTATTTCTTGTGAACTAGTTTAATTCATTTTGCATAGAATTTATTAGGAAAAAAACATCTTTTAAGGCTTCTTTAATATTTTTAGGCTTGGTTTGAGATATACAAATAAGATTACTTATGTTCCTTAAAGATGATCTTGTTTGTACTATATTTGAAGGTTCACTAGTTATTAGATCTTAAATGTGATTTTGCATATTTTTACTCTTTAGGCAGATCATGATTATCAAATTCAAGCACAACATCTACTTTATCATTTTTATCATTATTTACAAGAGAAAATCCATTCAAATCATCTCAAACAACATCCACATCATTATTTAAGCATAAATTAGGCAAGGAATCATCAAAAGCAACATGTATTGATTCTTCAATAGCTAATGTTCTTTTATTAAATACTCTATATGTTATGCCCCATAGGGTAGCCTAAACGTAATAGTCCGCCACATGCCATATAAGACTCACGAATTACTATCTTAGTCCTTTGGGAGTCTTGTATAGATGTAAGGTGTACCTTTATGATAATAGAATACTTGAACCGATGGAGATAAAGAGTTTAAATCGACATTCAATAGCATTAGAATATAAATCAAAACACGTATACAAATGATTAGAAAGATTAAGGCGCATTCCCCTGCAAAAGAATATTGTTAAGAGGTCTATTACAGTCATCCAGAGTCTTTTGGTTTCCTACGGAAGTCTAAACAGAATTGAATATAACTTCTAAAAGAAACGCCTAGCTCCTGTACCTGAGCTGTCGGGTGCCTCTGTCTAAGCTAGACAAACGAGTACTGCAACAAATAAAAATTGTAGGGACGTAAGCTACACTAGCATAGTGAGTGAGAACTTCCAAGATTTCATTCATAACACATTATACAAGCAAGCGATTAATCAGACAAATGATATGCATCAAACATATGGGATCAACAGACATATGACTAGCCGGAAATCATATGTGAATGGAATTTCGCCTCCATTCTGGGTTAGCAGATTAACGAATACTATGGTACTATTAAAATATGTCGTTTTGGATTATGGTCAACCAACTTATAAATTGTTTGTGGATCACGATTAACCAACTCATTATTTCGTTTATGGATCACGATTAACCAACTTTTACTTCGTTTTTAGATCACGAGCAACCAACCAATGCTATTGCTCCATCCCCATTTATGACATGAATGAGTCCATATTACTTATCAATTCCAAATAGTCAATTATGCCAATTCTTTAGGTGATCAATCAATAATTGCAGACAATCAATCCTAATTCATCTATACAACCATTAGTTAATCACCCGGTTTCGATATTCTTATTTTCAATTTCTCATATCAACAGCCAACATACATAATTCCCATTTATCCCCATCATATCTATCCATTTCATCTTTGCCTTAAGTCTAATGCAACTATCACTATAATCACACACAGTAAACAGAATCGGGAAGAAATACTCACTCGGCTATTGGAACACCAGTCCTCTAGTAATAGGAATCCGATGGAAGGGAATCGTCGATCTCGAGGTCACCTAAAAAGGAAGAAATACCATAATAAGTATTTCATCACTTAACTAATCCAAAGTATTAAACAAAACTATCATTTTCCGTAATTCTTGTCATTTGTGGAAGTCTCGACTTAAAACGGCCGTAACTTGGTCATTTTAACTCGAAATTTCGCAAATTATATATCGATTTCTATCTAATTCGAAAGATCTATCTAATTCTAATATTATTTCCAAGTTTTGAAAATTTTTGTGTCCCGAAGCATTCTGATCAGTAGTGAATCCAATTCCAAAAAAATAGTTTTGCAAATGTTTGTAATGTTTCTACTATATAGATCAATTATACATGCAATATTGATGATCCTATCATGTATGGCATGTTATGAGCTTGATGTATGCATGCTCTTGACAATATTTACTAAAAGAAAATTTTAGAAATTCTTTATTTTGTAAGACTCCATGAATACATACTCTTAAGAAGACTTGTTTCATGATTTTGATAATTCTCTTTTGTTTTGGGATTATTTCTTAGGAAAATCTACTTATCCTTGTTAAAATTGATTCTTCATTATATCTATTCCTAAGGCCTTCATTTCTTCATAAAAATCTCCATTTTATGCTTTGTAAACATGTTTTCAAATAGGATCTTATTCCTAAATCCGAATTTTTGTAAAATTAGTTTTTAAGTGATTTCTTTGAGAAAAACTTGTTTAATACTTTAAAATTCTAAGCTCCATTATTCCTATCCCCTAAGGACTTCATTTCCTAAATAAAACTTTCATTTTGAGTTTGAAAAATAGGCGTTTTCATGCCATTACTCCTAAATTACGAATTTCTTAAAGTGACAAGCAACTCAATATTTCCTATTTTATTTCTACTCCTTATTTTACATATTTTTCTTAGCATATCCTATCTCAACTTATAAAAATCATCACTTGATGATATCTATTACTTATACTCTTCATTTTTCATATAAAACACAAGTTTAGGATTTGATAAAAGGGTTTTTAATGCATGGTCTTGAAACCATCCGAATTTTCATTTGAACATTTCAAACAAAAATTTTCCTTTATAAGTTTCTTGTCTCATCTACCTAAAGATCTACAAACTACAATATTTATATATACAAGACAAAGGTTTTTATGATTCATTAATGCACTAAAACACAAAATATCGACAAGATCATGAATGTCAAGTATAATATGAGAATTTAAATGTTAGATCTACTACTTAGGATGCATGAAATGGAGTTTGAAAACATAGAAATAGATTTTTGTGCAAGATCTTTGTTTTATTCTACTACTACATGCATGAACATGAAGATCCTCCAATAAAAACACATTTAAACACAAGATCTACCCTTGTGATGGTTTGATATTCATGTAGTAGTATTTTCTTGTCCCCAGCAAGAGCTCATGGGGATTTAAATGTGAAAATACTCATGAATGGTCTTGCCATTACAAGGTTTAATGGTAGAAAGGTTTAAGATTCATTACCTAAGGCTTGGAATAAGTGGAAAATTAAGAAGAAAAATGAACTTGTGTGAGTGTGTGTGTGTGCTATGTTGGTCACGACAAAGAGAGAAAAATGGAGAGGGTTTGTGTAATTTTTGAAAAAGTGAAATGAATGAAGAGAGAGAAGTATAAAGAGTATATATAGTAGGTTGAATTAGGGTTTGTTTTCAATTATAATAAAGGTGGAAAAATAGAACAAATGAGGGCAACAAGCCAGGGGAGGTTGGGGGGGGGGGTGGTGGTGCGCCGGTTCAAGGGGTGAAGAGAGAGAGAGAGAGAGTTAATTTGTTTTGTTTTATTTTATTTGTGTAATAATAAATCTTAAATGTAATAATTTCTTAAGAGACAAATTATTCTTGGAAAAGAAAATGTAATTGATTGTTTTGTAAGGATGTAAGAGTAGGGTATGGCTTGTGAGCGTAGTAGGATATGGGCTTATACTTGTGAATAGTAATCAAGATAATTAATTTATCGGCAATAAAGAAAATACAAGAAAAAAGGCTATATCTGTAATTTTTATAAAGCGAAAAATTATAAAATTTATATTTTTTCTGTTCTAAAGAGTATTCTGGAATATTTTTCGAATTTCGAGTCCTAGAGCTCGTTTTTCCGTAATGGATCATGAGAAGGCCCAGAATGGAAAATTTCTCGAAATCAGATCTTTTTATGGTTTGAAATATACTTTAGAACAATATTCCATATTAAATTATTTTACAAAAGTTCTTTAGTTTGAAATCGAAGAAATCGGATCCAGGGTTCTTAGGTTCTCTCAAGCTTAAGTTAATCCGGTTTAAGGTTTTAGTTTCCGGTTTCCAGAGTCTACTTGGTTATTAGGAAAATCAGGGTTTACACTGTATGCTTTACTTAAAGGATAATCTAAAAATATTTCTTCATCACTCTTAGAATCAAATTTAGCCAATTTTTCTTTTCTATTGTTCAAAGTGAAACATTTAGTACCAAATGGATAAAAATAAGATATGTTAGGTCTCTTTCCTTTCCAAAGCTCATGGGGAGTTTTCTTAAGCATTGGTCTTATAAAAACTCTATTTGAGATATATCAAGCAGTATTTATAGCTTCAATCCAAAAATATTTTGGCAAATTATTTTCACACAACATTATCCTAGCCATTTCAATTAAGGTTTTGTTTTTCCTTTTTATTACACCATTTTGTTGTGGAGTTCTAAGAGCTGAAAAAGTATGTTTAATACCATAATTACTGCAAAAATTTTCCATTTCATGATTTTCAAATTCTCATCCATGATCACTTCGAATTATCACAATGTTGGTCCTGAAGAGATAACAAAGAGGAGAGGGGGCGTAGGTGAATTGGTTATAAAAATTTTCTTAAAAAATTTTGAAACAATTTCACACCACTTGGTTATTCGACTAAAATGGCTTTGAAACTTTCTCAAAACAATAAACTTAAAAAATAAAAACTTCAAACAAAAATTTTGATAAAAAAGATTTGCTTAAGCTCACAAAAAATCAAAAATTAATTCAAAACTTTTTACTCCCAGAAACCTTCTGACTAACTCTCTGATCAAGAAAATATAAGTAAGTTATTCTCTGATCAACCTTCTGAGCATATATCACGAATATAACAATAAAGAACAATGCACGGATTTAAAAAGAGATAAGAGAGTAGAAAGTTCAAAGTGAATTATAGAGGTTCCACCTTGAACGTCAATCCTCTCTTCCAGCTCCAAGCCAGGGTCCGATATTCCACACCGGTTGTGTTCCACTATCCAATCAAATCAATAAAGTTACAAGAAGTTCTTGACAATTCTCTTTTGGCTATAATTCACTCAGCTTGATTCTCCTAAGCAATCAATCTACCGAGCATACTTGTAACTCTCAAACTCATACTAATTGTATAAAATCAAATTAGAGGAATAAGGAATAAGTATCCTCACAAATTTCGTTCAAATATAAACACTAAAAATATGACAGTATTTTGTGCACAACAAGAGGGAAGCTTCTGATCAATTTTTGCCTTTTGTTTTTCTTGGAAATGTTATTATTCTTCTCTGTCTTGTTTGTTCTTTTAATCTTGTTTATTCCAACTGCTAGAAGAAGAGATAAATAAGCTTGTTTCTGATTTTGCACGATATCAGCTTGTGATTATCAATAATATCAGTTAAAATATCAGCTCGTGATTGGTGGGGTGTCGAATCCAACAAAATTAAAACCTACTTTAAAATTTGTATATAATAGTGAGTAGGTTCGTCTCCACAGGGATTGGGGTAAATTTATTTCTATTTAAGAAAGAATGCAGATGAAAGAATTGGGGGGTTTGTTTAATCAAAAGCAATTAAAGTTTAGTTTATCTCTAAAGCTAGCAATTACAATTAAGAGTTGAATTCAATAATAAGAAATCTCTAATCAAGGTGGTACTACAATTCAATTCCTAGATTCGATCATTGATGCAAAGATCATTATTCTTTTTCTGACTAGATCGGTTATAGATTTCAATATGCTCTGAAACCCTATCTCTCCTTACTGAATTGATAACTAAGATAAGATCTTTAGTTATTTCTCTTATTGATTAGATAACCCTAAACAAGCTCTTAGGATTTAACCTATCAATAGCAATAGAAATTAGAGAGACTACCAATCCTAATCAATAATCCATTGAGCATGAATCATTTAAATTAGATTATATATCATCACAACATAAATTAACTATTTGATGATAATCAACCATGTTGTTGTGTTACTCCTATTAGAATAGATGAACAATTACGGATTCATTATTCTAATTAACAATGTATTGTTTTGTCAATTGAACAATAGGCCTAAATTGTAACAATCAAACATAACAATAATAACAAGACAATTAGATGATATATAGATAATCAGAAGAAAAGAACAATTGATTAAATCAAATTAGATCTCACAAATCTTTGTAGAATTGAATCTGTAGCAATCCCCCTTGATTAGAAATTGATGTTTAGCCACTCATAACTTCAAATTTTCTCTCTAGGGTTTTTCTTAACAAAGGATAACTGAATTTTCGAATGAATAATCAAAGAAACCCTATAGGATATTTATATACAAAAGTGAGTAATTGAAAGGTCATCATTTAATGTAAACTGGCAGTTACACATCTGGCAGTTACATGATAGGCCGGCATTCTCCCATAAAGGCCGGCGGCGTTTCTCTTCTCTAAGCCGGCGTATGTTCTCATTCATGAATCCAGTGTAGTAATAGCCGACGGCGTTGATAGATAAGCTGGCGGCCTTCATGTATTATGCAACATCCAGAGATGAAATGGCGGGCGGCTTAGATATATATGCTGCTGGCGTTTAATGTTGAATTTGTTCACTGCCAAAATTCAAGATACGCTGATGAAATCCAATAAAGGCCGGCGGCTTAAATCCATGAATGGCCGGCCTTTCTTTCTGATTTTTGTTCCTTGTATTTATTTTACTCCAATTTTGTACTATTTGCTTCTTTTGGATTCAAAGACCTGATATTCATATAAATCATGATTGAGTACCGATTCCATATAATTTCTACAAAATTAATAACAATTAATCCAAATTAAATCCCATAAAATTAGAGTAATTTTCATCTCAACAAATTCCCCCACACTTAAACCATTGCTTGTCCTCAAGCAAAACTATGTAACCAAAATGAAATCTTTTGTTAGAGTGTGCTTACTTTCAAAATTCATATTCAAGCATCTCTTTTCTTTATTTGATTCAAGACTTGTGATTTTTCAATGCTTATTGCTCAATCCAAACTGAGGATTTGTAATTAGAGTACTAAGATGAAAATTCAGTAGTTAATCTAAACAAAACAAATTTGAATCACATATTTAACCAAAGATCCTTCTACTCAAGAGTAAATACTCAGTCCAATAAGGAAAAATACCCATTTAGACTTCACTGGACATCTAATCGGCATATACTCTTACCAACACAGAATAAAAGCATGTGATATCAGTTCTTTTCCCTAGATTATTTCTTTGTTTTTTATAAGTCTTATTCCGTTCAATTGCTTCAACATTCATTTTTCATTTTTCATTCAAGCATATTTAGAGCCTTCAGAGATGAATCTTTGGACGGGTTTTAGTCCGTTTCTTTTCAGCTCTTTCTTTTTCTAATTTTTTCCTTTTAAAGCACATATATGAACTTTAGCCTTTCCTCCCTTATCGTTATAGTGAGTTCTTTAAGTCGGCACATCCCGGGTTCATCACCCAAGTGACCAGGTTTTAAAGGGACCCCTACGAACTCTTCCTCACTCTAACATTCAAGTTTGGATACTCATAACTCGATTATTTGAGTTAGAGGAGTATAGGCTTATGCTTGTTTCTACTTTTTAAATGCAACAACAAATTTAAGACTTTTTTTTATCAAAGATCACTAAGAAAAAGACTTCCTTTATCTCTTTTACTAAGTGTGAAAAATTCTTTAATAAGAACTTATAAAAGTATATAAATTAGCTTTCTTCCTAGAAGTAAATCTGTTTATTTTTCACTCAAGGACTCGACTTACTTTCAAACTTTCAAATCTAAAGCCAAATACACAGTAAATCTGTTCCTTAAAGATTTTGCTACTCAATTTTAACTAAGTACTCAAATCACAACAGTATAGGTGAGTAAAGTACTTTTACAAGTCAATTTTTTCACTTTTTAGATGCTATCTTTAATTTTTCAGCACAAATTCCAGATTTCAATGAAATTTTTGAAAAAAATTAGGCCTTAAATGCCATATATTACTTAAGAACAAACATTCAAGAATTTAAATGTGGGTACGCTTTTCATATCTAGATGTCTATATATATAATAAATTCAAAAATCAGACATCATTCAGATGAAATACTCTAATTCATATTTTATCTCTCCCCCACACTTATAATAAACAGTGTCCTCACTGTTTCTAATTCAGCACAAAGTAGGAAAGAAATAAAAAGAAATAGGAATAACGGTACTTCCCCGGTTTCTCTTTTGAAGCTCCTTTGAAGTTCTTTGTCCTTTAAAACTCATGAGAGATTTTCTTCTTCAATTCAAGATCTAAGACCTACAAAACCAAACAAATAAAAGAAAACAAAACACACAAAAACAAAAGCATTAGTAACAAAAACCATGGGTTGCCTCCCATGAAGCGCTTCTTTATAGTCCTTAGCTGGACTATTCCAAGTCATTCTCTTATGGAGGCTCAAAGATATAGGATTCCCAATTCTCAAACATAGGATATCCTTCAGTTAAATTCTTCTCATGATTTACCCTAGCGATCTCTCCATCTAAAGCTTTTAACAATTGATCATAGAAGATATCACTAGTGTCTTTTATGCTCATCCTCCTTTGAATTCAACTTATCATCTCCAATCTTCTCCATAATTTGTCCAGTGTCAACTAAATTTTCACCAAGTCCATCCACTTTTGATTCATCAACTAGGCTCTCTTCTTGCACTTCCACAACCTGATTGTCATTCTTAGAGATAGCAAAAATATTAGAAATATTTGAATTAATTTTCTTTTCACTATCTACGAGAATCTAATGATCTCCCCATCAAATTCCATAGTCATAACCCCTTCATTAACATCAATTTTGGTTTTAGATGTTTTCATAAATGGTCTCCCAAGCAAAAGTGTAGGTGATTTTGAATACATCTCCTCACCCATATCAATTACATAAAAGTCAGCGGGAAACACTAATCCATTGACTTGTACCAAAACATCTTCCAAAATACCTGATGGATATATATTAGATCTATCTGCAAGTTGCAAGATTACTCTTGTTTCTTTCAAAGATCCAATATTCAACTTCTTAAATATAGATAAGGGCATGATATTAACTGAAGCTCCTAGGTCACACATACAATTTTCAATTAACTTGATCTATTGTACAAGGAATAGAAAACGTACCAGGGTCCTTGCACTTTGGTGGTAGCTTCTTCTGAAGAACAGCAGAAATATTCTCACCCATATAAACCATCTCATTTCCTCTAAGCTTCTTCTTGTTTGTGCAAAGATCTTTCAGAAACTTAGCATATCGAGGTATTTTCTTAATCACATCCAATAAAGGAATATTCACCTCGACTTTCCTAAAAGTCTCCAAAATTTCCTTCTCTTCATCCAATTTCTTGGATTGATTCAACCTAGAAGGGAATGGGGGTATAGGCTTATAAATCTGTGGTGGGGGTTTTTCTACTTGTTTTTCCTCCATGTGGGGGTTTTCTTTTTCACTTTTCTCATTGGAGTCGGTCTCAATTACCTTCTCATTTGAGTCTTGCAATTCCTTGCTAGATCTCAAGGAAATTGCACTCACATTTTCTCTATGATTAATGGTGTTAGAAGGTAACTTACCTTGCTGTTCAATCTTACCTACTGAAGTGGCAAGTTGGCTCATTTGATTCTCCAGATTCTTGATACTTTGCTTCGTCTCATATTGGAATTGTTTAGTCTCATCCTGAAATTGTTTAGTGTTAATGGCAAGAGACTTAACAATATCTTCAAGTGACGTACCTGAAGACGAAGACTGTTGTGGTGGTGGTTGTTGTGGCCTTGGTTGATATTGCTGGTAATTCTGAGGCCTTGGTTGGTAACTGAAATTTGGATGATCCCTCCATCCAGGATTGTATGTTTGCATAGGGATCATACTTTCTTTGAGGTGGTTGTGGTTGTCCTGGAAATACTCCAATCGCATTTGCATGCGCATATGAATCTTCTTGTAATGTTGGACACATGTCTGTGGGATGGTTGGAAGCACATATACCACAAGCTTTCGTTTGCTGTTGATTCCCTAAAGCTATCTGTTGCACGAGAGAAGTGAGGTTAGAAATTTGATTCTCAAGATGAGGGACATTTACCTCATTAACTCTTCTTGTGATAGGATCATGACGGTATTCAAACTGTTGTGAATTCGCAGCCATCAAAGATATCAAGTCCCGAGCCTGAGCAGGGGTTTTGTCTACTATAGCTCCTCCGCTTGCTGCATTCATCATTTTCCTTTCTATTGGCAGCAGACCTTCATAGAAATATTGGATCAAAAGCTGTTCTGAAATACCATGTTGTGGACAACTGGCAACCAATTGCTTGAATCGCTCCCAATATTCATGAAGATTTTCGTGTCCCTTTGTCTTATCCCACTAATTTCCCGTCTAATATTTGCAGCTCTTGTAGCAGGGAAAATTTGTCCAGAAAAGCTTTAACCATATCAGTCCAAGTAGCAATAGATCCAGGAGGTAGATAAAATAACCAATCCTTTGCCTTGTCTTTCAATGAGAATGGGAAAGCTCTTAACTTGATTTGATCTTCAGGAATCCCTTGAGGTCTCATGCTGGAACAGACAATGTGGAATTCCTTCAAATGTTTATGAGGATCCTCATTTTCCAGACCATGAAAACTTGGCAACAGATGAATAAGCCCTGACTTCAATTCCAATGCTACATTCAACTCCGGATATTGAATACAAAGCGGTTGTTGATTCACATCCGGTTCAGCCAACTGTCGTAGAGTCCTATCTTGATTTTCCATCTGTCCTTGTTCTTGTAATATATCTTCTTTTTCAGATTCACTGGATGATTCAGACAGTTCCAGCGCTTGGTTCAGACCAGGAGATGGAGATGATGTAGTGGCGGCTTGAGCACGCAACTTGGCTTGTTTTCTCAATCTCTTAGCGTCTTCTCAATTTCTTGATCAAACTGTAATTCACCTGTTTGAGAAGAACGAGTCATAAAAAAAATAGAAACAAATATTCGACACCAATCCCGGCAACGGCGCCAAAATTTGGTGGGTGTCGAATCCAACAAAATTAAAACCTACTTTAAAATTTGTATATAATAGTGAGTAGGTTCGTCTCCACAGGGATTGGGGTAAATTTATTTCTATTTAAGAAAGAATGCAGATGAAAGAAGATTGGGGGGTTTGTTTAATCAAAAGCAATTAAAGTTTAGTTTATCTCTAAACTAGCAATTACAAATAAGAGTTGAATTCAATAATAAGAAATCTCTAATCAAGGTGGTACTACAATTCAATTCCTAGATTCGATCATTGATGCAAAGATCATTATTCTTTTTCTGACTAGATCGGTTATAGATTTCAATATGCTCTGAAACCCTATCTCTCCTTACTGAATTGATAACTAAGATAAGATCTTTAGTTATTTCTCTTATTGATAGATAACCCTAAACAAGCTTAGGATTTAACCTATCAATAGCAATAGAAATTAGAGAGACTACCAATCCTAATTAATAATCCATGAGCATGAATCATTTAAATTAGATTATATATCATCACAACATAAATTAACTATTTGATTATAATCAACCACGTTGTTGTGTTACTCCTATTAGAATAGATGAACAATTACGGATTCATTATTCTAATTAACAATGTATTGTTTTGTCAATTGAACAATAGGCCTAAATTGTAACAATCAAACATAACAATAATAACAAGACAATTAGATGATATATAGATAATCAGAAGAAAAGAACAATTGATTAAATCAAATTAGATCTCACAAATCTTTGTAGAATTGAATCTGTAGCAATCCCCCTTGATTAGATTAGTTTAGCCACTCATAACTTCAAATTTTCTCTCTAGGGTTTTTCTTAACAAAGGATATCTGAATTTTCGAATGAATCAAAGAAACCCTATAGGATATTTATATACAAAAGTGAGTAATTGAAAGGTCATCATTTAATGTAAACTGGCAGTTACACATCTGGCAGTTACACATCTGGCAGTTACATATCTGGCAGTTACACATCTGGCAGTTACATCTGGCAGTTACATGATAGGCCGGCATTCTCCCATAAAGGTCGGCGGCGTTTCTCTTCTCTAAGCCGGCGTATGTTCTCATTCATGAATCCAGTGTAGTAATAGCCGACGGCGTTGATAGATAAGCTGGCGGCCTTCATGTATTGTGCAACATCCAGAGATGAAATGGCGGGCGGCTTAGATATATATGCTGCCGGCGTTTAATGTTGAATTTGTTCACTGCCGAAATTCAAGATACGCTGATGAAATCCAATAAAGGCCGGCGGCTTAAATCCATGAATGGTCGGCCTTTCTTTCTGATTTTTGTTCCTTGTATTTATTTTACTCCAATTTTGTACTATTTGCTTCTTTTAGATTCAAAGACCTGATATTCATATAAATCATGATTGAGTACCGATTCCATATAATTTCTACAAAATTAATAACAATTAATCCAAATTAAATCCCATAAAATTAGAGTAATTTTCATCTCAACAGTGATTATCTTGAAATCTGCTCAATTTGAATTTTGAATTTTGGAAGCAATCTTGAAATTTTTGCTTCAATGGATAAGCATGAACTTGAAATTTGAATTTGAAATCATTCATTGTTGAAAAATTCTTTGTCTGGTACTGTTCATGCAATATTTGAATTCTCCATGATTTTTGAGCTTCAAAATTCCTTAGACACATTCCTTAAAAATCTGAAACATGTTTTGTAATTGCTTCATATTATGCACACTAACTTTCTCTTCAAAAGTAATTTGTTGTGAAAATCAAATTCCCAATCTTGAATCATTTTTGCCGTTATGAGCTTCTAAAAATTTGAACATTAATCCAAAATTAAATCTCAGTGGATATTGAACCAACTTTGTAGAACACATTGAGTATATTACCCAAATTATACTCAACATTGAAGCTAAGCCTTCAGAATATTAGATCCAAAAATAAAATTTAAATTTGGAGTTGAAATCACGTGTAATTGTTCTTTTATTAACTTTCTAACGTTCCTTCTGATAGCTTAAAAATACTTGTATTCCATCGACGGACCTTTTGATTAACCTTTTTATATGCAAATTGTTATTAATAAAAACTTGTCAACCTTCTAATATACATTCTGATATGAATCTTATTTCCATAATCACTGCACACTTAACAATATGTAAGTGATCATTTAATCCTTTTTGTTATCATCAAAATCATCATTTGAGAGAAACCAACACACAATATTAAGACTTTTTTATTTTGGACTTTCTTGCAATATCAAAAAAAGACATGATTTATTTTGTCTTTAGATGAAATGAAGAAAATCCATATATATCTAGTAAAATCATCAACAATAAACCAAGTATATTTTTTGCCTCCCAAACTTAAAGTTTGAGTAGGAGCAAATAAATCCATGTGCGATGGTTCTAATGGCTTAGAAGTGGAAACATCATCCTTAGACTTGAAAGAAGTCTTAGTTTACTTTCGTTGTTGACATGCTTGACAAATCTTGTCCTTTTGAAATTTTATATTTGGCAAATCTTTGACAAGATTTTTTTTTTAACAAGTTTTGAAATAATGTCCATGCTAGCACGTCCCAATTTTCTATGCCATAACCAACTATTGTCATTTTGGGAATATAGACAAGTTTCATTTGATGGTTTAAAATCATCTAAATTGATTTTGCAAATATTTCTTTGTCTATGTACTTCAAAGTAAGCTTGGTTATTGCCAATTCTTTTAATATAGCAACACTTACTAGATTATGTTTTAGATTATCTACAAGAAACACATTTTTTATAACTAAATCTTTGTTTATGAGAATGTTACTTTCACCAAGAACGATTGTTTTTCTATTATCCTCAAAGGTAATACTCCCTTGATCCTTCAAGTCTAGAGATGTAAATTTGGAAGCATCTCTAGTGATGTGCCTAGAGTAACCACTATCCAAGTACCATTTGTTGCTTCTACTTGAAGATCCCTGCAAAACAAATCATTATTTCTTTGGTATCCATTTTAGTTTGGGTGTTTCTATTAGGAGGAAGAAGTACCTCTCTCTTTGGAGCCTAAACTAACTTGCTTCGATGATTCAAATGTGTTGATTTTCTTATTGCATAATTATGTGCAATATGACTAGATTTTCCACAGTAATTACAAGCCCCATAGGTGGCTTTCACAAAATGAGTTTTGTGGGACTGGCAATTACTTATTATACTATAGCCAATTCCAAATTTATTTGAATCATACCTTTGATTTCTAAGAAGTGTGTCCAAATTCTTCTTGCCATTTGTAAATTTGGCTATAGTAGCTTTTAAATCACCTAAGGTAGTTTTTAATACTTTATTTTCATGTTTCAAAACTTCTAGCTCTTTTAGGATATTATCATTGCAACTATCAGCACAAGCAACATTATTATTCTTTAATGTTTTAACTGCAATATCTAGCAAATCATTTTCAATTGTTAATTTTTCATTTATTCCTTCCAGCTCATTATTTTTGTTTTTCAACTTTTTACACTTATTATTTATCTTTTCAATTTCTAATTTTAGAAAATTTATTTCATCATTTAGCTTTTCATTCTTTGATTTAATTTCTTCATGTCTGGTTTGAAAAATTTCTAGCTTTTCTCCTACTTCAGTCATTAAAGATTTTAACATGCTATTCTTTTTCTCTACTTTAGTTAATTTACAACATACTTTTTAGTACATTACATGCAACTCAGCATATGAAGGAGGAGAGGGTGATGTTACCTCATTGTCTAGAGTCATAAAGCACACATTTTCATCATCTGAGTCGGATATGTCTTCATCGGTCCATGTTGCCATGTATGCTCTTTTCTTTTCTTCCTTTGATTTCTTTTTTAGTAGTAGGTAGTATTGCCAGATGTGACCTGGCCTTTGACAATTGAAGCATGTTATCATATCCTTCCTTTTTGTGTTTGGATGAGCTACTATCATCCTCCACCTTCTTTGACTTGAGGTTGGGCCTCATAAACTTCTTGAGCTTCTTAACCATCATGATAAGTTTCTCATTTTCATCCTCATCTTCCTCATTACTGGAATCTTGTCTTGTCGCTTTCAAGGCAATAGCCTTCTTGTTGGTTTCATCTCCTTATTTCTCGATGAGCTCATGGGTGTTAGGCAGTCCAAGGAGTTCTTCCTTGCTCAAAGCACTTAGGTCACGAGCTTCTTTTATTGCCGTTCTCATGGCTTCCCAATCCTTAGGAAGTGACCTGATAATTTTATAATTAATTTATAGATTAGTGAAGTTCTTCCCAAGTATACTTAAAGGATTTATAATGTTAATGAATCTATTATACATCTCATCAATAGATTTATTTGGAAGCATTTTGAAATTTTCAAATTGACTGCATAAAAGATTTATTTTAGTATCTCTAACTCTAGAGGTTTCTTCATAAGACTTTTCAAGTTCATCCCATATTTCTTTAGCGGTTATGCATGTACATATTCTACTAAAATCGCTTTCATTTAAACCACAATGAAAAATATTCATGTCAATTTCATTTAAATCTAACTTTTTCCAATCTCCTTTCGTATAATCTACTTCTTCTTTGCCTTCAAATTTTAATGGCCCATTCCCTATGACATTCCAGATTAATCTATTTTGATTTTCATCCTACACTTCCAGTATGGGTAATTACCTCTACATAGAAGCAGAGGTTTGTTTATAGCTTACCTTTCTAAAAACCCTAGTGCGTTAGAAGTCATGATCTTTACTTTATTAGGTGACTAAGCACAAAAAGAGATAGAGACTGGCTTTGATACTGTAAACCTCGGTTTTTCTAGTAATCAAGAAAACTCGAGAACCGGAAACCAAAACCCTAAACCGGAATAGCTTAAGATGGGAGTGAGACCTAAGAACCTTGAATCCGGCTTTTCCTCGGTTTCCAATTAAGAAACTTTTATAAGAAAATTTAATCTTGAATATAGTTCTTGAATATATTTCAAACCAAGAAAAGATCAGATTTTGAGAAAATTTCAATTTCGGGCCTTCCCGAGACCTGTTACAGAAAAGCGTGCCCCAGAACTTGAATTTCGAAAAATTACTTTTAAATACTCATTTGAATCGAAATTAAATGAGGATTTCAAAAATATGAATTTCAAAATTTTTCGGTTTATGAAAAATACAGTTATAGCCTTTTTATTCGTATTTTTCTTACTATCGGTAATTAAGTTGTCTTGATTACTATTCATTACTATTCACAAGTACAACCTACTACACTTACAAACCATACCCTATTTTTACATCCTTACAAACACTCCATTACATTTTCTTTTCGAAGAATTATTTGTCTCTAAATAATTATTACCATTTATGACTTTTAATACACAAAACTATCAAAACAAATTAAATAAAAAATCAAACCTCTCCCTCCAAAGCAAGCCAGCGTGATCCTCCCAATTTAGCTCCATTTGTGCAATTTTTTTAATTATTTTTATCTCATTTAATGTAATTTCACTTCATATATAAATCACTTTTTCTCTCTCTCTCTTCATTCTTCTCATTTCAAAATTTCCTAAAGGTGAAAAAAAGCTCTCTTTCTCTCCCTCCCCCACTCCTCTTGTCGTAAGCCTCATTGGCTCATTTCACACACACACAACTTTTCTTTTCTTTTTTTTGCTTTGGTCTTCTATTTTAACCTTAGATAAAAGAACCCTACTTCTTTTACCTTTAGATCATTGTAATGCCAAGGATATTCTTGTGTATTTTCAATTAAAGATCCCCATGAGCTCTTGCTAGGGACAAGAAAATACTAATACAAGAATACCAAACCAACACAAGAGTAGATCTAGCATTTAAACAAGCTTTTATGCCATGAGCTTCATGATCATCCATCTAAAAGTTATTTTGAACAAAAGACCTTTCATAAAAATTTAGTTTTTATGTTTTCAAAACCTATTTAAGCATTTAAGATGGTAGATCTATCATTTTACCATCCATATTCATGTAGGCATTTAAGATCTCATCTCTATTTTGAGTTTTTGTGCATTAATAGTCATCAAGACCTTTGTCTTGAGTAAATAAGCTTGCTAGTATATAGATCTCTAGGTAGATGAGTCAAGGAAACCAAAAAGGAAAACTCTTTTCAAGAAATGAAATAGGGTTAATTCGGATGACATGGAAAACCTAGCTTAAAAACCCTTTTATCAACTTCAAAACATGTATTTTACAAGAAAAACGGGGCCTATAGGTGATAGATGATGTTTGATGATAATTTTCATGAGTTTAAATGAGTTTTTACCAAGGAAAATATTTAAAACAAGGGGTGAAGTCAAATAGAATTTTTGAGTTGAAAGTTCTTGTAAAGAAAATTCGAAATACTCAATAGGTGATTAGAAAACACTAGTTTTCCAACCTCAAAAATTGTATTTTCTTAAATAAATAAAGTCCTTAGGGTATAGACAAAGTAAATACCTAAAGTTCTAAGTATAAAATGCATTTTTCTTAAGAGAATCAACTTAAGAATGAGTTTTGCAAAATTCGGATTTTTGGATCAACCCTATTATAAGACTCACTTATAAGTTTACAAATGAAGATTTAATTAAAGAAATAAAGGCCTTAGGATATAGTTAATGTAAGGGTCAATTTTTCTTTAGAGTAAATAGAATTTTCCTAAGGAAAATCCTTAGAACAAGTAAGAGTGACCCAGTGTATCAAATCTACTAGATAACAAATGGCATGAATTGGTTTCCTAAGATAAAGGTTATTTAAATTCTTTTAATCTAGAAATTTATAAGAGCTTAGGCACATAAGAATTCATATCATGACATTCATGATAAAGAAATTCATTACCATGGCATTTATTTTAATTCTACACTTGAAAAACTCAAGAACATTCATGAAAATCACATTTTTGGAATCAACATACCTACTGGTCAGAACTGATCCTTCATTTTCGATACTTAAATGTTTTCAAAACTTGATTTAAACATTACATTTAGAAAGTTCTTTTGAAGTAGATAGAAATTGATATAAAATTTGTGAAATTCCAAGTTAAAACAACCAAGTTATGGCCATTTTAAATCGGAACTTCGGAAATGATGCGAATTTCGATTTCACTAAGTTGTTATAGAGTTTTGGTATACTTAGATGGTAGAATACTTATTAGGGTGTTTCTTTTGTGTTTAGGCGAACCCGAGGACGTCGAGTCTTTACCACCGGATTATTACTACTAAGAGACCCGGTAACCCAATGGCATAGTGAGTTTTCTCTTCCCAATTCGTTTATTGTATGTGATTGATAAATTAGTGCACTAGAGTGTAGGTCAAGAGAAATGAATATTTATGATGGGGAATAATGGGAAATTGTATGTTGATGATGATATGAGAACCAAGAAAAATAGTATCGAAACCGGGTGATAAATTCTGGTTGTATAGTTGGTTAGGATGTATTGGTTGAGAAATTGTTTGATCGCCTGAATGAAATGACTTAGTCCACTATTCGGACTAATTCTAAATTCAGACATATGCATATCATAATGGGAAGGAGCATTAGCATTGGTTGGTTAATCGTGATCCATAAATGAAATTAATTGTTGGTTAATCATGATCCATAAACGAAATTAATTGTTGGTTAATCGTGATCCAGAAACAAAATAATTATTGGTTAACCATGAACCATAAACTGCATAAAGTTAGTACTGTAGTATTTGTTAATCTGCTAACCCGGGATGGAGGGCGCAAGTCCATCCACATATGATTTCCGGCTAGTCATATGTATGTTGATCTCATGTGTTTGGTGCATTCGCTTGCTTGTATAATCACTTGCTTGAAATTGTGTGACATGAATGTTGTTGTGGAGATTTCACTCATAAGCTAGTTAGCTTACGTCCCTACAGTTTCTTCCGTTTGCAGCTACCGAATATATGGCTTAGACAGCGTCACCTAACCGCATAGGTACGAGAGCTAGGAGTTTCCCCTAGAAGTTGGAATTACTATTTAGACTTCCATAGGAAACTTCTAAGACTTTGGATGACTGTATAAGGCCACTAAATATTCTTTTGCTGGGGAATGCCCCTTAGTAAATGTAATATTTATTTATGCATCATGAGTTATATCCTACTGCTAATGTATGACTAGTTAAGCTTTTATCTCCATTCGGACATGTATTCTATTGTCGTAAAGGTGCGCCTTACATCTATACGAGCCCCTTGAAGGACTAAGGTGGTAAATTGAGAGTCTTGTATGGTATGGGCGGATTGTTTACGTTTAGGGTACCCTATGGGGCGTAACAGATACCAAATGAAAAAGCATTATAAATACTCGCCCCGGCGCGCCCGGGGGGGGGGGGGGGGGTGAGACAGAGAGAGAGAGAGAGAGAGAGAGAGAGAGAGAGGAGCGTTGAATTGAGTATAGCCCTAAAAGCCCAAATAATTAGTTTTAATTTAATAGATAAAAAAAATAATATAATTTGCAACGGACAAATAATGAGCAGATATAATGTGTAAGTTAAAAGAGATAGGGACAGAGAAAGTCAAGCCAAATTTAATATGGAGTTTAACCCTTTTCCTACTCTCCACGGTCCAATAATGCCTGATAGAGGTCTTCACCACCTATTTTATTTATCTCATAATTTTACTCAAGATGAGCAAGTACAACACTTCAAGAAATAAAATATTTTCTCTCTCTCTCTTCTCTCTCTCTCTCTCTCTAAATGCTCTTAGATGTGTAGTAAATAAGAATAGAGTACTAAAGTGTATTTTTCTCTCTTCTTTTTATTTACAAATTGATTTATAAGAGAACAAAATAAAACTTTTTGTTTGATCGCAATAAAAACACGTTAAAAACTTTGGCACTTTGTTCTTCTCTTTTGTTTTTTTGATCTCCCAAGGACTAAGTATATATAGCCTTCAAAATACAAAAGTCTATTAGAGATAACGTCTTCAAGTTGCCAAGCATTTAATGCGCTTCAACAGCTCTTTTCTTGTCACATCAGCTTCAATATTTTAACCATCATGCCCTAAAGACTCGTCACGCCTCAAGTATCACACTTCAAATTTGCCTTCAATAGACCTTTCCTCATGTGCACTTCTTTGAGCCTTAAAATTCAAACTGTCATGCCCCAAGTTCCAACACATTGAGCCCTTGATGTGATCCGCGATCAACACTATATGATTTTTAGCTTTGTGGAGTCTTAGTTTTGAATTCTTCGCATCCTGACTCTTCAGCATGTCGAGCCGTCGACTTGACCCTTGACCAAGTCTGTGCATTTCTTTAACATGTCACGCCTTGAGCATTTTACTTGTCTTGCACTAGACCAATATTGTTCCTGCTAAAAAAACTACAAAAACTCCATAAAACACGTAACATGCACATATATGAACTTAACTAAGTGTAGTTTATAGTAATTAAATAGTTAATTGTGCATTATATTATCTCATCAAAATTCACATTGAATATACAAGTTCAACAGAGATAACCAACTATGTAAGGTTCACAATCTATGCGAAGGGGAATAATATGGATGAAAGTCATGGGCCATAATGTGATAGGCCTCACATTAGGGAAGGTGAAGATGAGAACAGATGTGAATTTTCAGCAATTTAAGGAGGTGATATGTGAGAAGAATGCAATTGATTCAAATGATATGTGGAGGTGCAACTTGAACTGCCTCTCAACAGACTGTCAGTAGTGGATATCACCTCCATTGAATAGAGGATGATATGTATTAAATTGTTGGGGCCTTTCCATAAGGGGAAATGATGCGTGGAGGTCGGTTAAGTCTTACTTAGCTGCACAATAATTTTGCTCATCTACCTGATGATGCAACAGAGGTGCAGATTGTCAGGCATGCATGCTTACACACTCTAACTCATGGATGGATGTATATTTGCTGAAAAGTCTGGATCGCTGGTTCATATCATGTTCTTACACCTACTGGAGGACATAACACAGGTTGACTAATATAGTTGGGACGCTACATGCCTAATTTAATTGTATTGACAGTTATGTTGAGCATCTTCTGAGAGTTCTACTTAAATCGGTAGAGTAGCAGTGTTATTGCGGATATCAGCATGGGACGGTTTCCTACTATTGCCCCTTATGCTTGTTTTAGCCCTTCCAGGCATAATGGGGCACCCGTTGTTGCTTGATGGCGGATTGTTTAGGACAAGACCTACCACCCATCCCATGTGATTTCCTCATACAAGGAGGCATTTGACATGCTAGGTTCTCAACAGTTACAATTTCTTTCCCATTATTTTCTTTTCTTGTATAATAACATTGATTTGCATCGATAGATTTTGTGCTATGTAATAGGTTGTGTGGATGCCTTATATCAATGAGATTATGAGCAGGCTTCCACTATATTATTAAGCTAGTATTGATGTGTGGATGGCTTAAGTCCCCCTCATATGCTTCTGCATTGTGTAGTGGTGTTTCCTATACCGTGTTTTGTAGTAATTCAGGGGATACCGAATGGTTCCACAAGCTGTGAACACTGAACTAAACTTACATCAAATTGACTTGAGAGGGATGGTGGAAACAAATTGGTCGGTGCATCATGTTGTCTACCATGGGATGTAGAATAAGAGACGGGATTGGCTGATCCCTATTAAGGCTCCGCTCGATACTGAGCCAAACTATGGCCATTGTTCAGGTGAGTATCTAGGCAGTACTTTAGCCACATTGAGGCCATGTTCGATCACTTGGTAAATTATGATTTCGAAATTCCGCTTACAAGATCATTTTTCTATTAGTGCAATAACTTCATGTGTTTCCCATTATTTTGTAGGTCGATCAGTTTTGTCTCATAGACAATTAACTCTTAACATTACAAGGTTTCACTCCATTGTGGATAGAGCTATAGAGAGAGTAGACGAGCATTGAGTCATCAAGCATCTATATCTTGAGTTTTAACACGACAAACAGGAGGAGAGTGAAGCTAATAATGACGAGAGTGGTGATGAAAGGCATGTTGCAAGGGATGAGGAGGAGTAGGAGTACCAGTATGTCTATCGAGCTCCATCTACATCTCATGGATGGCATAGTACTTCTTTAGCACCACATTTGTCAGCTTTAGGCTTTGGATTGTACTATACTCCATGCAGCAACTGTGGAACATCTCCCAGTCCAACTACACTTACACCACAAAAGAGGTGTGCTGCTGATAATCATGACATAAGTGAGGGATTGACATAACCCTCACAATTTAGCATCCCCACATAATCCAATCCACTTGAGTCGCCTACTTTTAGTCTACAAACAGCTCAGGATGAAGGGCCAGCTCTTTCACAGGATGATCAACGATCCATTGTGTCAAGGATTGCTCGAGGTCTTTAGAGGGATAGTAGAAGGCAATGATAGTTTACAGTTTAGTATTTTCTTCCATGTTTATGAATTCTATTATCTACAAAAAATTGTACTCTTGGATTTTGCTTTGTAATGAACTTTGTTTTCTAGTATTTAGTTTAAACATTTTACCATTTTTCATGTTTTACACTTGATGAGTTTAGAGCTGAGCTAGGAAGATATGTATTGGAAAATGTTGTTTGTGTGCAATATTTATACAGAGAGTTGTGGAAATAGATGATGAAACTTTTGTTTGCCATAGTGGAATGTTCAATCGATTTTACTTGTAAAAATATAGCTGTTTTGCTAAGTTTTGTAGAGTTTGTGCAGGTCCTTTGCAGTGAAGGCACTGTCTCAGATAGCTCATTTGGTGTAAGCATATTTACACTAATTGCATTGTCCGAGAGAGCACCTATAGTACAAATTTGAAGCGTTTTCAAGAAAGCACCTTCACTAGCCTAGATCCATATTATTTTGTTTTCTCCCCAAACTTATTTGCATATTTTTTTTTAAATCCATACCATTATGTTACGTATACCATATGTTCATGATTGCTGTTGAAAAATCTCTTAATATATACTAGATTGCTTTTTCGAATGAGATTAGCCTTCACAAATGCTCAACACGTTTGAGAATACTAGGTCTAAAGACCCAACTAGCACAGTACATCCTGCGAATCATCAGGACTGATATTGCATGTTTTCTTTGAATACTACATACAACGTTTAAAATGTATGTTAATTAAAGATTATAAAAATTTCAAAACATGAGATTATCGCAAAGTTATTTTAAACACTCAGAAGTATTTCTCTCTAACCTTAACTATTGCCTTTAGCGTTTCATCATTTCATGATAATCAATCATCATTCCAAGTATGGTTCCATGTTTATATCTATCTTGAGGTCAAGGCCCTCATAACAGAGTAATATTTCCACTAGTCTTCTAATAGGATGAATTGAGATATTTCTTAATGGTTAAAAATTAAAATCCTTCTGCCCCAGGATTATTAGGCAAGAAAAGTTCTCCGCTGATAGATGTCAAAACTGGAAACAATCCAAAACACACATTATTTGGTATCCCAGAGCAAATTTCTCCAGTAGTCCAACTAAGATCCCCAGCACTAGTCGGTCCTAACCGTCCAAAGAACTCTTTTACTAACTGGGTCTACTTCAATTTACTTCTATAAGTCCAAGAAACCCCATGCCGTCCAGGAATACATAAAGAGCAGCCTTCGGAACTTCTAATTTGTAAAATAACGCAACAAGTGAAGCATAAAAGTTCCTGCCACTAGGGCCTGTAAAGCCAAGCCAAGCCAAGCCAAGCCGAGCTGAGGTTTTAAAGGCTCAGGCTCAGGCTCAGGCTCAAGCTCAATCTCGACTCGTTTAAAATTTAGCGAGCTTGAGCCGAGCTTTTTAACGAGCCTGAAATTAAGACTCAAGCTCGACTCATTTATGAAACAAGCTCGAACAGAGCTAAATCGAGCTTTTTTATTGAGCTGAAGAAGCTTTTATCGAGCTTGAAATTTAAATCCGAACTCAACTCATTTTAGATAGCTTGTTTTTCATTTTTTAAAATCTAAAATATAATATATAAGTCGTACTATAATATATATACATAATTATTAAATAGAAATTAGTTTTTATTGTTTTTATTATGTAGTTATAGATGAGATATCATGTATAAAAAAATTCACAAATTTGTTAACAAGCTTATTAACAAGCCTGTTCACGAGCCTAAACGAGCTTGTTCATGACTGGCTTGCAAGCCTAGATTAAAGCTTGAGCTCGACTCTTTTTAGATAAATGAGCTCTACGTTAAACTCGAGCTCGGCTCATTTACTAATTAAGCTCAAGCTGAACCGAGCCTGAAGTGCGCTGAGCTCGAGTAGCTCGAAAATAGCTTGGCTCATTTGCAGCCCTATCTCCCACAAAATAGTCAAAAGTGACCCAATTTGTCCAGAATATTATATTATGGATGCATGATATACCTTGAGAATGTTAGACCAGATAACCAGATTCAGAACTATCATGAAGCCAAGATAGAGCCAATTAGCCAAGTCACATATTCATTCAAAGTGAAATATCAATTTAACTGAATTAGTTCATATGTGATTCAAAATAACTTTCAATGTCAACAAAATGGATTTCTCATCCTTCAAACCTCATTTCTTTGCCTCCAAAAAGCAACAAGATATATTATAAAAAATTGTGCTCACATGCTACAACTGTAAAGCCGTTTCTCTGAATCTCTCTAAAAGCTGCTGAAAACGCCTGCCTATCTAGACTCTCTGAATGTCCATGCAAGCATTTGTACTCGCATCTTGTTGTCTTCCACAATCAGCTCAGTGAAAAATAGCAGTCTATTTCTTCTTCTTCAATTTATTGGCATTTGATTGAGCGTAAGCGGTGCCCTGCTCAATAAATAAGCCAGAGACCAAATCAGTGCATGTAACTTCTCACAAAATTAAATGATTACTCGATGAATAGATCAACCGTGAAATTTGCATGCATGAATCAAGGTAACATGTATACACATAGGACTACAGTAGGGAGCTCAATAACTTTTTTCTGTTTGTGAGTAAAATGGTAGCACAGAAAGTTTGATCTGACTTTTTAGGCCATAGAACAAGTATAAATGCATCGATTACACCAACAGAGCCCAGAAAGTTCAGATGAACTCTCTAGGCCATAGGACCACAAGTAGAAATGCACTAATTACACCAATGTTCATGTAAGAAGAACCTTAATCCTCTAATTCAATGTAATATACAGAAACAACATGACATGATAGAAAAACATGGCTGAATCATGAAATTGCTAGTTCCATTAGCTTTTTCAAGGAAAATACATCATTCTACTAGATGGTCAGTCAACAGTACACATACCTGTAACCACTCATCCAAGTTGGAATCAACGACCTAGTCCCAACTTCAACCTTAGGAGCCTTCTTTGTTTTCTAACCAAAACAAACAAAATAACAATCAGATGAATGCGAGAGGGAGGGAGGGATGGGTGGGGGTGTGTGGGGTGGTTGGTTAAACGCAGAGAATATGTCGTAAGGAAAATTAGAGTTTATGCTTGCTGACAAGTACATGAAATCTTAGTGTCAAAACAGTTAAGATTTGCTTCATGACATCACCTATCTCATGAAACAACTCATTATTAAAGGTGTGCACTAATTTAAGAAAGAAAAAGGTTAAATAATCAAATACCATTCTCGGAAGCCCAGAATGGTACTTATGTATGCTTGAACATTCATGGCATATCATATGAAAAAACAACACTTAAGCCCTAGTATCAGTAGGTAAGGCGGATGTCATAACATATCATATAATCAAGTAAATTTAGGCTCTGTGTGGTTCATCTTATTCTGGTATTTTTGACATCTTTTTTTGTTGTTTTCAAACAAATTATTTATCAAAAACAGATATAGATGAAAAACAGACATTTTTATTTATAAATAGATAAAACGAGCTAAATAAAATTCAAATATAGATGAAAATTAGACAATACAAACAGAGCATTAAGCAACAGCCTCTCCATTGAAGAAAGATAAAAAGAAATCTCAAGGTAGGATGTTTGAGCAAAAATCATATTAGATGTTAATTCAAATGAAGAGCCAATGCATGTTTCCCAGACTGAAGTTCTTTTTACTTTCTTATTTCACCACAGCTTAAGTGAATCCATGAAATACCTTAGAGAGCTGTTGAAGACGGCCATGGACCCACAAGCCAAGTAAGACAAGAAGGGCAATTCCCAAAGCAACAAGAAAAACAGACTCAATGCTGAGGAAACCACCAGCCTCGACAACTTCAATTGTACCGTTGTAGAAGATGCTTTCATATGGTTGCTGGTCAATCGTGTAGATAATTGTGCCAACAAGATCAAAATTCCCAGGCTGCATAAAAGAATTTTGTAGTCAATCCATTCAAGTTTCTCACCCTATTCTGCTGAAGCACAGCAAATAATTAATTCATGGTCACATACCCAAAGATACTAAAGCAAATCACCCAAAAATACCTGTAAGTATCTGCTGACGGCAAATATGTAAGGGAAAGTAGCCTGAGTAGAAGATGGCACAGATGCATTGTTGAAACCCTGCAATGATAATGTAGATTCATCTAAGCTGCTTTAGGTAAAAGAACAACTCCATTAGAGCAGGTAGCTCTCTTTCTTTCTTTTCTTTTTTTATTTCCTTTTTTCACTTTTTGCTGGAAAATTAAAAAATATATATATGATCAATCAAACCTCAAGGGAGTTTTTCTTTTCTTCCCCCCCTCCCCCCACCCCTCTTTTTGGGCTCAGTCAATCATTTTGGGTACAGAATTAAGATTTCAAGTTTAACAAGGCCAATGAGAAAATGAGGCATCATACGTCGCCACAAAGATCATTTTGCTTTCACTCAGCTTGAAATTTTGATGTACACTCAGAATAGTTGTTTAACAAAAGGGTTCCAACTGTTACACAAAGGATTTGCACATTCCATATCACAATACAGAAAAGATTTATATTGAACTATCGTGGATGAAAACATGGATTTCCCTCTGTAACACAAGTAACATCCATAGCAAGGAGAGGACCAAATACACAAGGGGATTTGGGCATTCTAACATGCAATCATGATTGGCTGAAAATAATTTCATGCATTCAAAAAAGCGCAGACAGAACTAATGAACTCAAGAAATGTACATGTCTCTTAAACCAACTCAGCATTAAGGGACTACGTATTAAAAATGTATGAACTAAGAAACAGACATGTTACTCACAAAATCACCCAACAATGATGGTTTCAAGAGCCAAAGGCAAACCAAGCAACAGATAAGGAAACTAAAGTATTGCTAAAAGCTTCTTCAGTTTTAACCTCGTGTGGAGATTTACCTGAGCAGTGAGATTTTGAATCAAATAGTGGTGATCCATTGGTAGATGAACACTGGCCTTGATTGCAATAATGTCCACAGTTGACTCTCCTGCAGTTTGTCATCATGAGGCAGGTGATGTTTTACATGCAACGCAGCATTTAAAGATCAAAACCATGCAAGCATTGAGGAAGTGCAATTCATTGTATGGCCCAGATTAGATATGACAAACAAGTAATTAATTAACAAATTGATTACAGGACAAGTCATTTTAACAAGAAAAAAATTATATGTATTACCATCGTTTTTCATTCCAACAAGTAGTTCAGACTCTTCCCCAGCTGGCACCACTGCAAAACATAATTGAAGTCATACTAACCAGGCACCGTCCTAAAATCGATGAGAAAATTTCACTTCACAAGCAAACACAAAGGGCTTCTTACATCGTGCACCATTTTTGGGGAAAACACAAACAGTGTCAACTCCAGGAGCTGGACCAAAACTATTAACAACAAATGGATCTACATCTTCACCTTCACCAACAACTCCAAGTTCACTCCCTTCTTCAGAAACTTCCGCAACATCAGGTTCAGCATCCGATTGACACCAGGCAACTGAGAAGAGAATGGAGTATCAGAACAAAGCAAAAGAAAAGATGATATTAAGTCTTATATATCAGACATCTGAAACACGTAATCGGAAGAATCATGTGAAATCCCAATGAAATTAAATAAAAGACCACATGCCCTGCACAAATTACTGGGCCAGAATACTAATAATCCAGTTTTAATCTCAAACATTCCTCAGCGAGTATAAATTAAAATCTCAACTACAGCAAACAATAAACCACAATACATGCAATTGACCATCCACGCAAATTTAGCACAGAGCCCTTATTATAAATTTCCAAGATCTAACTCCAAAAGGGGTTGACCAAAGGATCATGGTCATGGAAAAACGTGAGAAATTACATGCATGCCATCCCCAGATACCACATTATCAAATAAAGTTTTCCCCTCCCCAAGGGTATCTATCAATTATATGATGTTATGTATGAATTCGAAAGAACAGAGAAAGTGGAACCTGCATTAAATGTACTACATGTAGGCAGCATTTGATTGGCAAGACATGGATAAAGACACTTTATCCGTAATCTTGGATCACTTATACAAAGATCAAATATAAAGAAAACCCAAATTGACAATCTACATGTACATGAAACACACGTACATGTATAATAATATTAAAAAAAAAACCCGAAATTTTACAGCAAACTCAAATAATCAGAAAACAAAAAAGACTTAGATCGAACGGATAGCAAACAAATTGAGCAAAAATTACACCGATTCAATTAGATCACACCTTTAATAAATCAAACACACGTGATGCAGGAAGAATCCAAATCAGAAAAAGAACGAAGAAAGATTCAAAGTTCCACAATAAATCTAGGGCAAAAATAAATGCAGGAGCTAAAACAGGGAAATTTGGGAAACAAATCATATATGTAACATGGGTGTAAATCCATGAGTGAGATCTGGAAATTAAGAAAGGAACCTTGGAGAAAAGGAGAAGCGAGAAGGAGAAGCGAGAGAATGAAAACCCTAATCTGGTTCATCGCCATGATAGAAGAACACACTGGACAACACAACACAACAGAAACAGAGTCAATGTGTGTTTGGTATTTTTGGCGATGGGGGGTTTTGTTTTTGTATTGTGAAAATGTGAAATGTTATGTTATTGAGACCTGTTGCTAAGGCAAGAGCTTGGTTTTCGGGCATGCTATTATCGTTTTCGGATCATCAAGAAATGGACATTTTGGGGTAACCAACAAACGGGATCCACCATGATTGAATATGTTACTAGAAATGCCTTACTAAATTGTGGTATAGTTAGAGGTGCTAAAAAAACTAGTCCAAGTGCTTAATCCGTAACGAAATCAAACCAACTTAAAAGGATGGCTTTTTAAGTAATTTAGTTTAAAAATTTTTTAATTCGAATCCATCCATAGTTTTTTTTTTGGTTGATTTATAAGAGTAATCAAATCAAGCCATTTTAAAAAAACGTAAAAACATTTTACTTGTAATTATAAATTTTGTTATAATGATTTGATTAGAGGTCAAATGTATTGTTATGATTTTATTATTATATATATATATATATTATATGATAAATATTGGTTAATATTAACTTAAATGCTTCTGAAAATGTTTTTTAATTCAGATATATTTTTCTATCGATAACTTAACATTATTTTTTTAATAATTTAAACTCTATGAGTATGGATTTTTCTATTTAGTTATAAATCTTATTATTTATTAATTGTTCATATTTTGTTACCAAATCACTTTTATTCACAAATAACTTTTGTCGGTACATATTTTTTCACTAGATTTGTTATGATTGAATTTTTTTAGAGGATTATAGATTATAGTTTGTTATGTATTAGTCGGTGAATGTATTTTGTTAGTGGATTACTAACTATTAACCAAATAATTTTATGAAAGATTATTGATTATGAATGTGAAGAATTTATGAAACATTTTGATGTGATTTAAAATATGAATTTTGTAGAGTGATTTCAATATTTGAATATCCACACAAATATAAAATAATATAACAAAGTTTTTTTAATGAAAATTTTTATCTATTCCATAATCCAAACTGTACCAAACAAACCTGTAATAGCCATACTTTTATTCCTATATCATATTATATATGAGTGATTATAGTTGCATATTAAAATAAATAAATACATGTTTTACATATAGATTAAGCTAGTGTAATTTAATGTATGTGTTTGAGTAGTGTAGAATAATTATGTTTGCATTAGTATAATAAATATTTAATATTGATTTACATATTGATGTTGTATATGAAATGAGTAATATTAGACTTAAATGTATATTTCAAATGTTGTGTGTAGCAGATTTTCTTTTTGAAGCCCAAAAAGTTAGCCAAATGCCTTTTGTTTTACTTAAATTAATAACCTTAATTAAGCCTAACTAAAAGCCACTTAATAACTTTATGTTGGGCTGCCTTAAAAGCCAAATTTGGATAAATATTAAGCAAAAAATCTGCCCATTTTCATCCAAAATCAGACCACTATCAAAACAACCTTCTAAACAAACACAAAACTCATTACTTTCTCTTTCAAAGCTACCCCAACTTCAAGACCAAGGTCCACATCCAAATTCTTACAAGTTGGCCACCAAAAGATCCTAAAGCCTTACAAACCAAGCCTAAAGATTTGAGGTAAGTTTAAGTTACATTTGATGCTAGTTTTATAGTGTAGAGTTTGTTAAATATGAATTTGATATATATATATATATATATATGTATTGGTGATGTGTTGATGAAGGTTTGGGCTACCAATGAAGTATAATATATGCATGTTTAGTAGTTGAAGTGTGTTAATTAAAATGAAATGATGTATGAGTGGTGTAGTAAGGGTTAAGTGAAGTTGAGCTTGTTGAAAGTTATGTTGAATGTCGTATTGATTAGAGGGTGGAGATTGAAGTGAAATGATGTTGCTTAATGAGTTAGAAATGTATAATAGATGATTTGACGTTCGTATATCAAGTTATAGAGAGCTAAGAAAGAATTTTGGTTGAAGTTAAAAGTGTTAAAGTTGTAAAAAATTCATGTTCAAAACAGGAAGTGTACAAAAACTGTCAAACACCTATTAAAACGGCCCCATTTGGAGGGGTGTTTTGAGCAAGCAGCCTTGGAAACGGCCCCGTTGGGAGGGGTATTGCGCTCTTAGATCAAAAATCTCATTTTCCCTGAGTTGAAATGGCCTCCCAAATGGCCCAATTGCCAAGGGTGTTGCGGTTTCTGATTTCTTTCCTATTGCAATACTATTTTGTAAATTAACTATAACTTTTTCATCTAATCTCTGATTGAGGTACTTCAAGTTGCGTTGGAAAGTTTAAAAAAGAGATCTACAACTTTTATGTTTTGAGTTTTTACAAATTTCAAAAGTATCAAAGCTTAAATTTTGTTTCTTTTCAGCTGATATAATTTTCAAATAAGGTTAAAAACTTATGTTTTTTTGTTAAATGTGTGTTTGCATATGAAATGGATCCTTTTGGACTAAAATGAGATAGATTGATGATATTGAGGTGCAACGATGATTTTGTGGGCTTGTATGATCATGATAGATGGTATGTTATGACTTTGTATAAGTTATATTTGAAGTCTAAAGTATTAAGCTTAAGATTTGATATGCTTTAAATGTAATTCCAAGTATATAATGTTGATTTAAATTTGGATTATCTTCTGAAGGATTCCTGAGGTTCTATTTGGATTTCCTACATAAGGTACGCAGTAACGTGTTTATTCTTTGCTTAGGATAGGCATATATTTAACCATCTCTAATATAGAAAAACTTAAACTTTGTTTGAATTGGATGTCTCTTACGCTGTTTAAATCGTATCTGGCCTAGATGGCAGATTGGTATCCATTCGGGGAGCAGCACCTTGCTTAGATTAGGGCACGGTAGTTTAGGCGCATAGTAGTTTAGGTGTTTAGGCCTCCCCTGTCTTTTGATAAGACTTTTCTTAGTGGTACGGGTAACTAATTGGGAAGACGGTATCGGTGTAACGTTTGCTTAAGCTTAGAGTGAAATAATATGATTTAGTTCAAATGTTTATGGGAACAATTGGAATAGGTGATGTTATGGACTAAGATAAGTGAAGTTGTGTAACGGCTGTTAACCCTAGATGAGGTTATTTTCTCTTTTATGGATATATCATGTAGGAGATATAAGTATCCGAGTTGCTTATATCAACCCTCTGAACACTGTGATCGTTACTCAGGACCTCCAGATATCCTTATTGTTCGGAGTTTGAATACTCCAGTGATGCTTGACTAATTAAAGATTATCTAATAACCGAATGATTGTCACATTGCATTATATTTAAGATCGTGTGTGTCATTACGCATTTA
The DNA here is from genome assembly GCA_024138025.1 of Combretum micranthum. Taxonomy (NCBI): domain Eukaryota; kingdom Viridiplantae; phylum Streptophyta; class Magnoliopsida; order Myrtales; family Combretaceae; genus Combretum; species Combretum micranthum. Next base: position 579,107 of record JAMXBD010000550.1, read on the forward strand.
TTTTTGTTACTTTTGTACTAGGCCTCTGGCTCATATTTTTATCGTTTTCCAGTGCAGATGACGAATTCTATACAAGCAAGGGATATGGATCGGATTTTGAGGAGTTTTTAGATGACTGGGAGGAGTAGAGACGTCCTTGATTTTGATGGAATCCTTATGTAATAGAATAACTATATATACATATATGTTATGAAAACCTATGCATTAGCTAATAGGATTTTTGTTATATTTTGTAAATGGCTTGTTTACGAGCCTTGTTTGTAATGTACGTATATATATATATGTGGTTGTATTATATTTGGATCTTTTATTAAAAAATAGGATATTGAAAAAGAGATCCCCTACACTTCACCTTTAATAATTTTTGCAAACATATGATTTATTTTGATTTGATTCCTATCAAACATTAAAAATTCTCATATCAAGGACGATCAACCTAGAAAATGAATTTAGAATTCTCTTTTACTGAAGAGTTTGACCATTGATACGTAACAAAAACATAGGTGTAGTCTATAGAATTGGTAAGAGAAAAATTGCCTGCCTTTTTTCAAGGGATAAATTAAAATATGAATATTGAAGATGAGAATTATATGTAAATAAGCAATATGATATACATATTGATTATTAGCCAAACAAAAATATAGAATATAGAATATTTTTAAATTTCATTTAGAATTTATTTTAATGCACCAAACATGAAGTATTATAACTATAAAAAGTATTTATATAAAAAAAATGTAAATGGGCTTTAACTTATAAAAATATGTCACGATTATTTATTTGGGCCTGGCTTTTTAGGCTAGTAATGGGATTTGCACAGTCCAGTTTCTTATTGGGATGGTCAAGGGATATTTGGCTTAGTAAGCTTAGAGTAGGATCCGTTGGACCAATCTGTTTATCATCCAACCTTTCTCATTATGGTTCATGCATTAAAGGGACTCATCTTGGCAATTTATTGTTTATATGATCTAACAAATGATGTTGATGGCAAAGCTTTATAAATATTTAAGTCCCTCCTCATTTGGGAAGAGGAAATTTGATAGAAATATTGAATTACTATCAAATTTCCATTTCAAAATATCATACACTTGTGCAACACTGCTAGTGAGGTTTAATGATTGATAGCTCCCTCATTCATCATTAATGCATTTGAGGTGATTGGGATTACTTACCCCTCCTCCCTATTCCACCCTTTCTTGATCATTCTTGACATATCATGCGTGTCACTCTTTGTAAGCAATGTGTAGCAACACTCATGCAGTATACATATGACCACCATTTGAATTCATGTATCTACAAAAAAAAATTATCAAATGATTTACGTGTTGAAACGTTAAAGGGAAAAAGAAAAGAAAAGAAAAGAAATTGAGGACAGTTCTAGGATTAGGGAAAAGGAATAGGATAAGAAAAGATAAAATATCAATAGTAACATTATATGATCTTCGATCGACTCACTTTAAGCAACTTCTATTGTCCGCTCCTTTCCCTCTTCTTCCATCCTTTAAAATGTTCCATTTCTTTATATCATTTATCTTTTTCCACCCTTTTTAATATTTCTTCACTAGAAGTAGCTAATATCGGTACTTCCATTGTGTTTGCAATAATGAAAACTTTGGAAATTAAAGGAAATCAATGGAAAATTTATGCTTGAGTTCCTAAAATAGATGTGGAAAAGAACAGAAATCGAGAAAAACAGGTAGAAATTTGGTTCCGATTTGTAAGAGTAAGGAAAATGAAGACAAATAAACAAAGTAAAACATATAAAATATTAGATTTTTTTAGTCCATTTACAACAATATTTCATATGATTTCCTTCCATCGCCATTGTTACAATCCAAACAAGACATAGAATCTTTGTTTTCTTTCATCTTGTTGGTTGTTCATTCTAGATTATAAGGCCACCCGAGCCAAGCCTAACAAATCAATAGGTCGGACCGGCCTATTAGGTTTAAACTTTATCAACATACCCTATAAAAGGCAACCCAACCCATAACCAGTCTTGGTAATTGGTTGGTTCTTGGCTTGGATTAAAAATCATTTCAAAGAACACGAAGTTGAAGAAGTTTTTGAAGAAGTTATAAAACTAATAAGTTCTGTTCAACTTCAGAAGCAACTCCTAACATTAGGTAAGTACACCTACTGATGTAGTATAGAAAATATTAGGTAAATTCCAAGAGATCATTGGCATCTACCTTATTCACATTTCATCTAGTATTTAGCCCAAAAAAAGTTTATAAGGGCATAATGAAAATAGAATTTATACTAAGGTTAATGGATATATATAGGTTTTTCAAGGCAAATTGCCCACTCATAAGGTGACTTTAAGTATTCAATCATTCCCATTAACTATGCTAAAATTACTTCTGCTAAAATCACATAACTTATTCAAGTAGGTCAACTTTTACCCTTATTGTTTAATAAAGAACTCTAAAGTGAAATTTACTCAAAAGATCAAGCAATGTAGGAGAAACTCAAATAACTTTATCCCCTTATACATATAGGTATGCAATTCCCTAATTATCTCTCTAGGCATCATAATAAAAAACGAATGCACATATATCAGTTCATCCCTGAATTTTCTTCCTTGTTTATGTTTTTTATTTTATTCTTATTGATTATTTGTATACTTCAAAGCTGCAGAGAGGAAGATTTTTGCCTTCTTCTTTTCATTTTCCTCTTGAGGGGTTTTTGCCCCTATCTTTTCACTTTTTTTTTATGGCTTATTTAAAATTGAATGAGGGGTCAAGAAATTATTCTCCTGAGAGACCAACCCCTTCCTATTTTAAACCTAAGCACATGGTTATTTTCTTTTTAATTTTTGTTTTGTTTTGATTAGGTAGAGTACAAGAAAAAATCATCAAGTTATGATCATCATTTGAACCTTCATAAGAGATTATGAAGCTCTCAAAATGACTCATTTGAAAAACATATAGATCATTTAAGTTTTTACAAATTAATTGAGTAGCCTTACCTAAGACTTTAAGCTAATTCCAACTCTAAAATTCAAGATTAAATAATAAATAAAACTACTCACATGGATATTTGTAAGTGATTTACACATAGTAAAATTAACTCAATCATATAATGATTTTCACTAATTTCTCCATTGAGTTAATTAGTGATTTTTTTTCAAATTTTTGAAATTTTTGGTCAAATTTTTGCCATTTCATTAATTTCCTATAATTTGTGTGAGAAACATGATCATTCAAGCGTAGATACTCTATTCTTTAATAGAACGTTAATTTCAACCCAAAAATCTTGCTAGTTTCTCTTTCCCCACACTTAATATAAATATCGTCCTCAATGTTTAAAAACATGGTAACACAAACAAGGGATAATCAACAAATTAATTCATAGCAAGATTAAAAGAAAGAAGTTTTGAGAAAACTTCTCTGTTAATGCTAAGGGTTGGATTTTTAGGTAGCCACTACTAGATTGCCTTCTTGGTTCTATGCTAAAGGCTAAGGCAAACATGATAACATATTAGTACTAACCGTGGCTCAATCAGAGCCATGATTGAATTATAGACAAAAACTTTCCTAAGTTAACCAAATAGATTTATATTAGGACTAAACTTGATCCTATACAGAAAATTAATTTTATTTTGCAACAAAGAATAACATTTATTTATTCAAAGAATAACGAAGAATACAAGAATAAAGAATATGTAACTAAGGTTATGAAAGAATAAAGAATAACAATTAGGTATTAAACAAATATTGTGTTGAAGTAATCATATATAAAAGAATACAAAATTTTAAATGAATCAAAGAGTCAAGGAGTTAATGATCATCTCCTAGCTAGTATCTCCAACTTGTGCTAAAGCAATTTCCTCTACCTCTTCTAGCTCTAGGAGCTTCTATTCTTCCTTCACCTCTACCTTTTTAGATTGACCACTTCTACCACCACCATCATCTCTATTAGCAACAGGACTTCGAGGTGGCTTCTTCCGCCACTTCTGCCTCCTCTTTTAGGAAGATTTGATCTGCGAGAGGGTATTTGTCTCTAGGTTAGTATAACTATTGGCTCTCTTATATGTATACTATCTACAGGTATTCTTTGTGTGCTCTTAGTCTTAACCCTCCTCTTAGGAGCTTCTTTAGAGGTACTAGCCCCTTTATCTCTTTCTACTTGTTCCATTCTTTGGATTTCAGTCTCTCTATAGTCTTGTTCTTTCAACTTCTGCTATAATTTAAGAGCATAGAGGTTAACTCTTCTCTTTCTTTGTCATGCCCTTTGTATTCTCCATGTAGCTCTTCATTTCAGCAACTTGTCTGGCCTGAAAATCCAATTGACTTTTCTTTCTTTCCTCCTCCCTTCTTCTTGTTGCTCCTCTTGCTTCTTCTTCTCCTCCTCCTCTTTCTTTTTCAAATATTCATGTTTTCTTTCAATTTCCTTGAACCGTTTAAGAGCGAGCTCTTTCTCTTGCACTGCTTCCTTCTTTCTCTTCAACTTCTCTTCCTTTCTTTCTCTAATTGTTAAGAGCTCTTTTTCAGTTGCCTTTGCCTAATTTTTGTAAAGCTTTTTCTTCTCTATGGCCTCATTAAGGGAGGTTCTTCATTATGCTATGGAATAAGAGGTTCTTCTTTACAAATGCGGGGTAGATTGGTCTTCGAGTATAGCCTTTTGTGCCTATTATATTCTTTCTCATGAAGGCACTAAGTGGCTAGTGGTCATCCAAATCATCATCACTTGCTTGGACTTCAACTTCACTTTCCTCTTCAATTTCCTCTTGTGGGCCTCTTTTACTTCTTCTGGTCTCTTCTCCTTTTGTAGTAGTCGGTAGATGAAATGCCATAAAAGCATCTTCCTACACTCTTTTATCCTCTTGCCTCTTGGGTTGGTGTTTATCTACCCTCCCTATAAATTCTAGCTGTACCTTTAATCTTACTTGATACTGCTCCTCAACTTCAGCAGCTATTTTGGATACTAATTCGTTAGTTGGGTCATCTGCTTCTGAGGGTTGTGCAACCTCTGAAGCTTCATTGGAGGAATGAATGGGTGTAGTGGTTGCTTCTTCAACTTATGTGGCAATTGGGTTCTTCCTCCATTGCCAAATTACTTTAATTTATGTCAACCCAAATATCATCCTCAATTCCAGCAACTATCACAGTTTCGAGCTCATAAAATTCTTCATCTGCTAGTAATTGGTCAATTGGTGCCGTTGATCCTTATTTTATCACAAGGGCTAACTCTTCCTCTAGTGGTGGTACATCAAGGTTAATGCCATCAGGGATTGTGGCATTAGCTTCTTGTTCTGCAGGAGCAATAGAGGCTTTTCTAGTAGCTTCATTCATTGCTTGCTCCTATGATCTCTTCCTTCACAACATTCATATAGATTCATCATGAAAGCTATTGCTTCTTCCCCCATCTTCCTCATCTCTTCATCAACCCAATGGGGTTACTCAGGAGTATCCTTGGTGGCTTCTGTAAAAATAACCTAAATTGGTTCATCATGAACTCTTATAGCTGTAATCCCCTAGATTTAATGCTATGGTTATGTCCAAACCCTAAATTGGAAGTCAATGGAAACCCTAAGGTCAACAAATACGTATCAAACCCTAATAGATTAGATTCGACAATCCCGTGTTCCTAATTCCAAAATAACGAAACCGAGATAGTAGTAGATAATAGTTCGTAATTATATAAGGATGCATAAAAATATCAGATTCAATAATTTTTTGTGTCTTTCAGATCCGAACGAGATCAGTTTTTGAAAATCGTGCCCCCATACTTCCAACGGCAAAAATATTCCGATAATACCAATAAACTCGTAAAAATACAAGGATTTAAAAAATATTAGTTTTATAATTTTTCGGAATCTAAAAATATCATATATAGCTTAATTACGCGTATTTTCTTCACTACCCATATTAATTTGTCTTATCTACTATTCATAGTACTATCTACACTATTCATTACTATTCACCTATCTCTACTTTTTCTACACCTATTTCTATACTCTACCATACTTATTACCTATTTTTTACTTTTCCCATACATCTTCATTCATATCAAGCTTTACATCTTATTACTTTTAATTAACAAAAATATAAAACAAAACAAACAACCTCTCTCTCTCCCCCTGTGAATCATGTTGGCCCTCTCTCTCACACACACACATTTATTTTTTTCTTTTTCAATTTATTTAATTTACATAATTTTCACTCTCCAAAATTCTATAAACACCCCCTCTCCCTTCAATTCTTTCACACACTTATTCACCTTACTAAGACTCTCCCAAATTCTCTTCTCAAAGACTCTCTACCAAAATCTCTCTTTTCTTTCTTCACTACCCAATTTTTCTACACAATTCCTACACACATAAACTCTATCCAAGCTTTTCTTCTTCTACCAGTTCCATACTTTCTTTTAGGTAAAAGTTCTTATTCTTTTTTTTCTTACATGTCATGTAACTTAACATGACCATGGTGTATGTTTCTTAAACATTCCAATGTTATAGAAGCAACACTATGTTCATGTTTTGTTCTTGTTTATGAATAAATTTCATATTATTTGTTTTATTATGATCTTATTATTGTTATTATCATGCTTCTAAGCTAACTTCATATATATGTTACTATCTATGTATATATATATATATATATATTTAGAGCCTAAATGCTCACTAGCTCACTAATAAGCTTATTATTGCTTTTTCTTTCTTTTTTTTTTTCTCTTTTTTTAGGACATAGTCCTAGGATGCCTTGATGAAACTAAGGCTCCCAACACTTGATCGGGTTGCCTTGATGAAGCTAAGGCACCCAATACATGACTGGGTTACCTTGATGAAACTAAGATTCCCAATGTTTGATTGTAATATCTTGCTTATTATTGCTATATTACTTACCAATATTATCTTGCTTCTTCTCTTATATTTTCATCATCTATACTACATGCTCATAATACATGCATCTACATAATGATATTGTCTCAATTAAATTTAAAGTAGAATTTTTCTTTAATAAAGAAACTTGAAACTAAATTTTCTATTATGTGACTTGTTATTAAATAATGGAGTTATCATCAACAACATAGAAATGATTAATAAAGTTTTCTCCAATAACAAAGATAGCTTTATCAAGGAAATATAAAAATAAACACTTTCTTTTCATAATATGGTAACCTAAGTCTTAGTAAAATAATTTGCTGGTATTCAAAGTTTTCATGAAAAGCTTAAGATTAAAATCTTTTCAAAATCCATAACAAAAACAAGAAGCAAACTAGTTTTTAAAGTTAAAATAAAATCAACCCATAAATTTATAAACCCACTTGGAAAAATAATGATTTTCAAGTTTCTAAAGAAGGAGTCTATTTTCAAAGAAATAACAAAAATATAAGTATGATATATCAAAAACAAAGGATTTTATCAATAAAGATGATTCTTTTCAAATAAAATTTATAGAGGAAATAAAAGACCAAGTTTTAGAAAACAAGAACTTATATTTTAAACAAGAAATATAAAAAGAAAAGACTCATTTTCTAAAACATTCTAAAGACAAATTTATAAATAAGTTATCAACAACTTAATAAACTTTTTGATAAATTTTTTCTTTTATCAGTAGAAGTAAAAATTATAAAATACCAAAGTTAAAGGAAAATTTATTTGTTTTGGAAAAAAGACTGAGGAAAATAAAATAAGAATATACTCATTTATAATAATCTAGGAAAATATAAAGTTTCTTCAAGATACTTGAAAAGAAATTCGTCAATATAAGTTTTAACACTTCAAAATGAATTATTTTATGAAATAAATTGTTGAACACTACCATTAGAACTTTTGCATATAAAGTGAGCTTATCTATATACTCAAAGGATTTTTCAATCACATATACATATAATATATATATCTATATTTTTGCTTAAGGACTTTTGAATAAATTTGAGTTGGAAAATTGTTTTGCATAATCTGAAAATTTCCGTTTTGAATATGTACCGAGGTATTTAGCAACCCAAATGACCTTATATGTAGGAAATTACCTTAGAAATGGATAGATCTCTTCGAATAGGTAGAAATCAATATATAATATGCAAATTCTAAGTTAAAATGAGTAAGTTATGGCCATTTTAAATTGGAATTTCACTCTATGCGAATTTTGACGAACTTAGTTGAATAGAGTTGTAAGTTTAAATAAAACTTCAAAGAAATACTCATTTCGGATATTTCTATTGTATAGGTGACGTGGAGTCCGAACTACCTTACCCGAGGACTATTTTGACTAAGAAGCTTTCGATATGACCAAGTGAGTTTAAATTCTCACAATTATACTTATGTATTTGCTTGTAGCTTAGTGATACTGGATTTAGGAAAAGATAAAATATAAAAGCGCATGTGTTTTACTTACATGGTTGAAATTATGATAAGTATATCACGGCGGGAATTGTTAACTAATCATTGTATGATTTAGTTTAGTATTGATTTTGCAATTCTAGTTATTTATTAAACGATTAATGCCATGCCATGATTACTTAAATTAAATGATACATGCACGACACGTGGTGAGTCACATTGCATTTATTACTATACCTTTGGTGGACAAGGGCATAGTAATGAGGTCGATGACCCAAAATAATCATCTATGACTTAAATTGTCTGTAATTAAATGGTATGTGGGCATCCGAATCAACTACATTGTAGCGATTAGTAGAATATGTACAAAACTACAAAATATATTATTTGCGAACTATAGCTTTATTGCTCGGAATACTTAACCACTGAATAGCGGGGTAAATCCATTCAAACACATGATTCCCGGAAAATCGTATGTATTGTTTGCTCACGTGATTGATTGCATTTCAAATGATTGATTAAATAACTTGAGTGATCATTGATTGATTGAGTACTTCACTTGTAGATTTAATTCTCACTAAGCAAAGAAGTTTACCCCCTTATAAATATCTCTTGCATTTTCCCCATTTATGGTTGAAGCCCCCGGGAGTATTTCTCTCAGGTACTACCTTTTGGCTTAAGGAGTTTTTGGAAGAAGTTAAAGACTAGATGTAAACTTAGACTTCTAAGTAAATCTTCTTGTAATTTTTTTTATTAGGCTTCTCTAGACTATGATGAACTATATCATTTAGCGGGGGAATGACCCTTTGATGTTTGTAAGACCTTTATTTAATTTTCTATTGCAAGTTATTATGTTATGATTTCCATTCTTAAACTACTATATGAATGTCTTCTTAAACAACTTGTTTCAAAGTTGATTCGCTATGATCGTGAATGTACGCTTTATACCCGGTATCGAAGCTTATGGGATGACAGAGGTAGTCATACTTAAACTTTAATATTGAGTGTGGCGGATTGTCGCGTTTAGGATATCCTTTGGGGCTTGACAATAGCCACATCCAAATTCATTGGAGTTGATTCTTCCTTAGACTCCTCCTCTTGGATTCTCAATTTCCTCCTGTCAAAGGGCTCCTTTCTAATGTAGACTTTTGTTCTTCAGAACTTCCTTTGAGCAGAAGCAAAAGGAGGGGAGGACACAGTTCTGTCCTCTTCATCTCCAAGAGCTTCTTGGGTGGTGGCAAGGGGGACTGAAGTGAGTTGTGTGTAGTTTAGCTATGGCTTCATTGTCCTCGCATGTGTTATGAGTAGGCGACTCAACCATATGTGTTTAAATGGTTGGTTGTTGCATTTGAGGTCTAGTGTGTATAGGAGAGGGTAAGTGCATATGAGGTGAGGAATGTGTATGGACAGGTGATGTGTGTAGGTGAAAGGTAAAGGTGGCCTGACATCATTGTCATCATCATTAAGATGATCTAACTTAGCCAGGACCGATTTAGGTGTTGAAGATTTGGATTTTCTGGGTTGAGGAGGATCATGAGCGCATAAATCCATAATTTGCTTCATTGTTTGCTTCAAGTGCTCATGTCCTCATGATATTTCTTCTCAAAGGCAGCAGCTTCTCTTTCATATCCTTCACTTTAGCTTCTAACTTGTTGAAGCTAGTTGTTGATGGTTGTGTTGGTGCCTTCTGTACAGGGGCACAATTGCAGCTTGTGGTTGCTCTTCTTGTTGCTCGAAAGTAGTAACTGGTGTATCTCCAATAGCCTCTTCTCTAACAATTTCAGTTGATATAACTGTTTTTGTACAGCAGGTTATTGAATTGGTGGCTCAATTCTAACTGCTTATTCATCATATTACCCTGCCACCTCTTATAAACCCTAACATAAAAAGGCTCTCTTATTCAACATCTTAAAGTTGCACACCACATCTCTAGGCCCTTGCTCTAGCCAAAATTATAGAATCCTCATAATTCTTGTGATCAGCTCACCAAAAAATGTTCCTTTGCATTGTAAACTGGGTATCTAATTTTGCATGCTACTAATAGGCCTACATTAAACTTTCTCTTCCTCATCATACTATAGGGGAGTGTATTTCATCTTCCACAATAGTGGCCGCATCCGTTACCTTAGAGAAAATGCTTCTAATGAGCATGTAGTGCGAAATTCTTGTAGTTCGAACTAGTGGTTTTGGAGGGCGTAAAAGTGCCTTCAATCTCTTCAATAGCAAACTATCTCCATCTGCCTCTATTACTTCAATCGGTAGCCCCTCGAATTCTGGTTCATACAAAACTTCTTCCTCATCATATAAATCTATGGCAACTATGAACTGCCTCATTGTGACTTCTCTATAGTCCCCAAATGCACAAAAATTCACTAAGTCATCAAGGTTTGGCACACTGCTCCTAGTTTTGAAGCTTGCCATAAATGCCATTGTTACTTCAACATAAGCCTCTTCTTGAATATCAAACACCCTTTTCTAAGCCTGATCTTCAAAGAATTCTCTAAATTGTCCTTCCAATCCATAACTCTTGATAATCCCCCAATCCATTCCTCCATTTGCTACTCTCTGTTTCTTAGTCAAATAAACCTAAACTTCTCCTTATCTTTAGTAGATAATCCTACAGGGGGTTGAGGGCATGTACTTACTTGAACGGGGGCCTAGACTCATGTATAGCCTTTTTGGATTGTTTTTGGGTTTGTGGTTGGGATCTTTTAGTTGCCATTTCTACAAAGACAATACAAACATCATAAGCATTTGTGCTCGAATTCTATTGAAAAGAAATGGAATTGGCCTGGTATCTAAACTTCTAAAACAGAACTGTCTCAAGGCAACTTTATTCAAAACTTTTTTTTTTTTTCAAAAGTATTTCATACTAAATTCAACCACATTGTTTCTAACTTCATTTTACTATATTTAAGAACAAAATTATCTTTTTTAAGTAAGTTGAAACAAACTAAGTGTATTTAGTACCTTAATGAAGCTTTAGAGTGACAACAAAGTTTGTGACAAATTACCAAAAATTGTAACTTATAAAGTTGTATAAAACAACTATATCAACTCATTTTTAACATCAAGCAAGTTACTTTATATCATAAATAACAGATAACAAAAATTTGTACATACCAAAACCCTAGAATATGCAGATTAACCTGATATTTTTTAATGCAATAAGGAAAAAAAGGGAAAGAACAGTGTTTATCTTTTATATAAAAACATGTCGCAGGTCAAAATTTGGACTCAACATTTTGGTCGCGATGTTATTTATTAATAAAAGAATAAAAAGAATTAAAGAATCGAGACTTTAAGAGAAGTCGCGGCTTATTAAAGAATAAAGAATTAATAAAATAAAAGAATTAAGTCTTAAATTGGGCTTTTTATTTAAAACGTGCAAAGGAACGAAGAATTAGAATCATCCTGGCTTAAAGTCGAAAGCTTGACCATAGGGCTCGACTAAAATTATGGATGAAAATCATTCAATTCTACAAGTCACAGTCTTAGCTCGAGGCCAAATTTATTAGGTGGATCTCCTATAAAACACTTCAAACATCTTTAAAATGTGGATTAATCCACACATTCATTCGTTTCCCTGTTATTCATCCATTCAAACAAAGAATTCTATGGAAAAATGCATTCAAAGATCATTCATAGCATCAAATCAAGTTTCTGAGAACCTGAATGAAGTTTTTACAACCCATAAAACATAAACAAACAAGCACAAGTTTTTCCTTAAAACAACACTCATTCTTCTCAAACATTCAACATCAAAATTCTCAAGGTCTTTAAGAGAAACAAACATCCAACAACTTTCTCTACTTAAAAGATTCAACAACTTTCTCAACAACTAAAAAGATCGGTAAGATAAATCATCTTTGAAGTCTTTCTTTTTCTTAGCTCTTGTTTTGTTCCCTTGGATTGGCTTCTGTGTTGGCAAGTTGTGATCCTTGAGGTCTTTCTGACAAAGGTTTTGAAATTTGCCTTAATTGGGTCTCCAGGTTATGAATTGCAGTTGAATGGTTTATCAAAGAACTATCAATAGTCTGCTGCCTAGGCTTAGATGCTTTGATAAATTGATGAATCAATTCCTCCAAAAAAATCTTGCTAGCTTGAGGAACACCCAACCAATGACCTTGCTTTTTCTGAAAATTTGGTGGGTTCATGCTAGATTATTGGAAATTGTTGTTACTCTACCTAAAGTTTGGGTGGTCCCTTCAACTAAGGTTGTAAGTGTTACTATAAGGGTCATTCTTTTGTCCCTTAAAATTTCTTACACACTCTATATTTGAGAAGTCATACCCTTTATATTCTATTTAAAACTGCCATCAATGGTACTCACTTGGCCATTACCTATAGTTATGCTATCTACCTTGTTGCTCAAGGCTTCTATCTTGAAGGTCAAATTGGTTTCCACATCAAGCTCAAAACTCCTCCACTCTTCTCTTTCTTAGCTTTGTAGAAGAAAATTGATAGTGATTATTGGTCATCCTCAAAAAGGTTCAAACATTCTTTAGGGGATTTGTTATACAGGCTCTCTCCTGTTGTTGCATCTATAAGATGCCTATTGCTATAGTTATCTCATTGTCAAAAGGCTGGACCTGGGTCCACTTAGAAAGTCCATGGTGTGGACATCATCCTAGCAACTCCTTCCATCTCTCAAAGGATTTATATAAAGTCTCAGAGTCTAGTTAGTGAAAGAAAGTTATATCTACTCTAAGCTTGGCTATCCTAGATAGGGGAAAATATTTCCTCATAAATTGCTTAGCCATTTGTTGCCAAGATGTTATGGACTACCTAGGCAAGCTATTCAACCATTTTTTCGCATTACCTCTCAAAGAAAATGGAAACTATCTCAGTCTAATTACATCATAGACACCATTTATTTTGAATTGCTTAGCCATTTGTTGCCAAGATGTTATGGACTACCTAGGCAAGCTATTCGACCATTTTTCGCATTACCTCTCAAAGAAAATGGAAACTATCTCAGTCTAATTACATCATAGACACCATTTATTTTGAATGTATCACAAATCTCCAAAAATTGTTGCAGATGGGCGTTAGGATCCTCATCACGCAGTGCATCAAACTACATATATTGTTGTACCATTTGGATAACATTAGGTTTTATCTCAAAGTTATTAGCAACAACCATGGGCTTAGCTATGCTCGTATTAGCCCATCCAAATTAGGTCTACAAAACTTTAACATAGTTATGAGCTGGTTTATTCTTGCAAGGTCAATTTGCTCCTGTACCTTACCCTCCACCATTTTCGTGATATGTCATAGAAGCTATATTTTCCAGAATTAGTCCGTGCTCTTCGTTGGCTATCCTTCTGCTAATTCGTCCTATCCGTTGTGGCTCTGGAGTAAAGAGAAATAAAGGGTGAGATTGACTCCTAGTCATAATCCTACATTTTTATTTTCACAAAGAATTAGTCTATAACAGAGCTATGTTACAACAGACAAACAATAACTAAAGCAGCAGAAACAATATACTATACAAAAAGAATTAAAGAAACAACCAAAACTATACAGAAAAATTAAAACAGAACTAACATGCATATTTAAAAACAAATAAAAGTCTATATACAGAGAAAAAAACGAAAACAAAATAGAAATATATAAATTATGTGCATATATATACAAAGAAATGAAAACAAAAGGGGGTCAGCATTATTTACACAAAAAAAAAGAAACAGATGTTCACAAAAATAAAAGAAAAAATATAAACAAAGGTATATTTACAAAAAAAATATTATATATATAAACAAAAGAATATTCACCGAAAATAAAAATAGAACAAACCAAAACCAAAAACTATTGCACTATCCACAAAGTTAGTGACTAGTTTGATAAACGAAAAATTTCCAAATAGTGCCCTGTTGAGCTTCATTTTCATGAATCTAACATTGATCCCCGGTAACAGTGCTAGAAATTTCTCGATTGGTTCATTGGCTTAGATTAAAAAAACATTTTGAAGAACACAAAGTTGAAGAAGTTTTCTAAAAATTTATAAAACTAAGAAGTTCTATTCAACTTCGGAAGCAACTCCCAACATCAGGCAAGTGCATCTACCGAAGTAGTATAGAAAATATTAGATCGTATTTCAAGGATCGTTGGCATATACCTTACTCACATTTCATCTATTATCTAGCAAAGAAAATTTAAAAGAGCATAATGAAAACAAAAGTTATGCTAAGGTTAATGGATATACACAGGTTTTCAGGACAAATTATAGGGTAACCTTATAAATGCAAGAAAAATCTGGGGGATTACTTCACTAAGTCCTTATCATGTGATTTCTTTATAAATTCATAGAGTTGTTCGCTCTCTTAAGATCAAAAACTCTAGATCTAGATCAAATCACCAGAATTTCTTCACAAGTCATCAACAATCTAGATTGTATAAATTATAAGAATCCTTTGTTTTAAAACCAATCTAATGAATTTTAAAAATTAGCGACAAAAAGTTCACCATTGCTCTCTTAAGGTGATTATGTGCAACTCATTAGTAACTTATGTCTATTAAAACAAAAAAATATCTCTCAATCTACTAGGTTGAAATCAAACATGAATCTAAAAGATGCACTATTCATATAGACTACAAAATTAAGTTTTAGCTACTAATTACAAATATTAGTGATGATTGTTAAAAACATTTTGAAATCACATGAATTAGATCTTGGATTCACAAACCCTAAGTTAAATTATCATTTCTCCATGGATGCTGACATTAAGGACAAATTCTTGAAGAAATAATATGTAATTAAAGATAAAATTACAATTTAAGTATAGAGTCTTGTAGAAAACAAGTGTCGGGTTTATAATGAATTTACCAAGAAAACTTTGAGATTTCGACAGCAAGAAGAAACAGTTTTTTTCTCAAGAATTCTCTCTTTATACTACGTTAGAAATTTGTTACAAATGATACACATAATTCTTCTCCTTTGTGCCACATGTATGAGCACATTTATTTATAGGCTAGTGGCATATAAATCATGATGATTTTATTCACTGACATGATAGATTCTTTATAATGAAATCCATCTTTTATTTCATGTGTGCACATCTAGATTGCCAGCTCATAAAGTGACTTTTTCACGGGGTAAGTCAAGTGCTCGAATCTTGCTAGAAAGTTAGGGCTTGACCTAAACTGTGGTATTATGCTAAAAAGGCTCAAGTTTTTGTCCAAATTCAACCAAGGCGTAAATCAAGATTGTCTCGAAGGTAGCACTCAACCTAAGCTATGCTTTTCCTCTTGAAGTTGTGATTTTTGTCTAACTTCAGTGGTGGGGTAAATCTAAAGCTTGACATTATGGCGTGACAGAAGCTCTCTCATAAAATTCAAGGCTCGATCACCTCAAAAATAGATATCGAGGGTCATGTTGAGGGCTCGATGTTGGGAGCGACGGACCATTTTGCCTTGCTATTTTGCCCTCAATGGGTCTTTTGCAGGGCTTGACCAAATTCTTCTTTGCTCAGTTGTTTTTGCTCCAAACCTGATCAAAACATTTTGTTTCTTCTTCTTTTGGTTCTTGGAATTGAAAAACAACATTTAAGCAATAAAAGCACAAGATTCATAGGAATTTATCATAAAATGCATCTGATTAAGTCTAAATTCCTACGAATAGAATAGAGTAAAATAAACTTATCAGTAATCATTTGGTCGCCTCTACCCCAACAATTGCTTGGCACAAGTAGCTCATTCGGCTTTATCTTCAAGTAGTAGAGACATAGGCTTAGCCTATGATCTCTACAACTATCTTCAACTGTTCAATCTCCCACTCAACCACTATTTTCATAACCACCAAGTCAATTACGTATAAATGTTCATCTACCTATCCAGAGATAGGTAATATCGCACTCAATTATTCTCTCTCATTCGAACTATAGGCTTACTATGATAAACTCTAACTTAAGCATTAGAGTAGCCATGCCTGGCCCATACCGGACATGTCACTAACCAATTTTCTATTTTTTAGGCCTTATATCCAACATGGATCAAAGCCTAGATTCTTGAAGTCCACCTTTACCAAATTCGATAAAGTGACATTTGACACCTTCTGTAGGAAAACACTTACCCCCTTAGAGGAAGTTTTCCTACATTTTCTCCTTTGAAAACTACAAACCCCCACCTCACAAAAATTGGGGAGCTATTACTCTAGCTAAGCCATCACATACCAAAAACAAGAAACCATCCTAGGGTAATTGCCCCGAAGGTGACTTGAATTCAACTTTAGGATCACTAAGATTGTAAAGGCCAAACGGCTCCCAAGGCAAACCCCTAGTATTTTTCTAGCCTCATATGACTCCCCCAAATAGAACCACTTAAATCAGTTGAAGGACATGTTCCCTTAGGTGGTAAAGCAAAATATTAAGATTATCAAGTGCAATATAGATGTTGAGAAGTACCTCAAGGAACTAAAGCTAGGGGCATAGAATTCTCGTGCTGACCTTTTCCACCCTCACCAAGCATCAAATGCCTCTGCAATCTAGCAAGATCCCAATGCAGATCTCTCATAGCATCAAGAGCCCTTTTATAGCACTAACAGTGTCCAAAACTATAGCTAGGAATCCCTTGCTGGTGGAGCTCCCCATGTATAAGAGGAAGTGATTTGAAGATATAACTACAAAAGATATAGAAAAGGAAATCAAAATGAAGTCAAAAATCAAGGAAAGCAAGAAGAGCATCCCAATGCCAAAAATAACTTGGATGTCCATGAAAACCCTCTGGCTCACTCGATCATAGACGAACCTTGGCTACAGGGCATGAAGCTGCCAACATGCAGGTTGTATGGCAGGACGACTGACCCAAAAGAATACCTCTTAATGTGCAAAGACCAAAGGATGGTGTTTGGATTCAATGATGCCATCTTTTGTAAAGCATTCCCTAGAACACTTGACAAAGCTGCCAATAGCTAGTTATATGATAGGAATCGAGTTCTAACTTGTGATCATCATTACATCCCCCATGTCATTCGTAATTAAGGTCATTTGAGTGTTGTTATTGGACATTTGTGAGCACAGTGAAAATCATGGGCATTGTCATGCCCTCTACATCACTTGTTATGATCCATGTCATGCCCATGATGACTCGAAGCTTGAAGAAGAAATTTGATCCAAAAAGGATCATGGCCCATGTCATAGCCGTGATCAATAGGGGGATTACCTTTTTTTTATGCATTTTTTAAAACATTAGTTTCCTTTTCTTTTTGTTTGTCTTGTGTTTTTACTTGTTTGCCCTTGCTTAACTTGTGAGAGTATTTAAGGGTCCTTAGGGTTATGTTATTAAAAGTTTTTAACCTTTCTTTTGTCATTGATTGAGATCAATTGGCTTGTTGCATTTCTTGGAATTGTTTCCAAAACCTTTTGAGTAATATTGAGTTTTTCTTAATATTATTCTTTTGTTGTTTCTTTTGGTCGTATATCATATCGATTAAGTGAAACAACTAGTTCGATTCTTTTCTTGGTACATCATATCCAAGGATAGATCGTTCATATCTTTTACTTTCTTATTTTATATAAATAAAAAACCCAAAAACACAAATTAAATCTTGATTATTCTATTGTGTAATTTTGACACGAATCCAAGCTGTAACATCTTAGTATCAGAGCTTGGTTTACTATGAGATAAATAGGTAAGATCTAATTCTCATATCTTACGAATTTACCATGGGTTTAGTTGATAGAGACTACTTGGAGAAAAAGGCAAGTTAGGGTTTGTTTCTTGAGAGACAAGTTATTGTCTATTTTGAATTACTTAAGGAAAAAGAAAAGAATCTTGAGTTGTGAATTATTGTTATTGCCTATTACTGTGATGGAATGCTAAAGTTATTGTTGTTGAGTAAAGCGTGGTTAAATTTGGATAAAAGCCATGACTAACAGATTTCATTGTAAGATTGACACAAGAATTGAATTACTAAGTAAAATTGGGATGGAATTACTTGAGTTTGATGACCATGAGTCTCCAAGAAATTATTTAGATTGGGAATTCTAGGTAAACCAAATTATTGGAGAATTTCCTTACTCTAGTCATCGACTGGGGGAGATTATCATCAAGAAATTAATTGGAATTACAAAGTTATGGTAGCAAAGTAGCATATTAGAGCGAACTTTGAATGGGTTTCATGATATCATTACATGGGATCTTGTAAAAAGGTTGATGAGAAAAAGATTTGTTCCACCCGATTATCAAGATAAGTAGTATGAGTCTTTGTTGATGCTAAATCAATGGTCTATGAAGGTTGGAGAATATACTAATTGTTTAAGAATCTCATGAGGCATAGTGAGTTACTTGAGCCTCTTGAGCACACCATCGATAGATTTGTAAGTGGATTGAACTATGACATTATTAAAGGTGTTGGTTGTCAAAGTTTTGTGTCATTAGAGGATACTATCCAAACTACCGTGTTAGAAGAATTCTCGATTTTAATGTCTAATATAATGGAGAAGACAAAACTATTGAAACCTTCAAAGGCAACTGACTCGTTGGATATATGTACCGAGCATGATTATTTGGTTGAGGTAGATAGTGGCGTAGATTGTGATGTTGATGGAAAAAAAAAAAAAGAGAGGATATTAGTGAGATGGAGTCTTCTGATATCTATATGCATGAGTTGGAACCATTTCCATTCTCATCAGGAACCACTAATAACCACAGGTATTATCATATCCTTGTTCCATCTTTCAAATTATTTCATCAAGATCCATTAATGGGATTATGAGGTAAAGGAAACCTTACATGATGTTTGTTAGTAATTATTGGGGCTGTATTAAAGATTATTTGTGTTGGTATTGTGTTTTGCTTACCATTGGTGTTGGTGTAAGTGAGGTAAAGATATTTAGAAAATTGAGATTATATGGACATTTTGAGAAGTTAGATTTTTATGAACCATTGCAGTTATTTATTATGTCAGCATGTGGTAATTTTGGTACTTCCAAGATGGCAAGTGTTTGGAGCGAATGTTATTGATACAACAGGAGATGTGTTTGTTAAATACTTGCCATAGTGTTCATGAGTCTTGGATTGATCGAGTTCATGATGAAAGGTATGAGTTATGACAAAAGTCTTTAATTATGGACATGGACATTGGTAGTGAATGGTTAAGCGTGTTTGGTGTAGATATTGAGATTCCTTGGAAGTTACTATTTCACAGAGGATTTGTGGAACAAGTATTGGAGGCTGTTCATGAGCCAAGTGTGGTTGAGAATTTTTATTTAACTACTTTTAAGTTTTGCAGGTTTGTCTTTGATCCAAGTATATGCAATATCAAAGATTTGAGGACAAATTTTTAAGAGGCCAAGGGAAATGATGGGAATCGAGTTTTAGAGGAGATCACAACCCTAATCATCACTTCCCCTATGCCGCCTGTAATTAAGGCTGTTTGCACATCGTCATTGGAGATTTGTGAGCACAGTGAAGATCACGGGCCTCATCATGTCTGTTACATCACCCGTCATGACCCTTATCACCCCCGTGATGACCCGAAGGTTAAAGAAGAAATTTGATCCAGAGAGGATTACAGCTTGTATCACGGCTGTGATTAATGGGAGGATCACCTGTCTATTTTATGCATTTTTAAAAATGTTAGTTTCGTTTTCTTTTTGCTTGTCTTGTGTTTTTACTTGTTTTCCTTTACCCAAATTGTGGGAGTATTTAAGGGTCCTTAGGGTTATGTTATTAGAAATTTTGAACATTTCTTTTGTCATTGATTGAGATAAATTGGCTTGTTGCCTTTCTTAGAATTGTTTCTATAACCTTTTGAGTGATATTGAGTTTTTCTTCAAGATTCTTCTTTTGTTGTTTCTTTTGATAGTGGGTAATATCGATTGAGTGAAAAACTAGTTCGATTCTTTTCTTAGTACATCATATCCAATGATAGATCATTTATATCTTTTACTTTCCCGTTTTATATAAAACAAAAACCCAAAAACACATATTAAATCTTGATTGTTTCGCTGTGCAATTCCAACACAGATCCAATCCATATCATTCCACCAACTGGCCAATGGCTTTATCGTATCCTTTAAGGATCTAGCAACTGCATTTAAGACTCACTTTAAAGTCAGTAGACCTCTAAAGGAGGACACATCCTTATAATTTTTAGGAAAACCAGAGGAAAGATGAATCCCTAAGGGCCCACATAACTTAATTCAAGCAAACCATATTGACGTAAATAACTTCAACCTTAGTCTTGCAGTCTGGATAACCATTCATGGGGTCTGAAGAAATGAGAGCCTTTTTCACTCCTCACTGATAATAAGCCAATGACTCTGGAGGAATTCCAAGAATGGGCTGAGAAGTACATATGGCACAAAGATTTTATCGTTGCTCAGAACAAGATGGGAAAATCCTAGAAGGAACACCTTTAGGACCAGAATTCTAAGGGATTGGTCAAAGACCATATTACCCCTCCTCTCGGGGAAATGGATGGGCTAGCATCCCAAGGAAGGAAACCCTAAGGGAAATAAAGATACTTTGAATCTAGCTTTCTCCCCTGCAACAAGCCTTAAGAAAATATCTTCTTGAAAAATAGGAACTCGGATATGTTGCTTGAATCATCTAAGATGTGCAACAACCTAGACAAAAGGATAGTAGCAAGTACTCCGAC